>JAHWFO010026120.1:307713-391940 GCA_023313115.1 Rhysida immarginata
TGTCTACAGGAACTCAATAAATTAGGCTCATCGCAATTTGCAAGTCTGTTCTGTAAATGAACAGGCGATTTATAATCCAAATTTTCTTTTGAGGTCCGTTTTTCCGAAGATGTATTTTTGTATCGAAACGCTTTATAGTCACTATAATTTTCCCTGCTGTCAGATTCTAATCCGTGGATATTTCACGAGATTCTAATCCGAGGATATTTCCCTGCTGTCAGATTCTAACCCAACATTCATAAATATTCATAAGTTCGGACTTGTATATTTGGTGATCCTTGGTGATAATTATTAAAGTTGGCCCTATTTACTTAGGTCCAGTATAATTGATAATTTAACTGCAGAGTAGCATTTAAATTAGTTGGAAGACAACATTGATTTTAAGTCCACTCATTATCGAGGATGTTGAGCATTTCTTCGAAGATAAATTGGTATTCCAAAAGATAGTTTGAGCAAAGGTTTCGATATAATCACTACCTGTTCGATCGTGTTTGATCAAAGGTTTCCAAGTCAATGAATTGAACTAGAATGCTTTTTATAGAGTTATTTAAAGAGCCGGCTTCCATAAAAACGTATTGTCATCGAATGCTGCCGAATCAGTATTAAAAAATTCTCCAAAATATGTGATAATATTTTTCGGAAGCATTCTTCTATTGCTCGGAAATTGGTTATTTCCAAGATTTACTTTGCAGGCATTCGAATCACTGGATATTCCAATAGAGTATATATACTCATATGTAACTGAATATCCTTTCTTTTATTTCGTAATCAGTCGAGGAATTTTTAAAACTATTAAAATTTATTAATAAACCTAAACAGAATCCGGTAACGCTCTTCAAAATAATTTTATATTGTCTTTTCATTTAATGGCTTAGCACTTCGTGCCTAACATTCCATCTGCCTCAAAAATTTCAAAATCTTCGAAAACTCAAAACGAAACTGCTTTCAAGCAAGATCGTAAACACCCATCATATAAATGATAAATTGCGAAAGTATCATGTTTATCATTGCAAATGAAGTGCATCGAGAAATATTGAACCCATAAATTTATTTGCCTTTCTACTGAATTTCATTTTATTATCTTCACGAAGTAAAAATTGTTTTGAAATTTGGTTTCGGTAAACAAACCTTCGGTGCCAACAAACTCTCAAGAGCGCTAACAAAACTTGTGCTGGACGATATCAGATGATCCGTTGAAATCCCAAAATTTATCCGCCTTTTTGAAATTTATTATATTTATTTTCTGTTATGATTGCTGGTCTCTTTAATGATTCGGCTACTGACGTCATTCGGGCGACCTTCGAACGGATCTCTGACGCAAATTCTGGAATGGTTCCATCGGGGGAGACGGTTCTTTGGAACTAGGCTACACGCAACCTATCACGTTCACTCATAACCCACAAAAACCCAAAATTTGAAGATACAGGGAAATAAGGAGCATACTCTAAGAATTTTGTATATAAACTTTAGTAAAGGGAAAAAAGTTTAGTGACTTAAAATTATTAAATGTTTTGAGAAACTTGAGTGAAAAGTATTCAGTGACAAAGTAAACGTAGTAAAATTGCACGAATTTATGTTACACAGTCTCTATAATTTCATTTTGGTTCAAGTTTAGCGTTACTTGGTTTGTTTAAAAAATTCTGTCCTGTAGCTTTTTTTTTTTTACATGTATGAAACTGTCACGTTTTTTATTTTCCATATTTGTTGCGTAACATTGGTGTATGTTATCATTTATATACAAAGTTTGAAAAATTTTTATATACAAAGTTACACTTTTACTTGCAGTTTTTACTTGAAAGTAACAAACTAATTTTTTTTGGAAAAATCCAAAATTTTTGTGAATTTAGTGATTTGTGCATGCTTATGACAGGCTTAGTAAAGCAAAATTATAAAATAAAAACTGCTCATATATGGCGTAATTTTACATAAAATAACTTGCTTAAGAAGTTGGAGCATTTCATTATCACCACAATTAAAAATAAGCCACAGAATAAGTAAGCCAAGAGTAAGAAAACCATTAAACAAGTATAAAGCATGAATGAAAATAAGTTAATAGAGCAACTCAAAGAGTTATTGCTTTGTGTACAGAAAAACCAAAAGCTAAAAATCCTTTTTCGCTGTAAAACAGTGATCCCGCATTCTTCTTAGAAAATTCCAGAGATTATCACTGAAGACGAGAGAGAGAAGATTGGAATTAATTACACTGGAGGATCCAGCAAGAGAAAGCAGATCCTCCTCGTGTATCTCGAGCCAGCCGCCCACGCGACGACCCAAGTGCGCGAGGAATTTTTCTAAGGAATGAAAAGGGATCAAAAGAGGGAGAGAGGGGAAAAGTGAGTTGCAGGTTCGGCAGCTAAAGGGTTAAAAGGAAGTGCAAGCTTGTCGTATCAAATGCGCAGGAAAATGAAGAAGTAGCCAACCTAATTTATTGTTCGATTTACGTAAACAATGTCAAAAAAGGAATTCCCAGCTGTCGCACGAATTCCGGGGAATTAGATATTAAAAAAATATAGCAACATAGGCCAAGTGACGCTTCAATGGACTGTAATGAAAACAAACCCAAAATTTGGAATATATCCCATAGAATAAAAAAAAATTCTTACTGATTTTAAAAAAAACATTAAGACGACTTCGGAGTTTTATCATTTGGTTATTCTAAACAAGAACCACCATTAGTAGATAAAAAGTTCATATTCGCTTTACCATTGATATAGAGGGATTGATATAGAGGGCTTACCCGCACTTTAGAGAAAATGCTATTAATGTGAAAACTGAATTGAAACTCAGAAATAATTTATTCATTTAAAAATCAATTTTTTTTAAAGAAAAGCCTCAATTTTTATTTTTAATTTTTTTACCATAAATAGAATTTCTTTTAATAATGACTCATTTAGATTTATATGTAATATTCAAGAAATGTTGGGTTTAAAATGATAACATTTATAGAGAAAGTGACGGAGAGAGGAACGAAGAGGCTTTAGCTGGTTTCTTCCCAAGATTGGAGAGGTTTCAGAAACTTTTAAATACATGTATTATACATATAATATTATACCAGTATATATAGAGTGATTCAGAGCTTTCGTTACAGAAGAATAGGATATATAGAAGGTACTAAAATATTTTTATTAAGCAATCTGGCACATATACGGCGTTACACTTGTTTCAGTGTTTTGATGTTTTGCCATTGTCTGTTGTTTTTAGGTTCATTGAAAGCTGAATCACATACAGTCAATATTGAAAAATGGAACATTACAGACCCGAGTGAGCTAACCGACACACATTTGATGTATGGTTCTGCGAATCAACAGGGAAGAATAGCTGCAAGAATGTTCGCAGGGCGGTTTCCTCAGCGCAGATATCTCGCTCACACCATGTTCCAATGGTTTGACCAACGGCTTCGCGAGACTGACTAATGTACGAAACAGGCCGACTTTATTTTGTGACGTCTGATGTGGAGGAAGACGTTCTTAATGAATGATGAACCTAGTGGTGAACCTTTCATCAGCACACGTCATGTGGATTTAAGTCAGAGCTCGATACGGTGGATTCTCCACGAACTACTACTGTACACCTTTCATCCGCAACGTGTTTAATCTCTTAACCAGGATGATTATTCAGTGAAAGCTCAGTCATCAGAATCAAGCCACCGGTCCTTGCGTGAATGATTATACAACTGCAACAATTGTAGCTCCATACTAGTGCTTAATTTAAAACTGCTTGTTTTAGTACCCTCTATCTACCATATTCTTCTTTAACACAAGTTCTGAATCACCCTATATATAATTTTATTGCATTTGGGATCATTATATATAATTTTAAATTTTGCGACCAGACAATATATAGAGTGTCCCAAATTGATGTATACACTATTTGAATTGTTGTAACTCAGCAACGAAATGAGACAGAAATATAAGGTTTGTTGTATTTTATTCCTTAAACTTCCTTAAGCCCGTACATGTTCAAAATGTCCACCTTCTGCCACAGTACACTCCCAACATAGAGCGACATACCGACTGGATTGTAGCTAATGGAATATCATTGATGGAATGTTCAATCTGATCTCTTAATTCCGTCAGTGTTTGTGGGTTTGTGGCGTACCCACCGTGTTCTTAAAAACGTAGAAGTCGAGAGGGATTAAATCGGGAGATCGAGGTAGCACTTCCTTTTCGTCCTTTCCATCTGTGATTGAATGTGTGATCGAGGAAAGTTCTCACATCGACATGAAAGTGAGGTGAAGCCCCTTGTTGGCGGTGGTGTACCAAATTCAACCCTCCAACATCGTTGAACCTCAACGATGACGGCCGAGGTTCCTGGTTCAAACCCTTGTCGCAGAACTTTTCCTTCCATTATTTTTGATAGAAAAATCATTACGTTCATCGAATGAAAGTCTCACCGCCATTCTGGTCTATAAACAAATGAACAACAATGAACGTGTTGCTATGCTTTTCCAGTGCCGTCTGGATCAAACTCAACAAAGCTTATATTTCTATCTCATTTCGTTGCTGAGTTATAACGTTTCAAAGAGTGTATACATCAATTTGGGACACGCTGTATTATACAGGGTGTCCGAAAATAATTACGCTTGGAAAATTATCAAAAAAAAACAAACAAGGATATGCAGTTATTTTCTTTATCGAACATAAAAAACCATACCAAAGGTCTTTTTTGACAATGTTTAGAAGTTTTAATATGCGCACCATTAGTCACACGCGACACATCGCGTTGATAAGATTTCTAACCAGATTCTGAGAAGCATTAGGGAACAGGCAGTCTCGATGGCCACTACAATTAGACTTTTCAGTTCGTCAGTTCTCACAAATAGGGGCGCCATGTACTGTTCACTTCATTAAAAAAAAAAAAAAAATTGATACTTTTATTGAATCAAAAATCCGCAAATGCATATCATTATTTGTTTATTTTTAATGATTTTCTAAAAGTGTAAATAAATTTTTCGAACGCCTTTTATATTAAAAAAAATGAACGCCTAAAATATTCTTGCGTCGTCACTAATTTTGTCCATTAAAATTCCATGCTAGTCCGTAAGAGAAAACAAAACTTTAAAACTCAATCTTCAAGAAATAGCACAAAACGGAATACTCATTAGCAATAAAAAAATAAAGAATTATCAATATACAGGGTCTTTATAATTAAAGTTACATTTTGACATGGCCATAAAAAAAAACTACTGGACCAAAGCTATAATACTTGGTAATATTATACAAGAGGGCATGGGAAGTTCATACCCACCAACAAAAAAAAAATTAGTTCAAAAGGTCACCACCAGCATGGAATGGCGCTCTATGCAATTTTCGTATACGAAATTAGACAGGAAGACACAGGTTAACAAGTCTTTAATCGTTACTAAAAATAATTTTAGTCATGTAACTAATTTTATCTCAAGTTTCGCATTCGAACCATTGTTGGGGGCTGAGAAAAAAATTGTGGTGCATTACTTTTTGGGCTACCTTCGTATTAATAAATAGATCTTGAAGATAATGCTGTTTAAAAAAAAAATTTGAAAAAGTAAATCATCGTGCTAAATAATTAGCTCCTAAAAATAAATCTTTCAGTTTAAGAAGTGGGAGCGAATTCCACTTTCAACAATCGGCCCCTGCAATCGAGCGAGTAGGCTTCCCGTTATACTGCCCTGGAGTTATCTGCAACACCCTGTACATCGTGCATAGAAGACGCGCACGTGAACCCCTCCAACAGTCAACAGAATACGAGCACGCGAATCTTCCCATTGGAAACGCGTTGCTGCATATCCTCTAGAATGGCGCGATTTCAATCGTTCCACTGGGATTCAGGCAGTATGAGCTGTAGCTCTGTCATGTTGATAACCATGTCTGCATTCACTATCATCTAACTGCTGCACAAATTGCTCTAATGTGTTGCAATAACGGTCTGCATTAACCGTGGTGCAACGCGTTTCCAAGAATCCGTTCCGTCGCATTCGTTTGTGCAAGCAGGAGAATGGGGGCCATTTTGAACATTTACTGTAGGCTCAATCAGTATCGTACTGATTAAAGAATATCCACTGCAAGTTTGACGTTGGTATGTTTAATGGTTTTCATTTTATATATAGGGGTTTCAAAAATACTTTTACAAACTTTTAGGGGAGGTAGTATTCGAAGAAAAAAAAGTTCATATGAACATGGGTCCAAATTTGAACGCTGAGATATGAATAAAAATAAAAATGCCGCCACCAAGATCAACAAGTTAATAATTCAGGATCTGTAACGCCTAGGATAATGAATTTTGGAGGAATAATAGGGTACCGTATATCTTCTAATAAACGCCTGGTCTCCAATTGTCGCCGGTCTCTAATAAACGCCGGGTTTCAAAATTAAGATTGCTAAATAAACGCCGGTCTCTGATAAACGCCGGGGACTCTCCTACACGCGGCTGTTCACGTGAGCCGCTTTCGGGGTTCACGTATACACGGACTAGAGGGGATTCCCAGCACATTGCTTTGAGTTTCGATATCATACACTCTGCTATTCAGCCCTTACTTCTCAAAGTATCTTGTTCGCAAGGACTGTTTAATGTACACTACCATATTCTGTTTAAAAAAAAAAAAAGACATGCCTCCAAAGCGGTCATATGATGTGGTGTTTAAGATAAACGCCAGTCTTTAATAAACGCCCGGTTAGTGATTCAGTTGAAAAAATAGACGCCGGGGGCTACTATTAGAAGATATACGATATATAAAACTGTGTACACGGTTAAAATTTGATTGTATTCCAACAAATGGTTTCCGAGTTACGCATTCAAAATCGTAACAGTTCTTACATGCGAGTACAAGCAAAGACTTGGGGGCAGCAGTCCATGGAGACAGAATCTGTGCGCATGTATTAAAATATCACTGAAAGTAGGGGTTCCCTTTTGGGATATTTCTCCAGATATTTGACCGTTATACCTTATTTGAAACACCCAGTATATATCTTTGGGTGAACTGACTTTTGGATCAATCTGTATAAGGGAACGCTAACCCTGAGCTCAATATATTACAAAAGTTCCCAAATGGTGGTAGCAAGAGATAAACTGGTGGTACTTGAAGGGGAAGGGAAACCTCCATAGGGTCTTTGGCAATGTTTTATTAGTGGTTTTATTATAGTGTACGCAGCTATGAATTAAAACCTTTAGTGTATGCGGCTGTGAAATGTTTCTATACCACTAAAGCAAAGATTTCTATAGTATACTGACCTCAATGAAGCTAACAGAATCAACATCATAGCGACTGAAGAAAAAAAGAAAACCGAAGAAATAGGCAGCTCTTTTCAAAATGTTGTTCTCTCAATTTGCAACTTCTTCAGCCGTCAGAAAAATAGTAAGCTTGTAAGAGTTAAAAACTATGCAAAAGAAATGGTTTTCAGACAAAGCTTCCATCAGTGCATTTTCGTTTTCCATAAGGTAGTCGCCATGGTCAGTGCCAAAAATGTTAATGGAACTCCAACTCGAAGTTGGAATTCACAGGAGTTAACTCCGATTCACACTCCGAGCGAATAAAGGAAAGCACATAGTAGATTGTTGGAAGAGACAAATCATTCTATGTCCATTCTCCCCATTGCAGGACGACACATTGTTGGAAATGTATCTATAGAGCTAGGATATTGCCAAAAATTCATACATATCATCAGTCTGTCTATCCACAACTTTCTCTGGCTAAAACGGCTGAAATTAATTAGACCAAATTGAAACTTAAAATTTTCATACAAAAAGCAGATATTCTCTGGATGAATAACATCTTCGGAGAAATTGATGATTTGTCAACAATCTTGAACTGAAAATAGAACGAAATTTTTAAAAGTAAAATTGTGGATTAAGTATAAATGAATTGATCTGCTGAGAAACTGAACTCACTGAAATGTGAGTGCAAAAACAAGCAGCGGATCCTATCAGTGCTGGGCCCGATTGAAACTTTTTTCGCGGGACCCCTCCAAAGGCGTGCATTTTGTTTACATTATATTGAGTATACTTAGAAATTTTTTCAAATTGGCATATTTTATCTGAGAATTGCGCGATTTAATAGAACTTGAAGTTTACAATTTCTGTCAAATAGTGCGGGGCACGAGCGAGTCCAATTGGCTTAACGCTGCAGCAATGAGTCACAAGTTAACAGCTCGGTAACAAGCACACGCTTTTGTAAGAGTTCCTCTAATACAGTATAATATACTTAATACAAAAACGCTTAATACGAAATTATTTCCTATCCCAACCCCTCAGTGAATTTTAGATATAAAATAATCTTATTAATACGAAATGTTTTTATGTAAATTTCTTATAATACAAAATAAGTTTTGAGAAATCTTTGAGAAAAAAAAAAATTTGTTTCTTTTTTCTTTAGAAAAATACAACTAATATTCGATGACGATATTGTCAGCAAAAGGAATATGGGGGATCGGATCCAGTAATTAAGAGGAAGTTCTTGTTCTTCCATCATCAAAGAATATGAACGAAGTATGGAAATCCTAAAATCTTATATTATCAGCCAAAATGATTTTCCAGATTAGATATTTCATATATTTTAAAATCAATAATTGAAGACTATTGATTATAAGTCATATAGGGTCTAAGTGTCAATTTATTATTCGGATATTTAAGAAAATACATTTCACTTTGTTTTGTTGAAAATATTGATGTGGTTATTCGGAAAGTAAGGCCCGTTTTGTAATAACTCAGGAAAGCCAAATTAGGCTAATGGGTCATTTATCCTAAATTGTGGACAAGTTCATTTCTGAGGTCTAGTCATTACGAATATTTCAGTGGACTGTGAGAGTAGTTGAGTTTAGGGCCAACACATTAGTGCACAGGTAGTTCGCAGAAACTAATTAATGGAACACATAGTGGCGTTTACTTTTTTCATGCGCTTTTGTTTACGTTATGGGTGAACTTTAACCAAACTTCACGAGCTGTTAACTCCTTTAAGGAATGCAATTTTGACAAAACGAATGAGGAAACTTGTGTTTATTTTAAGGTGCAGAACATCGCTAGGTATCTAACGACATCCTTTTCAAAAGCACCCTGGATATCTTTTCAAAATTTTTTCTTTACCAGATTCTATGTACCCTTTAACTATTTTTCCACATTGTTTCCAAGTTTGTTTAAGCACTTGTCAGGCAGGTGGGAACTGTAGTTGGGAACAACTAATCAGATCTTACCCACCTTACAGTCCGGACCTCGCGTCCAGTGGCTACCATCTGTTCCGGGATCTAAAGGAGATCATCGGCAGCCTGCATTTCAGCGACGATGAACAAGTGAAAACTGCGTGACTTTCTTCACCGGCAGCAGCTTCTATGAAGTGATCATGCGGAAGTACATTGACCGCTATGACAAGTGCTTAAATAAACTTAGAAATTATGTGGAAAAATAGTTAAAAGGTACATAGAATCTCGTAAAGAAAAAATTTGAAAATATATACAGTAGTTTTGTTTTTATTACAAAACGGACCTTACCTTCCGAATAAC
This sequence comes from Rhysida immarginata, assembly GCA_023313115.1. Lineage (NCBI taxonomy): Eukaryota > Metazoa > Arthropoda > Chilopoda > Scolopendromorpha > Scolopendridae > Rhysida > Rhysida immarginata. The sequence goes on from JAHWFO010026120.1 coordinate 317,181, forward strand.
CCTCGTAAATAAATTGTTAAGTAGGCGAAAGAAATCTGCTATTCTTGATTTTTTTGTAAGAAATTAGCAATAAAGTTTGTATTTATGGTGTAAACTTGTCAAATTACAGTATAAAATTTGGATATTACAAAAAGTTTTGGGTATTACGAAATAATACTTATCCCCTTGCATTTCTTATTATACACTATAAGGCGCATAAATTAGAAACAAATTCTTATTAAGATCGAACATTTCGTATATCGTCACAAAAATTTATCAAAATCAGAGCTGGTCGACTGGAAGCATCGGATGAGTTGATTTAGAACATGATACAGAAGATACAAATTACTTATGAATATACTCAAGCAATTTGGAGAATAATTAGAAAATTTTATTTAGGAATATCTAAACGAACGTTCATACTTTGATAACCCTCTCCCCTGTCGAACTTCATGAAGGATACCAAATGATTTTTGAATACTCTGCGTAGTATTGTTATTTCATAGAATAAAGCTACATGTCCTCAACATTTGCCTTTCTGACAAGGAATTTATCAAAGTGAAGACAAGAATCACCATTCAGAAATGCGAGCTATTGCCTCAACAAAAAGTCTTGCCCACATTTAATTTCAACGATGACTCACATTAGCTATTGTTAGTCTATTTATCAACTACATATTGTACATAATTCTTGAAGAGACTAATAAGTTTTCACGAATAGATGGGCACTAGTTAAAAACTTATGTATATTAGAGAAAGGGCCTTAAACATTTAAAACCTATGTCCTCAGGTTTCCTGGAATTTAAACATATAAAAAATTTTTGACACATAAGCAGTTAAGGAAGTAAGATATCTCAGCAAATGTTTTAAACAGTTAATTAACGAGAAGTTTACGAAGACCATGTTAATTAGTGTCGATAAATTGCAATTACCCCCCTTTAAGCCAAGTGATAAAAAATAACACAATATTTAAAAAAAAAAAATTTTTATTTCGTATAAATTTATACAGAAGTAATCATTTTCAAGATAAAATAAAACCTTTTGCTATTTTAGCATTCTTCAATAACCAAAACAAATCAAAGACTTTATGAATTATTCATATTCCAAACTGATGTCGTGCTATTAATAATGTAAGTGATAATTAGCATAATTAGTAACATTATTAAAACCTATTCACCAGGCAAGCCGAATTAAAGAAATCCAACATGAATCATACACCCGGTTCCTGCTTCTCTCCTCTAAAATCGTATCATTCCTTAATTCAATGTCAACTTATTTCCAGGACGATGATTAACTCCAACGGATTGTCTCGAAATGTAAAACTGACAACGTAAGAAAGTGACTCACATCCATTCCGGTATTGAGTACGAATTCAACTCTAAGGCACGCAAATACGCACGGGAAAATACAAATGGCCTATAATAAGGCAAAGGCAACGGCAAAGGTTCGAGTTTTCGGCAGATAGTGATGTCAGAGGAACTTTAAATTTTTTCTTCTTGCAAAGAGAGGCTCCCGTAGGGTGGGGAATGATATCATTCCATAATAACAGGGAAGACATAAGAGAAAATGCGCATATGCTAATCGTTTAATTGGTTTGTTGTTGTTATTGTTGTCGTCGTCGTCGAAGAAGAATGACATTTCTGCAGTGACTCATGCTTTTCGGGAGCTACCACCAAAGAGTCCGTAGGAATTTCCATCGCTTCAGGTTATAGTGGTGAATACAACATAAAATGTTCGTCGACAGAAAACGAGTGAGGTGATCCACTTTTAGATATATATCGGAATATAATATTGAATTTTGTGACTTAAGTGCACTATAATTTATTTTATAATGCTTCTCATATTTGTGCCATTGTTATTTTTAGAGCTTTACTGGTACAGTCATGTGAACCGAGCGAACATTTCTTCCTAAATAAACCATAAAATTACGAGTCAAAAATCATGCAACGAAATTGCTGAGCAACACATGCAACCACGCAAAGTTTTATGTGCAGTGAATATTAAATAGCCTTTACGTAATCGTCTTTATTTATAAGATGTGTAAGCATCACAAGAATGATTAATTACGCCATGCTTTTTTATATTTAGATTTCCAAAATATATTAGTTCTGCGTATCATTATATGGTACTATATTATAGATACAAGTTTTAGATCTTAAAGAAAATTCATGCAAATCTGATCATGTTAGTTTTTGTTATGAAAATGTTACCCAGAAGTATAAACCACATTAGCCATCTAGTATTAGTGATATAATATATTATTGATATTAAAAATATACTCACTTATTTGAAACCAAAATTGGAAGACGCTGAAAGCCGTCTATGAGAATGACGTTTACTTCTTTAATTTCGGTGATGATGACGTGAATGTTAGATCATAACAAAATCAGCTTTCACAATGATCTCAGAAATCGAAACCTTCTGTTAAACCACTGTGAAAACCAGTCTTGTCTATGTGAAATAAATCTAGAAGATTTTCTTCGGTTCTGAAAAATTACAAAAAAAAAAAAAAATGCCAATGTCAGAAATAATTTAAATAAAAAATAAAACATTTAAAGTGTTTTAATAATAAATATAATTAATAAATAAATCAATTTGAATAAATCATAAATGTTCTAATTCGCTTTAAGCAGACTGCCTATTTATTAAATCACAGATATTCATCTTCATCCTTAACCATTCAATTTTATATATGTTACATACTATAACATAAACAAAAGCATTCAAATTAAAATCTGCAAATGGTTACAGGGAAAAAGGGCTTGAGGCTCTCCTCCCCTATATTTTACGGCCGACAGCCAACGTCATTGCAGAGGAGTGCGTGCGTCAACCCTTGACGTCAGATACCAACAGAAAAATCGCAGAAACGATAACCAGATTTCGTGGAAAACATCATTCTAACAGAAATCGAGAAATATTATGATCGATAGCATTGCACTGACACATACAGAGGGCTCAAGATATATGGAAAATAATTTTTTAATATCACCTTGGTGAAGCGATAAATTCAAGTTTGAGTATGTAATAAGATAAGCAATTACATCCTTGAAGCTTTATTAATATATTAAAATTTATCTTCAACTTCAAAATGCATTTCAATTCATTTCATACATTTCCTGAACTTTCCTACACTCGACTTTTCAAAAATACAGAAACTTTTCAAATCTCAAAGATTGAGAACTTCTGTAAAAAGTACTTTTATTTTACCGAAAATGTATTCGCACTGAAGTAGTTTTACTTGATTTTTTTCCAGCAACCATATTTGGATGATGATGAAGTTCTATGTAGTGAAATGCCTTAATATTTCTGACATTTATCTTTTGCCTAAAAACTACCTTATTACTGTGAGCATCGCAAAAATACAGGGAAGCTTCAGGGCGAATAGTTTACGTTGATTAATATCAATTTCAACATATCATTTTCGTATCTGAACTAAAACTGTAATAAGCTGAACATTTCAAATTGGATTAAAATATAAGGAATTCAAAATTTGGATTCACTTACTAACTTAAGGGAGACTAGGGATATTGATACATGTTTCAGTTTTGTAAAACTTTATAAATTTCAAAACAGTTTGAAAAAACAGTTATTGTTTTGTTTTTTTAAATCTGCCAATAGCCATTTTCATGTATGAAGCCGTAAAAAAATTTTTATTCGACTATGTGAAGATGTCTCAACTTGCCCCACGTTGAGGCAAGTTGATACCATTATATCTTAGTAGATAATAATGAATGCCAAATCCATTTTAGCAAACAAATGTTAATTAAGAAATTTCAATAACCTTTTGAGATAATAAACAAACAAATGGGAAAAATGACACTTTGAAGTTTAAGAAATTGAAACGATCTCATAAGGCTTCACTTGAACAACCTAATAAAGGTTTAGAATAATATTTCTGTTAGTACTAATGATATAATGCCAAAAACTGGACAAACAGTAGTAACAAAAACTAAGAAGAGAATCCACAATTCCACAAATGAGATTTTTATTCTGGAGCCACGGGTGTACATTTCGAAGATCCTGTCAGTTTCATCAGCGGGTCATCATCCGTGGCTCCAGATTAAAAATCATTTGTGGAATTGTGGTTTCTTTTCTTATTTTGTTTGTTACTAATATTTCTGTTGTTAAATTGAATTGAAAAAAAAGGTGTGAATGTACCGTCCCTCGAAATTTTTTGTTCAGCACAGCTAATAGCTTTTAATAACACTTGTTGCTTGTGCATACAATGTATCAACCTACCCCATTAGAAATGTCTAAACTTGCCACATTTGACGTCTTTTACGGTTTTCTTCGTTATAAAAGAATGCGGCCAGTATGACAAACAAACTAGCCAAATTTACTCTTATTTTCAACCTCTGTCAGGTTATTACTCTGAAGAAAATGTCCACATTCACTTACAAGGCATATTGAGACTGGAACAGCTACATGGAAATTTACTTTGCACTGGTTAAACACAACAATCTCTCCCGTCTATTATAGTGTAACTAAAAATCAATTTAAAAAATTTATGCATGCGCATTATTACGTAAACCACCATGTATCAACGTGCTCCCGTATCAACCTAACCCGGTCTCCCCACTAGTGAATCACTGTATCTTATCTTATTCTATAACATGTCAATAAGTAGTTTTCCTTTTGAATAAGCAAAATATCGGAATTTTATTATGAACAACTTGGTTACGATTTTAAGATTAGTTAATAAAAAAAATTTTCATTAATATAGTTATGACGCAAATAGATTAGCAGCCTTTGGGAATATTTTAATAAACTCATTTTTAAGTGGTAATTTTTAAGAAGAAAAAATTTGTCCTCGATCTGGATATTTAAACTCATCGCAAGTCTTAAAAAAAAAAAGAAAGAAAGAAAGAACGAAGAGCGACATGCTATCGGGGTCTGAGCTAAAATTTGCATTTTACGCTGATGAAGTCATTATGGGTAGGACAAGAGGTGGGGACAGAATTCCACGGAGAAACGTCTTTGCACCAGTTTTTCATTTTCTCCACGGCGGCGGATGACTCGAGGGGGACCGGTTGCCAGAGTCACCTGTGTTATTAGTGGCGTTTTAATAGCTAGTCATCAAGTGCGATTCTTATGTGGAGCCCCCCAAGCACCAAGGAACCACCGAACAGCTGTCCGTCACCACTCCAGATGGGGGCTAGAAAGAGAAGGAAAAAAAAACAGGAGAAAGGGTCAAAGGTCAATCTTCTGTTGATAGCAACCGCCACAAATGCACTGGGCACTCTGTAAATCTTGGTTCCTAAGAGCGTCAAAGTTTACAAGCCTCTGACAGACGAAGTTGTAAACCTTTTTTTTTTTTTTTTCAAAAGGAGGTTCCCAAGATATTAAAAAAACTATTCTGCCCCCATTTTTTTCCAGTAATATTTACTTTTTGCCGTTTAAACTTCTACGAGAAGAACCAAGAACGCCAAAATGGCCACCGACTTTCGCTTTGGGATTACATTAATAGATACAATGTGTACATAGAAGTTATTGTAAGCGTGTAGGACACCACAATGAAAGCAATATAGAGCTGACATTTCATTTGTAAAGAACTTCATGAATTCTTAATAAAAACCCTTCAGCAACATAATGAACTGCTTTTCCCCTGTAAAGAAACTGAAAAAAATCTTTATAAATACAAAATAATCCTTGAGGAGTAGTTTTGAGTTTATAGAAGAACCCCTTATTTTTTATGAAACGCATATGCTTATTATTCATCTCTCCAATATGAAGGAAATGGTAAATTTAATCTCCAACTTCAACATCTCATATGCGAACTTCCTCGCCGAATGTGTGTCATACACAGGCTTTCAAACTTCTTTTCTTGTACTATTGTATTTTGGGAACACCACCAAACTTAGGTGATATTCAAGCTTTTTTATTGTTTACGAATTTGGTACACTGGTAATAATTATCCTTTTAAGAAGATTCTCGCTGTTCATAATAGGTTTCTTAAATTTATAATTAATTTACATACTCAGGTTGAAATTACTAATTTGGATGGAATTGGCGTTTCCCTAATCGATAACATTGAACAGAACCTTCTTCATTTAAAGAAACTTTTCAACTGTGATATCAATGCTTTTAAAGCGATACACATAACTTAATAAAGATATTTTTTTTAATCCTACTGTGGGCTTTTGTCTCTTGAAGGATAATTCTGGGATAACAGGTCATAATATTCTTTTATATTTTGATCTTATCCGGGCTGCTACAATAAAATTTAATAAAAAAATAATAAATGCTAATCCTATAAAAAAACGTTATTCTCATATTTGTTAAGCTCTATCATTTAAAATGAACGCCATTTCCCATAAACTTGGTCGAACCAGTAACATTTTCTCCAAAAAACACCCTTCTCTATCCTTTTTTTAGTTTTTAATTAAGGAGACAAAAAAAAGTGTTGGGAAGCCAGTCGGTGGCTGAAGTGATTGACAAAAAACCTAATTCGTTTAAATGCCCAATCAGGGAGAAGAATTCGAGCGAAAGAAAAAGGATTGGAAGACACGGGGCAATGAATCGGGAGTAAGAGGGATCACACCAAAAACGAAACCCCAGATCAAGTTTCGTCTCATTCGGAGTTTCATTTTCCACACACAAATCAACGACAACTTCTTAATTAAGTACGTTTTAACATCGTAAAACGAGGCTAGAAAAGCCAGCTTTTTATTTCGAATCACTCCATTTAATTTTAAACATGTTAAAAAGGAAAAAAAAAAAATCTTTTTCCCTCGTCTCGCCTTCTGAAAGTACGTCCAGGGCTCTCAATAATTGAGTTCTAAACAAATGGTGTAATTTATGACGGAGAAAGGGCTCGGGTTCGTGTCTGCAAAGAGGACAATTCGCTCGCTTGTTTGCTTGTCTAAGTGAAACAGGCTCTCTGGGGGTCACGACCTTCAAAAGGAATTGCCAGTCCCATTATAATGGAGATGCAACCAAAGCGACACACGACATCGGACGAATAGAAAGGGTCGGCCAGCGAGAGAGAAGGGCGATTCCATTTCTTTTAAATTTGTGTCGTTTATCTTTGTTTTATTTACAAAACACTAACAGGACCGGACACCAAAAATTTAAGTGAAATGGAATACTTGATAAGTAACTTAAAATTCCCAAATCATTCGCAACCAAAGAAAATTAATTTATGGGATAAAAACTAAGATGCTTTCACAACCTATGCTTTTCATAATCTAATCAATTTTCGTAATTATTTCGGAAGATCAGATAATTGCTATCCGAATTTGACTGACTTCGGTTTCGATTTGTATAACTTATTATTAAACTAATTCAGCCCATTTCTTGCCAGATTCTCTGAAACTCGTTTACAGTTATTGACCGTAACTGTAACAGTTACCAACTATGAATAAAATAAAAGTTTGGTCCTTTTGTTTGTCGAACACGTAAATTATAATGTAAATAAAAAGAAAGCTTTAGTACGTCAAAATTCTAAACATTAAACCAAAAAAAAAACAAAAAAACTTCACCCTTCTTCTCACTAAACAAGAATTGCAATGAATAAGCTTCAAAACTATTTCAGCCGCCCACTAGGTCAGTGACATTCAGCCAATTTTTCTATTTTTCCTGTTTGTGATTTCTGTTTACAAACGTTTTTCCAAAAGAGCCCGTCCGCCCTTATTAATTCCATTTCTCACTCAGGAATGGCATTTGGATTTACATCTCCGCTCCGTGCGTCGTGTCTCCGACAGGTGTCTGTAATTAAGGGAGTCGTCCAGAGGCAGAGGACAAAAGGAACCGACACGTGGTCCGCAACACCCCTGTCACAAAGGAAGGACTCCGACAACGAGAGAAAACACTTCAAAAGCACCAAACGTTGCCGACCCTTTAATATTCAACCCGATAGAAGAAAAAGGATTCGAGAGATGTCAACCATTTTAGAATCCGAAGAATACAAGCCGTTTACCTAGGCGCAGCTAATTCAGATAAAATATTATAGAAAGATGTTTTTTCCTTAGTTTAACTGAATAAGAAAATTATTATAAATCTGAAAGGCTCACTTAACGAAACAAAACAATATCATTGCACAGATGCATATTAATGGTCTAACAGTTACCAATGCAAAATAATTGGATGTAAAGAATCTTAATTAGCCGTTTTAGCCAGGTAAATCAAAATTTTGTAAAACAAATATTAATATATTATACAAACAATTTTCTGTATATACATTGTGACTCACAGCCTACCTGCCAAGATTAAAGTCAATTTCTCAGCTAGCATCGTGTATAGTTCTAAATAGAATAATTACCTTAAGGCTGTGGATAGAAAGACTATGAATAGTTGTTTGCGAATCGTGTATATTTTTGTGGACCAGTATTTCTGGAGGGAAATGTGTCATTACAGAGATACAAACAGGTGCTTGAGAACCACCTCATTCCTGTCATTCAAGAGTTCTGCGAGTCCGACCTCACATCAGTAGTTTATGGAAGATGGCGCAAGATACCAATGACACAACTGACATTTTAGAAATATTGCATGAACAGTTCGGACAGAATATCATCACACTGGATTATGGATGTGGCATCGACTGGCCCCCGTATTCACCTGACCTCAATCCATTAGATTTCTTTCTTGGCCCCCGTATAGAACAAGGTCTGCAAGACGAACCCTAAGACTTTGGGCGAGCTGCATTCATATATCAGGCTATTCCAACATATATTCTCACGATTGTGATGGCCGATTTTGCTAAATCATTGATATTGATGGCAAATGCATCGACCACGTTTTATAAATGCCAGGTCCATATGCATTGTCATCAGCTTAATTGTCACACGACAACACTATTTTCATCATGGTAGCTAGGTTTCGGGCGTCCTGTATATCTCTCTCTTTAACTGTACACCAGCTTGAGTCAGTTTAATTTATGTTTACAGGCAATTCTAACTTATTTCATACTGTCCCTTCAATTCACAAATGAAACATATGTTTAGGCAAGAAATGTTGATAATTCTTTTTTGCGGCAATTCAATTAATGAAGGAAATAGTTGAATGACTTTTCTTCTATCACGAATCGTAATCTATCATTCATATTTCTTTATTATACTTATTACATATATATATTTGAAACTGAAGTTCTTGTGGTTTCGGGCAGGTTTTCTTTCCATTCTTCACTTCGGATGCCCTATCCTATCTTCCTCTTCCCTCGGAAACCCACCACACTCAATTTTTTATCTTTTCACCCTCCCGTACACGTGGACTTTTCACTTAAACCCCATAAAACAGAAAAGAAATAAGAAGGGAAGGAAGAGGAGAAAAGAGCTTGACCCTTACGTCTCAACAAACTCAGGAAATCACAACTGACAAGAGTGATAAAACCATTGGCGAGAAACAAGACAGAGGCCAGTTGCTCCCCATCGTCCCTCGACGGCATGGAAACAAAATTTTAATAAATATTTATTTTAGCAGAAAGCTTAAAATCTAGTTAAATAGTGGAAACAGTTGGAAGATCTGGCATCAAAGGACGAAATAATCATTTAATCTTAACTCCCAATCAGAAGGCTATTTAAATTTTCAGGGACCTCATCTGCATATCAGAGTTAATATCATCAAGTTGAGAATCTCAATGCTTAAAAAAAATACAAGGAGTTCCCTATACTGCAATAGTTTTCTTTACAAGACATTTCTTATATAATTCCAAGAAAACCAAAATTCCAAGAAAACAGGAAAACATCTGACTCGCCATCCCCAATGCAATCAAGTGTCAATGATGTAGAACACCAAATTTAATAATTTCCTTTTAACTTGTAGAGCATACAAGAATTGAAGCAAAAAATTAAAGAAAAAAAAGGATGATGGCTACAATTTCAAGTCACCAACAGGGGTCCCTATGCTTTCCTTCCTTCTTTCCTTTCTCTTATTCCCCACCCTTATGTTTCTGGGTTCTATTCTCCCGTTGCACACGGGTCCAGCTGAATATACAAGAGAAAAGGAGAAGAGGTCAATCAGGAAAACGGTGGGAAATAATAAAAAACGAAGAAGGGAAAAAACGGACGAAAAACGATGACAAATAAAAATTAAAAAACAGGGAACAGTTAAAGCGGAGGCAAAAAAAAAAAAAAGTAGGTGAGGGTGGGTGGGGATTTTTTTTTTCCTAGGCAGTTACGACGCATGCCCAGACAGTGGTTGGGGTTACAGGCAAGGGGGGGTTTCCGCTCTTCAGACAGGGTGGCCGTCCTCATGTGCAAGTCGATTGCAAGGGTCGTGAACTTGTACGTTCCCTCCCCTCTGTTCCTTCTACTGAAACGCACGCTAGTCTAGCACACCCAATCGACGAAGCACGTGAATCTCGTTTACCCTTAACTCCTTGTCTCCTCCACTCCTCTGTTTATAACGTGCTCTAATCAGCAACAAGGAATTTTTTGGTGGGGAGAACGTGTTAAGGAAGAGTAGAGATTGAAACGATCTTCCAACGAATCTCAATTGGTCCGCGCGAAATTGGTCTCTTGTTTTACAGGGAATGTACAATATAAGCTAAAATCTTATTTCATGATTAAAAATTCCAAAGAATTTTAAAAACAGCCTTTAAATTTTAAATTATAGGAAATAATAAATTGATATGGTCCCCCGGGGATAGTGGCCCCGGCAAAAACGGTCCAATTACAAAGTAGGAAAAAAACTACCAAATTATTCACTATGAATTCTCTCAACATCTTCCACCAATCTTTATTCATAATTTATAATGCTAAATGAGCCGTGATGATAACTCGTATTTTTAAAAAAATAATAAAACAACCTATAGGCCTAAGGTGGTCATTGACAACAGATTTATATACATTTTTACGAATAAAAATATTTATGTGCACTCATGAACAAGAAATATTGAAAAGTGGAATAAATGAACAAGATGTGACGGTAAAGGAATGTAAATTTATCTTTAAATATATCATATTTGTCAATCTCTCTAAGCGGACTTTGCAATTTGTTTAGAAATTGGGTATTTCTTCGCATTACATTGTTTTAGACCATCTCTGCCTTAATTTTTCTTGTTTTTCCACTTTCTTTTGTGGCTGATAGAGATATAAAAATTTAGAAGTCAGTTCATTGTATTTCTTTTTGGGGATATTTTAGATTGCCCTTTAGATTTCATATTTAGTATTTTCATATTAGTAAAATGCAGACAAAATAAAAAAAACTTTAGTAATTTCGAAACTAATCTTAGTATTTTGAAGGCACAGCCCAAGCCTTAGTTGTTCCCTGCTTTTTGATGTCATAAAGCTATTTTTCTTACTTTATATAAAAAAAAGGGGGGGGGCTTTTCTTGTCCTAACTTAATTCTTATAAACTTAATAATAATAATAATTGCATTCCAAAGTAGAATAAGATACATGTATGTAAAATCAATTGACTCAGTATTGTGTGCTACTTGAGAAAGTAATTTAGTAACATGGTCTTTATGATTCGAACAACAGTCCTTGTCACAATAAAGAATCTGAAGTCGCATACAAAAGACATCGTATTCCAATTAAGGAATATGTTGGAAGGGGAAAATCTTTCTAAAAAGGTAGATATTTTCTTTCTAAAAGTCTGAGTTTCTGGAGTTTTTTCAGAATTGATAATCCAAGATCTCACAAAATGCATTGGGTGCTGTTGGTTAATTAAAGCACTATATAGTTCCTTGAGTCGTATACATGTGCTAATAAACGATAATGATGGAAAGTAGTACAGCGGACAAACTTTCGGGAGGTTTAACGCAGCTCTAAGTACATCACTGTAGACTTATTTGAACTTTTCTAATTTGAAATTTAGGAGCGGTGACCCATAGAACAATTTCGTACTCCACTTTCGGTCGGACTTTAAAACATTTGATTATCTCGTATTTGTTTAAGACTTTTCTAAGTTGACTAAACAAGTACCTTAGCTTCATTAACTGCATAACATAACTGCAAAGGTAATTCCAAGGATGGTACAAGTATACAAAGTGCTATGTTTTAAATTATCAATTAAAAAAATATTTGTCTTGTCAGGGTTAAATTTTAAACCCTGATCTAAATATCATTCACTAAGCATATCAATATCCTGTGAAATCTGGTTTAAGGCCTGAGATGATTGACTAGTGGTACATGCCTTCAAAAGAAAATTTTCATCAACAAATGAATAAATTCTACAATTCAAAGGCAATTGTCAATCAAATTGGCATAGTTGCTGCAGCGTAGAAAACGGTAGCAGTAAGTGAACCCTGCTGTAATCCTCTTGTGGGCTGATATTCAGTTTGCGTTAAGCCCATGTAATTACTTCACTGATCAAAGTAACCACAAACCAAAATATGATGATACTTGAAATTAGCTTTGTATTTCTATATTGTAGTTCTTTTACTTCTTTTCCTTAATAAATCAGATGTCTTTTTCTAATGGTATTCTGTTGCCAATTCAATGAACCTGGGTAAAATTCGAATGTAATTTTTGATCACGAGAAAATCACTGCAATGGAAGAATATTCAATTAAAATAACCAGAAAATTCATGAAAAAGTTAATGTAAGGAAATTGATAGAGTATATTAAGCGCAGCAAAATGAAGAATTGAAATAAAAAATATTGTAATCTAACTATTAATATGGCGTAGATAATTGTGATTGGAGAAGTGTGCAAGCAAATATCTGAGACCTTTTTTTTTCCCGGAACGTTATCTCCTGAATCCTTTTCTCCGGATATGCATTCGCACATACTTCCAAAATAACTTAAAATCATTTTCTTGCATTCTCCTAGGTCCAATATTCCAATGTTAAATTTTAATTATTTTGAAAACGGTTGTATCTCGCATCAATTATATTCAACAATATTTATCTTAATGAGAGACAGTTTCGGAGAAGTCAGCAAAAGATTAGGTCACATACGAACAAACGTAATTCGCACGGAGAAATTTTTTCTAAAAATTCCAACATATCTTCGCGATTCATGAAAAAAAACCCCCCCCCCCCCCCGGGGGGGGGGGGCGAAGCGACAAAATCTTAACTCCAAAACGGCTTATTAGAGCCAAACAAATTTTTTTGATACGTGTTCGCTAGTATGAATGTTATAGCCATTTTTTGATTTTTAGGGAAATACATTAATCTCTTCTAAGGCTTAACCAGTTAACATAAAAAGCCTCTAACTGTGTCAAAGGCAGTTTAAAAACCCTCCAAGTATGTATTAATTTCATTTGCTTATGCTGTTTGCCATATCGGTGGAGTTAGCTGCAAAAAATTGGTTACAAACGTACATAGATCAAACTATATGCATACATACTGGATTTCTTTTTTTTCCCTTCAAAATTTCAACATATCTTCTCGAATCACTTTTGAAGCAGACGTCAGTAGAAAAAAAAATGAGTTGAGAAAACGAAAACATAAGCCGCACTCTTAGTGGTCGGCCAAAAGTTCAAACCCCATTAAGATTTTAACCGAAATCTTACCGATATTTGTTTTCTCCTCGCGATTCTGCTGAATGTATATAACAAGGCATATTTCACTTAAACAAAAACTTTAAGAAGCTTGCAGAATCGGTAACCACAACAGAGTTCTTGCAACAAATGCAACCATTGATTCGTCTTATAGGAAATAAACAATTGAAGACAAAAAAAGGGAAGAAATTGCTTAGCCTGATAGTCAAACAATTTTCTCTTTCACACGTTGCCTCTTTTTTGTTGCCGAAAGCGTCCGTTACAAAGAGCCGAAACAGTTAAACTGGAATTCCACATGTAAAGAGACCCAAGCAACAACAACAAACAAACCATTAGGCAACTTAAGAGAAAACTAACAATTAAGCCAAGGTACCCCACCTTTTTAATATGCCATGATCTCGTGTATAATACGTAAAAATTTGATTTAAGTATACTTTAAGCAAATGCCAAAGAAAATTATCGTCAAGGAAAAGCGTTTTACGTAATCGATTAATTTTATTCAATATATTTATTTGTCGAATGCCTAAAGTAAACACTGATAAAAATATTATTCTGCCTAATATATTCTGTCTCGTAAAACAAAAATAAGATCAGGAGACCGTAAGGAGTTCGATCGAAAGCCGGTTTTCGCCAAACAATGTCGTCAAACGACTTTGTCACGCACGACAGTATGCCACTGGTATTCCTCAATCCGTATTTCAACGTGAATCACTACTCATTAGCATATATGGTAATTTCGTTGTTTTTACGTCAGTAGAGCTTCCTCGTTTTTACAGAGAAAATCAACCTGTGCAATATGATTGATGCAATCCTTTGAACCCCTTCGAAGAAATTCATGTCTCTTCGAAGGCGACAGACATAAATGCCATTAAGGAAAATGACAATCGTGAGAATTTCATTAACGCTTCCGTTTCATAAGCTTTCTTATTGAGGAGGAAATTTTCACTTTATTTTTATTATTTAGCGAAGGGCAATCCAGCGTTTCAATCGAACCCAATCAATAAATAAAAGAAAACTAAAGATTTTCCCCCTTTACTACAATGCAAGGCGTGCCTTTTTTGAGAGCGAGAGAAAGTGAAGTAACACGTGAATTTAGAATCAATATTCGAAGGTGACAAATGACTCAAAAAAGACCTACACACCTGGTGACATTCTCGAGGGTCTCAATGATGGAAAACCGCGCATCCTTCCTGTGATGACGACACCTACGCCTAAAACTTAGCCTATGTCATTACGCCATTCGATCGCTTCGAAACCTATAATTTCTTACTATGACGGCAAAGTGTAATGGTTAGCAATGACTTTGCTATTTCCACTTTTTAAAAAGGGAAAACTGCGCGGTTTGATAACGGTTTTTTTCAGTTAAACAGGATATAGATTTTTGAGCCTGCGCGACTATTAAACTGATAATTCCGGTAATTATTTTAGATTTCATCGTCGAGAACTTATCGAAAACTGGTGCTCGTTAATAAAGATATTCATCGATTAAAGTCTTATATCGTATGTATAAAAGTCGCGGAACGGAGAATGTGTCCCTAAGCAAACACTTGATATCAATGACGTGATTATAACATACTCGTAATACGGTTTTTAAATAGAATTGCTATAAGATTGTTGACAGCTCATGTCTGGAATACGTTTATGAATACCTTTTTATCGTTATCTTTTTTTTCCATGACAATCGATAGAGTAGGGTTGAGATATTAATGCCTGAAAATCCTATCGCTGAGAGCATTCGTGCAGAGTGCTAGGCCAAAGTGTATCGGAGTTACATTAGTTCCCTTCAAGACTCAGAAAGGATATCAAAGCAGAGCCTTTAGAAGCAGGTTACGTACTTGAAATGTCATTATCGATTTTAGCTGCAGTAACAGGACTTCACATTGGCTGCATAAACGCCTAAACTCCCCTTGTACTTCCTAATTTTCTTCCTAATAAAACTTTGACTTGAAGTCGAGCCCTTGTGTGTTTGCTTAATATGCAATCTTGTTACTGTAGCTGAAATCGAGTACAGAATTCAGGTATGTAACTGTTTTATGTTTCTGCTGTGCTTTGGTGCCCTTTCTGTGTTTTTGAGCTGAATTAATGTAATTCCCATACACTCCCAACTTCACTTTGGCCTAGCACACAACATGGACGATCTGTCAATAGGATTTTTTATATATTAATTAATACTCTTATCAATTGCCACATCCCTCGTCTGGCTACCCGATATATACCACAGAAAATTTACTTATGAGGAGATTCATAAAATAACCAGTAGAATTTAATTTCATAAATAAATATAGTTGATGACGTTTTATCAGTGTTAATACTTAATTTAGGGTACCTATGTTTAAGAATACAATCTATGTTCATAGGATTAATACAACCAGACAATATGTACACAAATTATACCCTCCATAAACCCCAGTTTTGTCAATCACCATTAAACAATGTTGATCAGGCTTATTAAGCTCCTTAATCAAAATTTCCCAACTTTATTATCGAAATGTACGTCTTATTCCCTCTCTCCTTTCCTCCCTAGACCGGAAAACAATGTTGGCATAAGTTAGCGATCACAATCTCAGACTTCAACTCGCCTGGAAGGAGGGAAAAGACTGATTAATTAATACGTTCCTCTTTATCTTAATGGGCTTGAAGCAAGTTAAACTAATCCCAATTACCAAAAGTTTAATTACAACTATTACCTAATAAATGTTTAACTACCATGAACGCATCGACAAAATTCTTTATGCACTGATTAAAAAATAACTGCGTCATGGGCGACTATCGCTTTCTTAAGAAGCAATTATTTATTAATTCATTAGTGGAAAAAGAAAACACATTATCTAAACCATGAATTCAATTAGTTATTTATGTAAGAGAACGAGTGATATTTCTCTCGAGAAGCAATATTTTCCTGCCAAGACATAAAAAAAAATCCCAGCGCATCCAGAACACAACGCCCCCATATACAGTCAGAGGCGGAGAAATGTCGAAGGTAAATAAGAGCACACATGTGATCTATTATTTGCGTGGGTAAAAGTGGATCGAAGCAAACGAAAAAAAAAGTTACCATCAAGCAAACTCCCCACCGTAAGTCTTCATCACGTGACGCTGTCAAACGTTAACAGTGGATCGACTGTCCTTGGAAAATACCTTATCTTCTTCATTTAGATTCAGTCATGGCGCAGGTGCAGCCATGTGTTTGACACCAGAGCCCTCGACCCTGGCTAAATATACCAACTTCCGCGCTTTTTAATTAGGTAATTTAATGATTAGACAGGTAAGATGATTGCTAAATCATTTTCGTTCTCTACATTTCCTCAAGGAATCTACATTTTGCGAAGGCGCGTGAGGATCATCAAATATCTGGTTTAATGTGGATTAAGAAGGAATTGCAATTGAATAAGTAAGAAGATTTTATTATTTTAATTTATAGATATTTATTGGAAACATTTAACTGCTGGATAGCATCTGGCATAGCAAATAAGGGAGTCAAAATTTTTCAATATTTTTCTAAAAACAGTGACAAGGAAATCAACAAGAAATGAGATTAACTAACAAAAGGTATAGCTGAGATCAGAAAATTGGTGTCAAGTCTGTAGAAACAAAATTTGTTTAAGAAAGCTTTAATGAAATTCCTAATCTGCATATGTCGTCGAATTAACTATTTGAGTATGTCAAGTAACAGAAGTACCATCTCAGATGCGTAAGGGTGCCGTTCTTCTTTTGATTAATTTTTAGTTTTTTAATATTTTAATATGATATTCCAAATGCTTCTTTTTAAAAATCTATTTTAATAATAGGCAAACAAAAAATAAAATAAAAAGGTACAATCGCTTAAAGTGAAAGCCTATTCCATTCGTTCGCAGGCATCAAATATCCAAAGAGCGACGACGAAGGTTTCAAAAGAATTTTTTCCCCCGTTGTATATATATTAGCGTACAGATATTTATGAGGCCGCGATTTCTGCTTGATGTGTTATTATAAATGAGGGTAATTTTAATTGCTGCTTTTGTGGAAGGCGAAGGGGGCCAGAAGAGAACTCACCCGTCAACCCCTTCTCATGGTGTTGAGTTTCTGACCTCGGTGGCAGCCATGTTTTCCCTCTCGTAAATCACGCGGGAAAAATTCGTAAATTAAGCCACAGTTACGGAACTTCTTGTTCCAGAGGATGCGAACTGCGGACCCCACTTTTATTTGCGCAGGTGGATGTCACGTGACCTCTTCAATTGTCCTTACCATTTGTCACAGTAAAGTGGTAGAACAACTAGATTAAATTAAACTCTCCGTTTACAGATTTTTTTTTTATGTTCTTAGGATTTCGGATAATTATTATTCCATATACAGTAATGCAATATTGATAATACTAAGCAATTATTGCAATTTTTAATGAAAAATAGGTATTTACCATATTAAGGAACTATTTAGACGGCACATTTATCAAACGGGTGATTATTTAGATGGCCGAACATTATTTAAAAGCAATGCCCTACGTTTTCATCCATCCCAACTCAAAAATTTTGCTACTGAAATCGACTTAAAAACTCATGATTCGAGAAGATATGTTGAAATTTTTCCATTTGAAGAAGACAATCGAATAGGGAAGACATAGTTGCAAAATAAATCCATCTTTATGTGTAGTAGGTATGTATGTGACCTAATTTTATGTACGACTCAAAGAGGATTCCTTAGAGTGTGCCTTGACGTATTTTTTTTATGACAATTGGTTAAACCTTTTAAGAGATATTAATTTTTTTTTAAAAATTCTGGCATTAACAAAAATCAATAAATTCGACACCTATGAACCTCTCATTGAGACGAACATTTTTTTGTAAATACTGTTTGTCTAAGAAAAAAGTGTGTGATATAACTTTCTTGGCAACGCAAAGTTGAAAACGTTTGTGGCTACATTCGTTATCATATCCTGTTCGGCGCGCGAAATGTTTTAGCACAACTGTGAAACAGCAGTATGAAATAAGAGAAAAGGTTCGAAGCAATTTCCCTGTATTCGTATGGGAAAAGTCCGAAAATGTCACAAGCAGCCGCTGCACGCTACATGAAAAAATCAACGGCATTTAGCAGGAAGTGGGTAAAGCGTTTTGAAGACATCACAAAACTGTCGATGACCTACCGGAACGAGGAGTAACAAGACCACAATCAACAAGGCAAACAATTCATATAATCCTTCATGAAGAATTCACAAATAACTTATGGAAAGGACAGGAATAACAGACGTAAAATGAGCATGATCATTCCCCACAAAGAACTTTGCATCAGTTCTCATGTCTGAAGTTGCTTCTCAAATAATGGATTTGGGAATTTTTTACTGGAAACCTGAACGCTCAAAGAATAACCCACATCTACAAAAAGAGTCTGTTACCATCTGTTCGGAGGTTGCGCGGAACGACAAATACAAACTCGGTTATTCCAGAGGACAATGGCCCGAAACATTGTAGTAGGTTGTGCACGAATTGCTCAGTTAGGTTGGCCGTCTCAGTCAACTGATGTCCTGATGCCGACCTCATAGTAAAGTTATGGGCTTGCAAAAAGCATAAGCCGACTCGACAGATTTGGAAGTCTTTACCTCTGGAGTTTACTGTCAACTCCGGAAAGCCATTATTAATAACAATGGCGGCTATTGTACCATTTGCTAATATGCATCTGGAGTTTGTCTTCTCAAATATTTTTCGGAAATATTTTTTAAAGTTATAGAGCACACTATTTTCTTAGATGGTAACTTGATGGACTCTGATGAATAATTTGGGCAGTATTGAATAGTCCAGTGTGCCAACATTTTATATTATTAAAGTATCTACTGAGCCCTAGTGTGCGAACATGTGCTTCAGATCAATGTAAATAATGCTTAAATTTATTATTAAAGAAAATTTTGTAACTTTCTCTTTCTCTCTCGCGAGATATGAAAATGGGAGGCCTATGCGAATGTACCATTCTACCATTTCAATTTACTGATAATGCAATAAGAACAATGTCAACAACTGAAAAGAGAAATCTGTCAAGCTACTATGGGTTTAAACATTTCTTCCTATTACGACTCTGTCCAACGAAGGATAACCTGGGCATGTCTAATTACGTTAAATTCCAAATTTCTACTGTTACACATTGTTAATTTTATTTTTCAACAATATATTGTAATGGAAGTCGAAAATTTAACTGGACACACCCAGCTATCTTTTATTGGATAGAGTATAATTATTAAAATATTCCTTTGGCTATATCTTGAGTGTCAAAATACATAACGTTGACATATCACGCATGAAAGCAATCTCGAGAGAACCTTATTTAGTAGAAAGACAGCGACTTCAATTTTGCACATTCAGAGATAATTCTGCAAATTTCAAGGAATGATAAGCGGACCCTTCAGCCATTCGGAAGCTCCCGTACAGCCTATGAAAAAGTTATCTTGGAATAAAAACTTAAAGATTATCAACAGTTATTTGTTTATTATGCAAAGCGCAGCATTAAATTCACTGAAGCTATATTGACAAATTACGAAATCTCCACAACGGATACTTTGGTCAACGAGGAAGCACAGCCTTCGTGTTGAACCAAAACAAAGTCCGAAACTTGAAAACAGATTTGTAAATAACAGAGTTCAAAACTTATTCATGTCACCTAAGATTTGGATAACTTCAACAAATATTTACATTATGTAAATGATTCTTCTGAAGAACTTGCAATCTGTTTCGTTCAATAAATGGTATTTTTATAAGTCAAAAAAGATTTTTTACTTGTTTTTCTGGTTATTATAAACGGTACTCTTAAAAAGTTCATTTGACAGTAGCATTCTTCACCACTTCCTGAAGATAAGCCACACATTTAGTCCAATGCCGAGGAAACTCGCAATGTTATTATAAACTCAGTGAAGTATGATTAATTTGAATCTTGACGGCAATCAAATTTCGATGTCCCATTAATTTTCATTAAAAAACCATAGCGAGGATGGGGTCTCTAAGTGGGGATGACGTCACTGTGGCGTTAACTGGGTGACGACTCGACACATGCGCTTCGTCCTGCGTGGGTAGAACTACTCCACTTCGATTTATCAACAGTGGACAAAATTGATGGAGTGGGTAGAACATGCTTCAACCCTTTCTTGTCGCAGGATGATTTTTTTTTTGAAAAAGTGTTATTTTTCAAGATAAAAAATAAAAAGGATAAAATGATTCAGGCCAATGGCCTCCCTCCCCTTTCTCTCGTAACCTTGATATAAGAGAAAACGACTTACCATTCGAGTTATATCTTTATAAACCCATTAGGGACCCATTAACTAAAAAAGTAAACTAATATCAAGTAGTATGTTGGGAATCCAAACACGAAAGTTAAATATAAAAAAGGGGACATCCCCAATGACATCATCGTTCATCTAGCCCAATTACGGAGCGATAGCGGAAACATGGCATCGATTCCCTGGCTTCGTTGTCGCGGGGTTTCCGGTGGGTGTTTTTAATATACGAAAGTTTGACATCATGACTTCGGCATTCTTCTAAAAAGAAACTCCAGCCATTGTGTTTCCGGGTCAACGGTCAACCATCTGCATGTGTGATATGCTCCAGAATCAACCAAAAATTCCTTCGTCTCATCTGTTGTTGAACCTCGTCAAAAGGGAAACCCAAGAAGGTCGACGCGTCTCGACTCTTATCTCTTCCTTTTTTAATGGCTTGGAAAAAATCTTACTTTTCTAAATACGTTCCTCGGCCCCCCCCCCCCCCCCCCCAACTAAACAAACATAGAAGGCTTCTAAAATTCATAGATTTCAAAAATCTGAACATTTAAAAATAGCTTTTAGAAAAGGCAGACGAATCGGCAAAATATTTAAACTGCTAAAGAAACACCTTTGGCTGGTTATATAAAACATCTCTTTATTAAATAATACTAAAAGAATAAATTGAATATTTCATTTAACATCAGCTTAAACCCAATATCAATTTTCATGAATTTTATTAATTATCAAAATCACCATGGATTTCGTTACAACAGCTATTGCTCAAAATTCGTAGTTTATTTGAGAAAATTTTGAATGTACCCAATACGAGTTAATTTCCAAAGCTTTGCAATGGCAAATTTCAACTCATCAAAAGCCATTAACGAAAGCCATATAAAGGTGCCTACGTTGACCTTCCTAATTTCAAAATGTTTCTATTACTCAAAGTTATGTGTCCAAATTGTATAAACTAGTACGCATAGATATTATTCTTCAATGTGCTCTCCTTGAGTAGCGTACACAATATGAAGTCCATGATCTATATTTAATCATAAAGCATGCAATATTTAACATTATAGAGAAATGCAGCATGAATGCGATTTTAGGTTCTCTAACTTGTCCTTTTCAGTCGCATAGACGGGCAAGAAAAATCCAATTGATTTAAGAACCGGCAATCGGTACATCATGTCCGATCCGCATATTTTGAAATACCAGCATTTATTTATTTATTGTTATTTATTTATGCAACAGGACAAAAGCCCAATAATTTTATAATTTTACAAATTTTTTAAAAACAAATTAAATAAGACGGACTAACAAATTTAATAAACAATAGAAATGCTATCCCAAATAGAAAATTAAATTCTGAAAGTCTATTTGCAAGGTTATACATACGATAAGAATTTTTCGTGAAGAAAGGTAAATAAAATATATCTGGAAGGAAGAAAAATATATGACACTTGTAGAGTCTTCGTAACTTTTGAAGAATCCAAGCCTTATAATATCCGCGTTTCGTTTTTACAGTTTATTAAACCAGGAAGAACCAATATGGAAAACCTGCATTACATCATGTCCCACACGTAAAAACCAATTCTTTTTAATTTTTAATAAATATGAAGAGAGAACGATATTTAATCTATCTACAGAGAGATATACAGTATTACGTACTATTACACGTAAGCATAAACACATGAATTTAGAATTTGACTTGTTTATAATTTCACGTGGAAAATCGAATGTAAAAAATTAATTACCGTATTTACCCAAATAGATCCCGACGTAGAATTTAAACCAACCCCCTCTCTTTTGTTTGGTCATTTTCGTGGAAAAAGAATATTCTCAAATTTAAACAGACCTCTATTTTTTCAATATCCTGAAGACTTAAAGCCACATTTTTTTCAAGGAATACCGTAATTTTCGGTATATAAACCGCAGTCGCGTATAATGCGCATCTAGTCATTTGGGGGATTTTGGAAAAAAAAAAAAACCCGCATATAATCTGCATCCATGTATTATGCGTACCGACGATTTTTAAAACTTTTATGTTGTAGAATTACTATTCATGGATTTGCGGCCAGATCAAGGTGATTCACTTTCTAGTCGTTATTTAGATATTAAGCAGTTACATTTCGTGTCAACACATACTTTTGCCAGTGGGCATAGGCCTAACACATCGACATTTCCTACCAAGGAATCGAGGTGACAACACAAAAAAAATAAACACAAGAATGAAACATTTTGCCACCTCCTAAGGTATCGTAAAATCCTTTTTATAGCATTTGATACGAAAATGCAAAACATAATACTTTTCCGAAATACGAAATTGATTCGCGAGGAAAAATGAGTCCGTTCGTTAAAAAACAAAATGGCGCTGGTCAAAAAAAAATTTTTTTATTTTTCTTCGCACGCGAATTTAACCCGAGATCACTTTTTTTGTATTACTTTCCCGAAAAAAAATCAAGATATATTCGGCCAAATATATATTTAGCTAGCCCTCTATTTGTTCCGATTCAGGTCATTTATTGTTTTTGCGTTTGCTTGTCAACCGTATCTCGCGCAAAGGATTATAGGAAAAGGCTGCTCCGCTTGAGCACGAAAACTATTGCCGCCATTTTTAAATCGCAAGATGATCCTCTGCGACTGTGAAGTCCTCTAAAAGCAGAATTTGTTAATTTGAGTGCTTATAGATTACCTCTATAAGCAAGTTGCAGTGGCCGCGAAGTACTTGAAATTTTTATCGCCAATGGTTTAGCCAAAAGAGATTTACTTTAAGCCAGAATCTCATGCTTTTAGCCAAATTTAAAATTAAGAAAAAATTATGAAGCATTTAATATTAAAAAAAAAAATAATCACATGATAATCGCATTTTCGAGGTTGAAAATAAAAATTTTCCATATAAATAGAATTAGCCAAGTATGTTCGCCAAATGTGATGTTTATTCGTCAGATTAGTTGAACTGTCGCTACTGGCGATTTGGCGAGCGGACTGCGCGGACACTAAAATTGTGATCAAAATGGAAACTGTAATGAATCTTGACTTTTGTATACAGTGTCATCTTCAAATTCTATATGTGGACTCAGAACACTCTTGTCCAGCAGAATGAAAGAAATACAACAGCTATCCATGTGTAGCACCTTCTACAAATACTCATGGGCTCTTTAGCAGTATTCAGAAAGAACTTACAGACTAAGAAAGTTCATTAAGAAGAAAATTCAAAAATTAATTTTTTTTCTGTTTTACTCTACCAGAACACATCGTCGGACGGATTTCTAAGATGCGGTTGTATGTATTTTTCTAAATTACATTTCAAACGACCTTTGAGCGTTTCAAGACAATCACTGAACTTTGAAAGCGGATTCCCGTCAATTCTGGCTTCGAACGAGGAAGGGAAAAAATCACAAGGAGCTAAAATCAGTGGTGAGGGAGACAGGTTATGTTATTTTGGCCTAAGTGCTCAATCACAACATTCGCCATGTACGGTCGTGCATTTGTTGTGATGGAAGTATTAATAGTGGAACTGGAAAAAGTATAAGATAGGTCGGCTTCCACGCACGATCATTCCTGTGTATTGGTCTTGGGCGCTTTCCTTTATACGTAGTCTGACTATGGAAAACTCTTTAAACCACTGAAAAAATGTTGAACATGGGAGTGCATTATTATTATTATCATCGTACTCATGAAATATTTCTTAAGTCTCTGAGGCTGTTTTCCAAGGCAAAAACAGGATTTAATGGGTGCATCACGCCTTGCCATTAAGCAAATATAGCTCCTTACTTAAAAATGCTGCTACCATCCGATCTCACGGAATGAAAGGCTTGTTTGTGTATCTTCATATTTTTGGTGGAAAAAATTAGTCTCAGCCTTTGTTGAACAAACTACGTATTAGCAGTAAATGAATGGTATAATAATTAAAACATTTGTAGCACACTAATTTCTTCTAGAAAGACTTAAAAAAAAGTTCCTGAAAGGATTTGGCTAGATTATTAAATCGCCACTGATGCTACCAAAGTGAATATTCTTTTACTTTTCAATGATAAACTGAACAATTAAAAGAATACAGGAATCTAAAAGTTTAATGGGGAGCGTTCAATTTTCTTATAGGCGCGTAAACCACAAGGTAATTTGCACACTTTTATGTGTCTAGGAAAACCACTAAACCTATATCAGCAGCGAGACCAGATTCGATGACTAGAGCTGGAAAGGGTCCTTTAAGACATAATACATTGTTATTCGTGTAGCCAGAGGAATATCTTCCAGTTGGAAGCGTATTTTGGATGGGAACACTGCCATCACAAAAACCATAAAGATAAATCATATCTGCATACTCGACATATTAGAGAAAAAAATGGCATTTTTCTAATTTCTCAAAAAAAACACCAGTACCGATGACAAACTAAGTTTAACGTACATTTTACATTTACACAAATTACGGTAAATAATGAAATCAACATTAAGCACCACAGTTAAATTATACTTAACCAATAGGTATATCTCAGAAACCATTAATAAAACACTACATTTTTATAAAAACTTTTTGACTTACAATACTTCATTCTATAATCACGCGAAATATTGACCTTTTCTCCTGGGACACCCAGTATACAATCTAACTACAGAGATTAGCGTCTGTTTTAATTATTTTTGTTGTTTTTTTTTTTTGTTTTTTTTTTGTTGGCGGGCTTATTCAGTAAAGACTTACACTCAGGATTTCTGAAAACTTAACTTTGCGAGTAACTAAATAATTCAAGATATCCTCAGTAGTGAAAGAACCTATCGAGTAAAATCATCGCCCTCTTCCTTCTCCCTTGGCCGGTCAATGAATGAACTATTTGAGAACCCAAAGGGAGGTGGGGAGGCAGGGGTGGCGAGGTGATTGGGCTACTGGCGAGAGCGAGGGGCAGTTCGGTGACGTCACCAAAACGCCTCCGAGTTCACAAGAGAAATCCAATAACCAGGGAGTTTTTTTTCCTTTTGATATTATTTATTTCTTCTGCGTCGGATTAATGAACGTACGAGGCAAAATGAATGGCGTCGTCTGCATAAAAAAGGATTTTCACAAGACTTAAGGGCGCCAGAAATCAAGACTTGACCATTAATAGTTTTCGGAATTTTACAAAAAAAAATCTTAATATAAATTCAATACATTTTTTGGTTACAATTTGTATTTTTTACAATACTCAAAAATGCCTGAAACTTCCGCTTAGGCGTACTCGACGTAGTAGGTCTTTGGAATTACAGTAGAGCCTGTTACAAGTAGAATAAATAGGAACTTTCGGACTTGAAAATGTTTATAATCTCAAGTTTTCTTTAATTTACATTTGCGACCTTTGGCTGATGATGTACATTACGACTTCTGAAATACTTTAAACCTCCACTCCTACTCACTTCAAACATTTCCGGGCTTAAGGGTTGATTTAAGGCAACACTGTGACCTTACTGTCTAAACGCAAATACGGATCGATACAAATGTTTTAAACAACATTCAACTATTTCATTCTAAATATTTACAACTGTGAGATAAAAAGGGAATCAAAATTTGTAGATATGCTTGCACAGAAGTTGTAAAGAGTATATGACAACAACCAACAGGATCTTAGTGATCCACGAGACCTTGATGATAATTTATAACTTCTCTATGTATGCAGGGTTAACGGTATTCTTCAAAAATAACTTTAGACTAATGGCAATGGCCTAAATACATTATCTAAAAAGAAACAATTATGAATGATGATGAAGATGATGACGATTATTATTATTATTCTACATAGCCTCTTCGTTCTCTCCACTCTCTTTTCACGACAGTTTAAGATAAGCAAACGAGGGTCGGTTAGGAGGGAGGACGTTGTTCGGGGGAGTTTCATTTTCGGCCAATACCCTGATAAGGAACCATGGTGATAATTCTCGTTTAAACAAATCTCCCAAGATCTTGCAGATGTCCATTGGTCGCCATTTTTAATCGCCACCTCCCCCTCCGTTGAAAAGCGCATCAGCGGGGTTAATGTCGCACGCCCTCGGTCCATGGGACTCACGTGGCAGTAAACGCTTGTTGACGGTTGCTTATTTAAGTCGGACAAAGAGGGCTTTTGTCCTTCCAGAAGACGTTCATTTTTATGCAAAACGATACGGCGCTGCCGGGTCGCCATCATTCCAAGCACCGTATCTGGTGGCGTTGGAGTCGGGCGTCGGTCTGCGCAAGCGCCACTGACAGCTTCCAAAACAATCTCGAATTCGCGCGATTCGCCTGATGAGAACGCCTGATAGGGGCCACAGACCGGACGGCCAACTCCTAGTTCTCAGCATTTTTTAAAACTGAATTTTCCCCCTCTCCTCCCTTTCATCATATACCCTTGCCTCTTCCCCTTTCCCTTATTTTTCCTTTAAAAATCTGAAGCTTTAACCAATAATAGGTTCTTTGGTAAATTTCTTTTCCCTCCACCCCCGCCGAATTCTGGTGCAGGATGTGGCAAAGGTCATGCACAGGAGTCCAGTATTTGATTACAGGACATTAAAACGAATTCTCATAGCGAATTAAAAGAAGTCTGTATGAATTTCCAGAAATTAAAAAAAATGAAACGTATATGTTTCCAGAAACTACACGTATTACGACATTATCTCGGTTATACGAAATTACGTGCGCTTGTAAATTCGAGGAAAAAATTTATTTATTAAAAAAAGGAATGAATTTCCAAATTCCCACAGAGGATATGAGCTATATTCATTTCATCAGGCTTTATGTGAACGAAATTGTTTTGTAAGTATGTGAAAAAGTTGTACAAACTTTGCTTACAGTCCTGCCACCACCTTCTGCTATCTATCATAGCGCAACACTCCTACAGGCTGTAAATGGAAGTGGAGTTAATATAGCACCGATCAATTAAAAATATTAATGTTTATTTTCAAAATGAAGTTATTTACGTATTTGCTAACGTCGTCTGCATTTTTCATTTTTTTTAATATACTTTCAGGCCAGATTTTAGCATTCCTTTTACGATTTTTACCATTACAAAACGGCAATAATTTTAGCTTATGACACTTATTTTTTAGATTTATCTTCTGAACATGAAAACGAGAGTACCTGTGTAAAAGAAAAAAAACCATCCACATTAATTATAATATTTTAAAGTTTGCAATTTTTCATAACACATATATATATATATCCTCAGTTAAATGCGTAGAAGCACTCAATCGCAATCAGTACTATAAAAACTATTAAAAGAACTTTCTAGTCATCCAATAGACGCATGCATCGATTACCAAATTCAAATGCAGTATAGTATTTTATGATCTAATTGATAAGGTCCAGTCTAGGCTGGCTTCAAGGATTTGTGATCAGCGGAGTAGCACAAGGTTTCAGTTCAGGTTTTGCCCTGAGCTTTGTTTATATTTGGCCATCGACGTATTCATAAGGTCACCGCGTATATCGCTGAAATCCAAGAAGATACTATTAGAATGAACCAAAGTAAAAAGGGCAATTACTCCTTTTTCCGCAAAAAGATATTATGTAAAATTAATCTTAGAAGAGCCATCATAAATCGAAATATTTAGTTGCATTCGAAATGGTCTTTAGTTGGAAAAAATAAAATAATTGGTTTTCATACAAGTTTTCTTACAAATTTTCCCTGATTACGGTAGATTATAGAGCATGTCCCAAATCCTGAAATTTAGTGTCCTCAAAAGTATAATAAATATATTTCATTTTAGTTTTAGGTAATCTGCTCAGAAAGTTAGAAAGCTAGGCCACTCTTTTCTTTAGTATGGAAAAACTCAGCAAACAAAATCGGATTCCTTTAAAAAGGAGTGGCGGAAATATTTTGACAGGTAACAAAATGAAGGAAAACGTAGCAATTTAGTGGTTTTTGTATCGTATAAGACGTTAATTCTTATACGGTACAAAAACCAACCTTAACATCATGATTACGCAATGCAGAATCCAAGGAAAAATTCATTATTATTTGAATAAAAAAATAATAATTTGTACCTCATTTTTAGTAGCTACTACGACTGTCTAACTAAGTTAATGCTTAATGCTCCTCATTAACGCAGCCAAACTTAATTTAAATTCGATTTTGAGATACACAGTAGAAAAATAGAATCATCTTTTCTATTCCTCTTATATCTTTCGATGTATGAAGATTAATAACCATTGAATCTGTTCAAGTGAAATACCA
The DNA here is from genome assembly GCA_023313115.1 of Rhysida immarginata. Taxonomy (NCBI): domain Eukaryota; kingdom Metazoa; phylum Arthropoda; class Chilopoda; order Scolopendromorpha; family Scolopendridae; genus Rhysida; species Rhysida immarginata. The sequence goes on from JAHWFO010026120.1 coordinate 345,920, forward strand.
AGTAGAAGATAGAGGACTAATAGCTATTCTTGAATTACCGAAATTTTTGAGCCGTCCACGTACCTAATACACAGGTGGACATAAGTTCGGGCACTCAAAATTCATTTGCAAATATTTTCGGTTTGATAAAAGTAAGTTCTAAAAAGCTTCTAAATTTATCAAAAATACTGAAAAACGTTTTCAATTTAAATAAAATTCATGTTACATGGCGATTCCATAGACGCCCTTAAAGGAGATCTCAGTTATTTTTTCACAACTTTGGAAGAGATTCTGACCAAATTTTAAATGTAATTTGGGTTTGGAAAGCTTTAAAGGTGTGCTTTAAAGAAATTCAATAAAACTGGATAGGCCAATATAATTTGTTAATTTGAATGCCCAAGACTCCATTGAATCGACTGCAAAAGCGATTCAGTGGAATCTGAACTGAAAAAAAAAAAAAAAAAAGATGGAAATCCAATTGAATCATATCTAAAGATTAAAGTATAAAACAATAAATCGCATAGTATATCTTTACAGCTAAAGTGAGATTATTATAACGAGAAAAGACCTTAAAATACGAAGAATGTATTCAAAATAGCGTGATTTCCTTGTTGAAACTTTCTCTGGCAATTAACTTAACATATGATAGGATGGATATTAAGTTAGGAGAAAATATATAACGTATTTTTCAAAATTAATTTTAAAGCTCGCTGATTTTGAAGAGTGAAATAAAAATTTAACAAGTCTATTTGGGTAATTTTATTGTAGTACGATTTAACTTGAGAAAAAAATAGTGTTACTAAAGCTCTCTGTTATTCCTCAAAGCTAATACGACGGACCACCAGACAAGTTGAAAATGTTTAATATTGAGAATTCTTCATTTAATTCGAAACGACGTATTAAATTTAAATCTTACTTTTATCTGTAAAAAACCTTGTAACCAAATAGAATTCTGCATCAAAAGACGAATCCTTTCAAAACTACCAAACTTCCTCACTGTAAGTTTACATTAGTGCCATCTATCATCAAATAAATAAACCGTTCCTGGTTTCACCATATTAAAACGAAAAAGAAAACAAGTAATCTTACTGAGAGTAAACCCCTAATAAAAGCCCCTTTTTTATTAATTTAAGTGGTTGAAAATGACTCAGGTTTAGACAGAACTCCAACAACCTTTAAAAGACAACAGGAAACCACAAATCTTGCAACGGGCAGATTTAACCCTTCTTTGCTATTGGTGGAGTTGAGATCGGATAAAAGCTTCCACCAATATTTCATCGGCCGGGGCAATCGCGGTGCAATCAAAAACTCCGAGCGAGCGAAGCACGGTCAGATGGAGCAACACTGTAAACAAAGAGGGCGAAACCGACCAGCCAACCAGCGACGCTTCCCACCCACGCGTTCCCAGGCTCGCGGGAGCTCCCAGCTCTAATTACAACGCCCATGGAAAATAAATGACAAGAAAATAGATTTTTTATTTCCATTTTTTGTAATTCTTTTTTAAAAAATCCTTTTTAAATTAATCATATATTTAAACTCTTCAAGAATGAGATAAGGCACTCAGTGCGATGAACACATTTATGTAACCCCTTTCAAAATTCTAATATTTAATATAAACGATTTAAAATCAAAGACCATCAAATATTTCGTTATTATGAGAAAAAAGTCTGAATATATTATGCGTTGATTCTAAGCAGATGGTTCATGAGCGAAATTTTTTCATGGATTATTATAATGAGTAGCCACAAATGGTCACCAAAACCCAAAAAGAAAATCTTGAAAGTACATTTCGTAAATTTCTATTTTATTGAAAACACTCTTCTTCCGAAAAAACGTTTTTCAATTTGTGCACCTTGCCTCAATTTTTGTGCATTACTATATGGTTAGGATTTGTAGACAATTTGCAAGACAGAAACAGCCTACAAGGCTGACATACATTGCTGATGGTTCGCGAGATTCTTCATCTCTGATATAATAAAATCCAGTTGAGAATTCATTGTTAAAAGTCCGAGCCTGATAAAAACATCATTATGGTAAAAAATAATAAATGAAAACTGGAGCTAATTCTCCAAACTTCAGGTAATGATATTTACGAAATTGGTTGTTCTGTTGCCAATTTGTTCAAATTTTTTGATTTTGACTTCGGATTCGGGAATAGCTAAAATGGCGGTCAAGGGTATGTAAAGGCTGCGGGTAACCATTTAGATACAAACTTTTCTCATGTTTCGATTGGAATACATTCCCGTCATCATGAGAAAACTTTAACCCAAGTATTACAAACATAAATATACATCAGGAACCTTCAAAAAGCTCCCCGAATACAGTTTATTTTATAAAAACGATTATAAAGGAGCAGCTACGTATTGTTGTCAATGTTCATGAACTTTATGGAAGCATTCCTGGAAAGCCTGCTTTAAAGCAATAACTTTTGATTAAAAGCTCAGCACTAAAAAATAATAAATAAAGAATTAATTCTGAATAACGACCAATTCCTGGAACCTAGTCTTGGACACCTCCTTCAGTTCTTCGTCGCTACGCCAATCATCGTCGTCAACACTTCGTACCATTTATATACTTGCAAATTTTTTCACTGCCAGGTTACGCATGCTCTTTTCATGTCAACTTCTAATGTCTTCTGACAGCAACTTCTAAAGCAAAACGACATGCTTTTTTAAAATGTTGCTAGCATTGTTTTAAAACATGTACGCTAGTTAGAACTTATGTCACCATAATTTCCCTGTCGTGATTATTATTTCAAACAGCAGGATAACATTCCGATAATTTTAAGAAGTTAGAAGTGTATAAATCTTGGTGCCATAGTAGCCGAAGTGGAGTTTTGTAGACAATTCCAAGAGTTACAAGCAATGAAATACAACGAACTCATTATGGAAAAAAATTGAACTTTTTGCTTCCAAATTTTCTGAAGTTTTCAGATTATGAATAATTCCTTAAATTTAAGGAACATTTTTCTATATTACATTCAGAAATGACACCAAATATTTTTTTTTATAAATTTCTTTGCAGATTAAAAAGAAACTAAGAAAATTGAAAAGATGTTAATGAAAACTTATTCCAAGACGGCAGTTCCAAAACGTGTTAATGAAAACGTCTTTCATTTTAAAATGCAAACGTTTTGCTGAATGCGATTTCAAATGCAAATTTTAATTACAACTATAGCAATCATACTATTAAATCTGATGAATAATTAATTAACTACTTGGAAGAAGTTGTGATTCAATAACTTCGGATTATGAGAAATTTCAGGAACTCATTAAAGACAACGTCGCTGTCGCTTCTCAATTTCAATCTTAGAATTTAGTTACTTATAGATGCATATAGTGTACATTCTCAATTTTGGATATTTATAAAATTAACTATATAATTAGAACTACTTTTAAGAAAAGGCCCTTTCAAATTCCCTTAAATCGTTGAAAGGCATCGAATAATTGAATTGTGCCGCCGTTTCGTTCCAAAGAATTTCATTAGAGGAGAAGAAAAAATTCTCCCCAAGTACTGTCTATAATTCCCCCTCTTGGCAGTGAAAGGAAATCGTTTCTTCTTCGTAAACGTTCCGTGTCGTCTGGTCTCATTTACGCAAAAAGTGGTAACGTACTTGACGCAACGGCGGTCGGACGGAGACGCGCGCGGCGGTGTCGCCCTTTGAAGTCGTTGGGTGGAGGGAACGCCAGGGAAAAGGGGTTTTTAAACATGGTGGTCAACACCAATAGCAATGACCGAGAAGAAGCCCGGGTTTTTCACAGACAAGAACCTATCAGGTGATTTCACGGATCACGTGATCTCGAGAGACGGCGCCGCGAGTCCACTGGTGGAGGTCTCCGCCCTCGAGGGTCTCCAGAGGTCAAAGGTGAGAAGCGATCCTTTGATGTGGGTGCCCGGCAAGTGGCTCCTTCTGTCGGCTCCTCGTAATTTCATCCGCTTCTGTTTGATTTACAACCAACCAGAAAATATCCCCAATCGGACAGCAACGTGAAACGGGACGTCAGCTCGACATTTGACTAATTTCTGAACATGTAAAAGCAAGGGCATGTAATGTGCTCTTGCTCTCAGTAAACTGTCAATTTGACATTAAGATAATGTATGCGCATTTTATAGATTATACCTATTTTTTGCCATTTTTTCATTACAGATCCTTAAAGCACATTTAAAACAAACGGGAACTGAAGTATGCAATTTTTTAAAGGCATTTCTCAAAAAATGAATCGCACTTTTGAAATGTATTAAAACGTACATCAGATAATTTATTCAATACTTCTTCAACTTACATTACCGAGTTTTATGGTTTATTTAATAATTTTGAAAACATTACGTCTAAATATGCCATTTTTTGGACAAAATTACCAATATAAACGTTAACAGGGATATTACTGAAAATCAGAATGTTTTTAACTTCAACAGCCGAGAACTAAATGCAAATTATGCTGATTTACGCGTTCCGATTCTCTTTTATTATGTTGATTTACAATTCCAGTTAAATTTACAATGTCTCGAGAATATTATTCGCTGATTAACAACTTGAAATACCTGGAGCCAGCTTGAAAATAGTTATTTTAGCTACTTTTGCATGCCTTCTTTATGCGGTTTCGATGTGCCGTAAACTCTTCTGCTCTCTCAAATCATACAATTCTTTTAAAACCATAAATGATCGGAAGGGATTATATATTTTCGAAATTTTATTTTATAATGTAAAGTTTTTTCATATTTAAAAATTCCTAAGTATTGCTTGAATTAAGTTTTCTAGTGATCATCAGAGCCCTCTGATGCCATTTCAACGAACTAAAAAAAGTTCGTTACTGAATTCTATATTTTGGCAATCGAAGTTTACCAAATATCATTAGAGTTGAAATTATGTAAATTTAATATCCTTGCTGATTTAAATTAATATAATACTTATGCTTCTCAAAATATAAATTAAATATCATTAAAAACAATTTGATGAACAATTTGATGAATCATTTGAACACTGTTATAAAAATAATTTCTAAACAATAAGTATGTTAACTTTAAACTGACAAATTAATTTATTAATAAAAACTTGATAGAAACTAATAATATAATAAAATACCTCTTTGGCCATAACCGAATTCTTATCATGCATTAGTTATAAAATACATTTTCAGTAACTCTTAAATACATTCTTATATTTCGTTGTGGCCCATGATATTTTCATGTCTAGCAACGATAATTGTACTGAAATCTCAGGTAGAAAACGACTTTGAACATATATTTTTAGTTTATCCATTAAAAAATGATATTTCCTTTGAAAGTCACAATTGCATGGCCAACTATATTTTTGTTGAAAAGAATTTAACTGTAAGATGAGTTTCGATCAGTTCGTCATAAGTGAGAATACTAACAGTGAGACTGTAAAAAAAGACATTCAGACATCAATTTTAAATTTAAAGTGTATAATTTAAATATACAAGTTACATCGATAGCAAGAGAAGACCTTAGTAGAGTTGGAACATTTTCATAAAGCTTGCCAGAGTCCTTTAAAATCGTATTCTCATAAGACGACCGCAGTTCCTAAATTTCTCGGTTAACAAATAATCAACGTTACCAGAATTCAAAAATGTATTTTTCACAAATGATCTGTAGCAAATGAAAAATTAAACAGTTCTGACCACAACGATTCTCTATATATTTAAGTTACGAGGGTGATTCTTTCGACAGTTCATTGGTGAAAACCACTGCATCTAATAACTTCATTTTGATCTTTAATGAAAGGTCTTGGTCTGTAGATTTGTCAAATTTAGTTTTTGTGTCCAGAATTATTATTAATTATCAATAATTTACAATTCAAAATGTTTACATAGTCAAATCAAACAATCCTCTCCACAATGTCGTCACAATCAACAACTTTGACAATTATATAAACAATTAAGAACGATGACAATAAACAATATAGGCAAAAAACAGATGGAGATGGGTTGTTTATCGTCAAATTTTGATGGGATCTATCTTGTAGAGATATCATTTTGCAAAACAGCCCGATTGCCGTTATGTTTTGAGCAAAATTTTGTGTTCTTTGATTAATGCTTGTGGAATTACAATTTAAAGCTATACGATACCGTTCATTATTTAGTCTCTGTTTAGACAATATGCAGAACTTAGTCTTAGTGTTATCGTTTCTCAACTTGAAAACCTCAAAGAAAGTTTAAAAGTATCATAACTGAACAGAAGTGGAATGCATTCATAGAATTTAAATGGGTACAAATTCACTAGCGTTGTACAACTGAAAGAATTGGTAACATGAAGTAAATCTCTCAAGCCTTTCAAGTAAATCCAGGTTCTTATTTTATACTTAATCTGCTCAAGAGCTGCAAAGACCTTTCAACGCATTTTCAAGAAGCTTCTGTTATCCCCACGATTTTGCAGACGACAAATAGCTAATTAAGCGCAAAAGCAAACGCGGACGAAAAGTAAGAGGACGAATCGGAGCAAAAATAATTAAACTGCGCTTATTTTAAATAAACACAAATTCTTGATTATTAACAATATATTTCTTAATTTACATGCTAACATTACATCTTTTAAGGTAGGTAAATCAGTTTTTAAACAAAATACTGAAAAATAAATTTCAATCCTTGTGTGAGAGATGTACTGAAAATTTATCACTTTATAATCTCTCCTGGTTTGTGCTAAACGTTTTACGACGTTAGCAGTGACTGTAGCCTTCGGCAATTCGATGTCTTTTCTCGACAACCATGTTGAAAGTTAGCGTAAATTATTTGACAGATCACTATTTTAATTTATTAAAAATGACAAAAACATACAATATAATTTCTTTCAGTTTCTTATAAAATAGTATTACAACATAAGAAAATTTATATTTATTTTCCAATACTAGAATTAACCCCATAAATTTACCTAAGTTCATCTTTGGTTACCCTCCTAAGGCACTGACGACACCCGACAGTTAACGCTTACAAACAGGCGCTATAACTTCCAAAATCCTGTTACAAATATGTTTCAAATAAATCGTTGGCGAGAGACACGAAGCAGAAATTGATAGGAAGGTATGAAGGGAAGAGGGGTGGTTTAAAGAGGGGTAGGTTAGAGGAAGCAAATATCGAAGGGTTCAAAAATTCTCACTAAAGGTGCCGACAACATGTGCGGCCCACTTGCGAGGGAAGAGACACGACTTCCACACCGTGCCACGTGAGCGTGTGGGTGTCGCAGATTAGGGGTAAAGAGGAAGGGAGATAACGACGAGCACAAGAAACATCATCAGAAATTCGTAACATTGCACAGAGGATCCTGTTGCAAGAAGCATCATCTATCATATCGAACAGTAAATGTGAGTCTTCCAAAACTGTCCATAAGAAGAGCGACCAAATTTTGTCGGGATTTTTGCAGTTGGTTTTGTTTTATTGGAAAAACGTTACATTTATTCAAAAGAGTTATAACTCATAAGAGTGTAGTATGTATTCAAATGTGTATAAATTTTTTTCTACTTTAGAAATTGCAAATACGAGACACCTAAGGTATTCCTTCGAATTCAAGCCGCACTTTTTTCTATTTTTTTTTTTTTTTTTTTTTATTAATGCGCCGGAAAAATGAAAATGAATGCGGTTTAGATTAGAAATGAATTAATAAAGTTAAAAGGTGAATTAAATCTTTAGAGAATATATGCTGCAGCTTAGAATTTATGGCGACTTGTTTTCGAAGGAATACTAGGTAATTAGAATTCTAGAGAACACTGCTCGAAGTATCTAATATCGGCCTAAATAGTGACAATTCATATCTCATTTCTTAATCTCAGACTTAATTACACTATTCAACACATATTTTTTAACTAAGACCACACAAAAATGTTCTTAGTAGTAATTTGTATGTAGAATCCGAATCTGTTTTTAGATTTTTTTCTATCATGTCACGTTTCCAAGTTATGCACTTCGAGACTTCTATGTTAAAGTAATGGATGTGAAGAGAAGCGTCCGCAAGGAAATTTATCAGGCCCCAAACACTTAAATAATGTAAAAAAAAAAAAATCTGTGCATGCTAGAAAAATTTCAAAATTATATTCGTAATCAGCAGAAAATATACTGCCAAAAATCACCTACTTGCATTTGGTTAAAAGAAAGATCTTAAATTTTTATGGGCCAGTTTTATCTTCAAAGTGTTTGATGGCGAGATACGAGCTTGTAATACACTATTTTCTTTTTAAATTTTGAATGCAATTTTTGTTTGTTTCAGTAACAGATTATGACTGAAGTAGAATTGTTAATCGTAATGACTAAATTAGGATCATTGGCGCATTTCACTGTCTATTGGTTAAGTTTTTGATAATTGTTACCTGTCATGTTGTAATCATTTTTTGCTGTTTGCTAGATTAAGAACATCTTCCAAAAGTACATTCCCTTTCTTTCATTTCGAAGTTAGCGAATGAATCTTACGAGAGACTGGAAAAGGGAAAGTCTCTTAATTTTCACAAGGCTTCAAACAAACCGAACACTTGCATAATTAACATCACTTCATCGTAAATAGTGTTAATTAATTAGATTTTCATTCGTTCATTAATGAGAAGATTTAATTTCAATTCATGTAGTAACTTCATATATTATGTTGCCTAACCATTAGCATAATTTATTATTTTTTGTAATGAAATTCTTAGATCAAATTAAGTATTCAAGAAATAATTTTTGGCGCAAAAATATTACTAGTGCTTAAATTTTACATAATTTTTTTTTATAGAGACATCAAATTTTGGGGCTAATCCACTACCCACACACAATTCCAGATCAAGAACAATTGTCCTGGAGAAACTCGATGATTGCATCAATCTATTGGATGGCACTGTTCATCAATCTGTTCGGCCACCCACTTGCTAAATAAACTATCAATTATCAAATTTTTTCGTTAAAAACTTAAAGATTTGTTTCAAGCTTCAGAATTCCTTCTGTAACATAAGTTACCATTTGGCACTATCTGTATAGAGAGTTTATGGATAGCAATTTACCTAATTAATAACATCTATTAATTAATAGTTATTTATAGGGAAGCAAATAATACTCCAATAAAGGAATACTCTATAGCATCTTTTAATTTAAATACAAATTAGTAATTTTTCTGTTTTCACAGAGGACGATTAGCTTTGTCAGAAGGCATTTCAACTTGATCAGTCACTTATTACAATTTAAAATTAAAAATCGTTAAAAATAAAAAAATGACTTTATGTATATACAATTTGCATTCTAAATGAATAAAAATAACAATAACATAAAAAGGTAATATAAATTTGTTTTAAAAAAAAAAAAAAGTTGAGTAGGAACAACCTCATTAGAGCCAACTCAAGCTGTCAGTCTCTGGAAAACTAAAGAGGCTCTGGATTGAGAGTCGCCATCTATTGCCAACTTAAAACAACTTAAGTGTTTTCAAAACCGAAACCGGAACTGGTTTAAGTTCATACAAAAATAAAAAATAAAAAAAAGGGATAAAAAAATTACTTTATTTATTATGAGACTTCCAGTTCTTAAAAAAAAAAAGCCTTAAAGATAAAAGTTTTCGGTGTATGCAACAACCAAATAAAATAACTGGAAATGGGTTACTTATTATTCTGTCACTATTTTACTATTTTAAACTGTATTTTAAATAGACGCACGTGCAGTTTCAAGGTAATCAAATTCTAATAAAGCATTCCCACCAATCACGTGAAATCATCACGCAAACGCAATTAAAATTAATGACGGAGTTGGCGCACGCAATTTATTTTTCAATGAAGTTCGCGTGATGAGCAAAGGAAAAGTTCTTAACTAATTTCTAGCATCAATGCAAATCAAAATCTTAAATTTACACCAGTTTTGTAGAACTAATTTTTCTCTTTGTCTTAATAATTCTTACTTCATGAAAGATGAAACGCAGATTCCATTTCTCCACGAGGTGTAGACAGAGCCCCACGATGGCACCACCATCGGACATGTTTGTTTTCGTTAGCTGGGGTCGAGGTTAGGAAATAGACGGACAGACGGACGGGGTCATCGAGTGCGCTGCTAGAAGCAGAACATCGTCCACCAATCGCATTAAGTCGGCTTCCCCTGTTTTGAAAATAAGAAATTGCGAAATTTTGAATACTAAAAAAAAAAAAAAAAAACATTAATTTAAAAAAAATAAAATTTGTTTTAGAAATAAATTTCTTATTTTCATGAAAAGATGATATTTTCATATTCAAGAGGATGACTGAAGGTAATAAATTATTATTTTAAAAATATAAATATGAATCATGTACAAAATCAGTATGCCCGAATTTGAAGAACACAACAACACGTGTAAATTGTTTAAAAATTGTTCCCGCTCTGGAAAACTGTAAACATTTAATAAAAAAAAGCGGGAAAATGGCAGTAGGGAAAATGAAGAGAAAAGTCATATTCTATTTGCTATACATCACTAAACGTAAAACTTTCAATTTTATCTCAAATTTTGTTTTCGTTACAGAATAAGCTCCCCTCATGAGTTTATGCAGACTTAGAATAAGCTGTTTTGGTAAATTTCTGCTCTAAGCTTTCAACAACATGTTTAAATTATAAGAAAACGCTGATCAGTGGCGCCATCTCTTGCATTCAGTGTTAAGTAAGACCTTGCCACTATATTTTTAAATTGTTTCATTATTGTTTTATTTTCGTCTAATTATGAGAAGGAAAAAAATTATAACAGATTGCAAGAAATTCCTTAAACTTCAGTAATTTTCTTTGGACATTTCAAGCTTCAATATAAAATTCTCAAATTTGATGTGGATCTACAGCATTATAATATTACTAGAATTTTTTAAAATATTTTTTTATGGAATGCGTTTTGATGGTCATGAAAAAGGAACACCAGTTTTTCGATAGTTATGTAAGTATTTTTTGAAAAAAAAAATTCAGAAAGTATTGGAAGCAGTTAAAAATTTTAAAAATTGTACAAATTATTTTTAAAAACTTTTAAAAATAAACTTTTTGAGAATTTTTTTTTAAAAATTTTATATTAAGGTTTTAAATATTGAAGTTTAAATCATAGGCACCGATCATGGGCGTAGCCAGTTATACTTGATTTTTGCTGAAAATGAGATGTACACTATAAAACTTTAGAGTATTGGTATTAGTTTTATTCAGCAAGATAGAGGTGGTATTTGGGGCACTTTTCTGCATTTTTTTTTTCAATATAAATCCTAGCTATGCCCATGCTGATGATTTTGTATATTATACATGTAGAAGCATAAAAATTGAACAGTGTGGTAAGACCCTGATGTGTGTCTCGTCCTTTTCTTCTACATCCGTCTTATTAAGGTATAAATTAAGGATTATTAAGAGAATTGGATTTGTTAGGGAAGTCTTTAGTCTCCTTGACGTATTTTGCAGTTTTTGGAGTACAAGTTTGGGTATTCTCCATTTTTTCTGTATATAAGCAGTCTTCTAATTCTCCTATTATTACTTTTACGTTTTGCTTTGACAAAGGGTAATCTCTATCCCGTGATTTTTCCAGTTGTAGATAAACAGAAGTACCTCAAGAAGTTAAATAACTCAAACCAGTTTTCAGAATTTTACAATTTCCTCTTGTAGACTAAGCTCCCGTTGTTCAGATGTTTCCGAAGCCTGGATAACTTTTTGTCATCTGCCCATTCATTTCTTCAGTTGCATTTCGAAATTAAATCAAAGTTTAATTCATTTTATCATGATAATGTTTTAAGGCTGGACATTCTACAAAACGCATGATGCAAAAAACGACACCAAAAAGCGTTATTATAAAATCCACATCGGTTTAAATATGTGGAATGGCCCAATTGAGAGTACAACAAAATATGGAACTACTAGAAAGCTGTAGCAATTAATCAAATATTTGTTAAATTTTTTAATTTGTCAAGAACTATAGAGGCTAGAAGAGAACAAGCAACTATAAAAGAGCAAGCTAGAAGTGGGAAATCAAGATTAAAACTGCATTCAGCACGTGGCGCCCTCCCATGAAGATTTTTTGAAACAAAGCCGTGACTCAAATAAATGAGCGGACATCATTCCTTCACATAATCCACATTAAATGTAAATTAAGTGCTTAGATTCGAACAACTACGTTACAAATTAACGAAAACAGGTTGTTACAATGTTACCAAGAAAACAATAACACTTATGTATTTTCCTTTTCGAAATCATTTCAAGTTTTCCCCCTAGCCACATTTTATTTCAATTAATGCAAATAAGCAAGAATTTGAAATGTATATTGCATTTATTAAAGATTTGTTTACTTTTTTAAGAGTGGTTTTTCCTTTAATTGCCATAAAGTAGCTAAACAGGATTTCAAACTTATAAATTTATTTTGTTTGTAAAGGAAAGCTGTATCAATAAAGTAAAGTTTTCGTGATATTTTTTTTGAAATCTAGGATGAAATTTTTTAATAAAGGCGACGAAAGAAACCACTGGTAAGGTTGAGCGGCACTATTTTATTTCTTAATCTGCATATATCTTAATTGATAGAAAGTTAAGTAATTTGGAAAACTGAAAATAAGTGTCCCGTACTTAATTATCAGTTTTAAAAATTTAGCATAATCTTAAAAAATATTTTCCATTTTCTATCAAATACAGCGATATTCATTGGCATAAGTTATAATTACAATGTCATTGAAAAACTTCGGATTAAAAGAAAAGCTGGTGGGCGTGGATTTACCATTTTCCTCTGTAATTTTATTATATAACTTACTTATTTAAAAGTTTTCTCTGAAGCATATTTTTTTAATTTAAATTATACAATAAAGAATTAAATCTGTTCGCTTAATTCTTAGTTCTTAAACAATGCAATTTCTAAGGTAACTGCCTACAAAAGCTTTTCCCCCTTGCAAAATTCTATTACTTTCTATGTAATTTTGTCCCTTCACCTTAACCATTCAAACGAAAATTCCTTCAGCGAAACGAGTTGCTTTAAAGTAAAGTACCGGCTGCTTTATCAAGACAAGCGAAAGGTGAAAAACTCGTGTTTGTGTATGCGTGTGTGTGAATTTTTTTTAATTCCTTAGTTCAAATCGAGAGTTGTATTTTGTTTTCACTTTCAAACAGAATATAAAAAAAGGGAGAAAAGCGCCCCATCAGCAGGTGGTTGTTGGTGAGCGGAGAAGGAGATGGCCGATGGCGCACTCTCGCGTCTGCCTAACCAACTATCCGGGTCGTTGGCTGACATCTACCTTTGGTGGGCCAGTGCCGGAACTGGTCCGGCCTCAACTATGCCAGGAATGCAGACAAGAGCCAAGCACCACAAAAACGTTCGTCTGCTATTAATTTTCATTTAGACGAAGAAGCAAGGCCGAGGGAAGGCGACCCTTCCAATCGAACCGAATCGCCTGCCGGCCGATATTAAAAACAATCGTAGAAACTTTATTTTTCAGCAAAACATTTGATACGTGATTTCGTGTTTTCACTCAAATTAAGAAATATTTTGTTTAAAAAAAATTCTACCGAGGGGGTTTGACCAGATAAATAGGTGCTGCTGTTACTGCCGACCCGAAAGCAACACCGTGACAAGTGGCTGCCACCAGGGGTGCTTGCGGCAGTAGCGACATCTATAATTCACTAGGCAAAGTAAGCGGCTGTCTTTTATGTTGTTGATGAGTTTTAGGTTGGTTGGTTGAGGTTTCTTTTTTTTTAAATCACTTTCTCATGTATTAAAGACGGAGTGAGAGGCTTCGACAGACTGTTAGGATTCCTGAGATGCTCGAAAAAAAAGAAATACGATGAAGAGACCGAGGGGACAAGCAGAGAAGCTGACAATAAAATTAACAAGGATGAGTATTTAACAAATTAAAGTTTTCGTTGATAATAAAAAAACTGCTGAAGAAATTGAATTTTTATCTATTTGTTAAATGGATCAATATACAAGTGTCTTCAAATTTAATAGACTTCGAATACAAGTATAAAACAAGATTGAAGAAAAAAAAACAAATATAAAATTTTCCCCGCTAACTTTAAAACAAAATTTCAGTATTTCAAAAATAAGCACGTATTTCAAAAAATAAGCATTTATTTCTATGGATTATTAAACTCGGAAACCATTCTTTGCTAATTTCGTGAACTTCACGAATAACCAATTTTAACGTTGCAACGTGGATTTCAAAAGTTAGAAAAACACCCTTCAAAAATTCTACCATAATGAACTCTGTTATTATTATTCCCAATAATCGATGTACTTACATGAGGCGAGTATTCAGCGTACAACCTTGCGACGACCCCGCAACGACCTTCAACGGCCTTGTAACACGTGTTTGAAGAAGTTGTTAAGGAAGTACACAACCTCTTTACAAATTTATTGCAAATTTCTACAATCTCTCTCGACAACTGCATTGCGTTACCGAACGATTAGTACTTTATGAAGATTTCTTTAATCCCAAATGAAACTCGCCTTACTAACATAAGCCAAAGGAACATTACGCTTTTTATAATTGGACGTGGGTTGATATCAAAATGATAATCACGAAACATATAATATCTTAAATAGAAAGGTGATGTAGAACTGACTCTAGTTTTTTTAAAAGCAACTGATGATTTTCCTTTCACTATTTAATTCATGTGGTTTCAATGGTTAACGCACCTGCTGATCAAATAACCTGTAAGTTATTCAGGAGAGAAAATTAAAATAAGTAATGTAAACGTTACCACATAAAAAAAAAAAAAAATCAATAATTTTCTAAATTCGCATTTCAATAAGTTTTTCGGTTTATTTTACTTATTTAATCGAGGATGAATTGATATCAAAATATTACAATTTACAATGAAATCCAGCATTAAATACCATCTGTATTGAAATTTTGGCTTGTAAAGAAACATCTTTCAGAAACGAAGAATTCGATATATTAAACAACGATTCTGTATGAAAAGTATGTTAAACCTCATGGAACTTATTTAAAGCCTACAACTCTCATTTGGAACTTTCTTTGAAAATCATCTGGAAAAAGTTGTTTTGAAAATCATCTTAAGCGCATTCTCAATCTCCGGAAACGTATACATGTATTGATTAGGAAAAACAAGTTCCTATGAACATAGAGAGCTTGAAACGTTCCTTTTCGAGATAAAGGACGCCTTTGCGTCAAACTGTGACATACTCCAGCGCACAACATTTTCGCTTTTCGAATAGTGACGTCTGATGGCTTTAACAGCATTTGCTTTGGTATCCGGCTCTATACGAGTGTTATACTACTGTTATATAGATCACAAGGTTCTAGAACACCCTCCCAAAACGGTTCAATGTACCGATAGATGCGATACTATCTGTCAAAAACCATGCCATTCATTTGAATTCAGTAGCAGACGACGCGATGATTTTTCTATTGAACTGTCTGTCAACTGACACGAGTAATAGCATTAGGAAGTTACGAGTCTTAGAACCTTATGATCTAACAACTCTGATTATACAGAAAATAATGCATATGATTACTCTTTAATATTAAAATACATATGAACGACATATCCCTAGAGTCGTTGAGTTCATATTGATTGCGTAATTTGATGTCTTACAGAGTTTTATCTCTCGTTCCAGCGAGAGTCAGCTGCGTGCGTACACAGTAAACAGAAGAACCGTAGAATACGAACGGCGGAACTCGAGAATATTGCAGCTTGAGCAACTAGCAACCATCGGCTTCTTATGAAACTTTTTACACGATTAAACGACGACAAAGCCTTGGGCCTCAGTGCTGTTCAAGGTTCATCTAATAACCATGGTAACAGGTTGTTGGTTTGGCACATCCTCCATACACCTGATCTCGCGTCATGGGATTTTTTTCTTGCGTCACTGCCACAAGAGCAGCCATACGGGATTTTTCTGCTAGTGCCTTTCAGAGGTGTTTTCCAGCAAGCTATTGTCTGCAGTTACACCAACTTTGGAAGACGTGCATAGCAGCCAACGGAGGCTATTTTGAGGAAGGATCTGAACATGTGTAAGCGTGCGTGAAGATAAAAACAACAGTCCGCAAACTCAATAACTATGTAAAGTACCTCTTAGTATACAAAATGGTACTATTCATAAAGTCTTCACCAGAGGCGATGCATTTGCACCATCTTTGAAACCACTTGGCCAAATATTTTGCAACAAATCTTTCGACCTTCCACTCCGCAGTTGGTCTTTAAACTTCGAACATTACTTCCATCAATTGTTATCTCACCATACATATTTCTAGGCCATTTGTGTTTCCTTCTACTCGATGACTGTCGTCTTGCAGACAAAATTATTCTAAAAATATTCGGATTAATAATTTGAAGGAATTACTTTCAGTGCAACGATCATACTTTTCAGCTCTTTCGCTTACTCTTCAACTCTTTGGCGTATTAAGCTCGATAACGGTAAGTATGACGTAAAAGATTTGCAACATTCTGGCCAGCCAAGCATATCTCCACAGATGATTTTCATCCTGGTATCCAATGATTTTCATTTGTTTGGACCATAGAGCATTTGGGTGGCAGACGATCCACAACCGAAGAGGAAATTCAGTATACCATCTTGATACAGACTTCTTCAAGGCTGGCAATGATGTCTTGATGTTATGCTAGAATAAATGTTTAGACAAGCATGGAACATAGGCAAGCATTTGGAAAAATACTCTGTACAAAGGCTATACTAGTGTTTATAAATATATTTACAAGTTCAATAAATTTGCGCAATAAGAGGTCGTATTAACTTAATTATATTGAACCATCCATGTATCTTCAGTACATTTTTTATGACAGAATTGGCGAAAACAATTGGGCGATGCATTTCCTAAATGTCTAAAAGCAACCTCGTATGTCTGTCTGATATCGGTCAGGATATTTTTCAAACTGCATTTTGCTCTTATTTTGTTCAGCCATACAAGGTTCACATTTCTGCTAGTAGATGACTAAGTACTGCATATACATACGAGTTTTATTTTTTTTATTAATTTTTTTACCAAATCATAATTCATCTATTGGCGCCCAAAAAACATATTTTCCTACAAAAAAAAAAACGAAGTACAGGTTTTCAAATTAAGCCGACGAAATTTTTCAAAGTAAGCCAAACTGTTTCTATAAGGTCTATTTTTTCATTTAGAACATTTTTCCAAAAAGTAGATTCTTAGAACTCTTTTTTGGTTATAAAAATTAAAAATAGAAGTAGATTGTTTGGTTAAAAATTTCATTAATTTCTGGCCCATCTAAGTCAAATCACGGTGAATTTAAATAATAAATGATATTATAATGGAGATAAGCCTATCGAAAAATCTTTACACGGTGAATTTGATTGGCATTTCCAGAAAATTCTCATCTGCAGATGATCTAGTTAATGAGGTTACCTATGTGTATAAACTCATTAAAAACTGTTACTGTTTTTATGTCATTCAAGATGGAAAACAGGATAGTCAATCAGATTGATCAGTTTACCAAAACATAGTAACACTTGTTTTTGAAGAAGGATAAAAAAAAAAGCCCACATATGACTGAAATTTAAGCCTCCTCAGACCAAAACTCATTAACAATTTTCGGGAATTCGAATTCTCTGGATTTTATGTTTCTCAAGATAATTAGATTTCTTCTATTAGACGTCGGGTGAATAAAAATTTCACATTTTCTCTCTATATAATGGAGAAAATGGAAAAAAACGGTTTGTTCTTCCTTCTGAAAATGATTCGACTAATGTTATGTATTAAATACAAACATTCTTATAATCATGCAAAAATTAAAATACAATTCAAAAATTAATTTTTTTAACAAAGAAATCGTTGGATTTTAAATAAAAAAATAAATACATCGCCTTTTAATAATCGAGCACTTAGCAGTTCAATAAACTGTACTGCAATTAAAAATCCAAGAATTCTTGAGACTCTTAAGGGCAAATCCATTGGTTTAGCACGATTGCACCTGAATAACGTAAACAGTAAATCAAGTTCGTAGGTCATTCGTAGATCTAAGGGTAAATTTATAAGAAGACTTCCTCTTTCATTTTCGCCGCTCTCCCTTGTTGAAAGTGAACTTTGGAAAACGTGGTCTTAGTGTTGCCACTTGGATAATTTTACTGAAAAACCAGGTTAATGGTTGGGTAGATGCTCTGCTTCAACTGCCAAGATTATAATTTCAAGATGATAGCGAGAGCGAAACAACACCTTGAGTTAGATATATAAAGGAAAAAGGAGGGGTGAATTTTATTGTTATAAATGGAATTTGAACCTGAATTTCAAACTTATGTTTTTCAAAGCCATCTCCCTCCTTTGGCATTTATTTATGTATTAAATATTTTAAATACACCAAATCTAAAATTTTGTGTCTCCTGTTCAGAAATCAGTATCAAATAAGTATTCAGTAAAAAGAACTATACTAAATTGCTACTAAAGAACATAAATTTGAACTCGCAAAATCATTTTCCTCCTCAGCAAATATAAAAATTTTGAACGCAGACGAACGCAGCAGATCCAGTGTATTTAAAAACTCAAATTTAAATCCAAAATATTACTAAGTGAATGTTTTAAACGTTATTCTAAGAATAAAACGGAAAACAGATGTATAAAACGGAACAAATAATCAAGTATCAAAAGAAGTCAATACATAAATAGATTGTATTTTGATTTAGTTACTAATTAAAGATGTAGGAAAACGTAATATTCCGCGAACGAAATTGTCCCCCCAAAAAAGTTCTCAATAGATTCAAAAAGGAAACCAGTGTTCACTACTTACTGAATTCACTCACATCTTCCTAGTTTTTCATCATTTGTCTGGAGATTGAAATAAGGATAGCTTCCCCTTGAGCAGTCGACATTAAACAAAGAGAATGAATTATGTAAATTTGTGTTGCCCGCACCGCTCACCAACAACTTCCAGCTGCACTCTGCTCATCGAAAATAAATTTCAACAGAATTCTCTCTAAGGGGCTCTCTATGGAGTATTTTTGATTTTGATTTGTTTGCTTTTCGTTTTGCAATACTGTCTAGAGTATGATATCAAGAAAGTGCTTTCAAAAATCTTCATACAGAATAAAGATACTTTAACAAAAAGAGAATGTAAGATAAAGAAATGTATCCGATGATAGTTTTCCTAAGAAAATCTTACATGTAATTCCATTAAGTTTATGATGACTCGTTATTTTACAAATCACATGTACGTACATAGTTGAAACAATTCTTAGTTATGCTTTTAAATTAAATAATAACAGAAGGAAACCGCAATAAATATTCAACAATCAATCACGAAGATTTGTTAGTTTCATATGAATATTCAAAACTCTCCGAGCATTATTCATAATCTTCAAGGAACCGATACAAAATATCTACCAAACAATTGTTCTTAATTAGCCGCACTAAAATCCCGACATTGAATCTTCACAGGCCTGCGACCTCAAATTTTCGTCTGCCGCTAACAAACCAAATCGGAAAATAATTTTTTTTTTCATCAAAAAGCTGGTTCCGGAACCACAACGTCACGAGCTAGCGATTTTGGCGCGCGTGACCAGCAGACGCTCAACTTTTTTTGGTTGAAATTCCATTATTTTAGTTATTGCAACTGCATTTGGAATTTTTATTATTATTTTTTTCCTTAAGTGAATGGGTGCGACAGTATTCGGTTAAATGTTTGTTAAGCATAATGAACAAAAAAAATTTTCGTATCTGTGGATGACTTATAATACCATTTACTGAAGTATTTTTGTTAAGTTATATATGAAATGAGATTAAATAAATTACTTTCTATATTTTACTGAGATAAAATCTTAAATGATTGATAATTGACGAGAGTCACTTTTCAAGTCCACAATTGTTTATCGGAGTAAAATTCAGATATAACCATTAGCAAGGCAAATTATATTGCACAAAACTCGAAAAGTGTAATTCGTCATATTCGTCACTTTTTCAAGTTCATATTACTTCAATTTTGGAGGCCTTGATGTTCTGGTCTCAGATGTTATCAAATACTGATCTAGAGATTTCACTGATATTATTACCAAGTTACTTCAAACTGTTTAATTATTTAAAAGAATTTACCGAAGATAAGGGAAGACATTTCAACTATTTAATTCCAACATCTATTAGGGAGAAGAAAAAAAAAATTTCAAACTCAATATAAAATTCAACCTTCAACCAGTTCAAAATTCATGAAAATACTTCTAAGTATCATAGAAATCTTTATGAAAATCATCAATAATGGATAACATCTGATACCAGAAAGTCAAGGACTCCAAAATTTAAGTACTATGAACTTGAAAAGTGACTCTCCATCATTATTATTCAATTATTTATTAAGTTTTTTTACCTTATTAAAATATAGGAAGTAATATATTTAATCTCTTTTTAAGTATAACTGTCTCACATTTCAAAAATATTTGAAAAAATGGTAAAAAATCGCCTTACAACTTTTCTAGAAAAATATAACATTATTGCGAATAAACAGTTTGGTTTTCAAAGAAAAAAGAATACTCAATTAGCAGTTCAGTTTTATATCGGATGTTATTCACACTCTTGATAAAGGTCGGAACCCTTTAGCAATTTTTCTGGATATAAGGAAAGCTTTCGATTCAGTTGACCATTGTCTCTTATTACAAAAATTGGAAAGATATGGTAAAAGAGGACTAGCAAACCAATGGTTTAGCTCTTATTTAGCCAATAGAAAACAAACTGTTAGGATTAAGGAAAAATTAAGTAAATTCGAAAATTTAAAAAGAGGAGTTCCTCAAGGAACTATTTTAGGTCCCATTCTTTTCTTTATTTATATAAATGATATTTTTCATTTAAATTGGTTTGGTTCTATCCAAGCTTATGCTGATGATTTAGTCTTAACCTATATAAAAAGTGATTATCAAAATTTTAAAGAAGCCCAATTAGACCTTAAATTATTAAACTTCTGGTTATCAAATAATATGTCCTTAAATGTAAAAAAATCTGTATATATAAGTTTTAAATTGCATTCTGAATGTAATACGAATTTGTTCTTAAATATCATGATTTGAAATGTAATATTCTTGAATGTAGTCATTGTCCTCTCTTAACTTATGTCGAACACACAAAATATTTGGGTATTACAATTGATTATCGTTTATCATGGGCTTCCCATATAAGAAGTTTATTTGTTAGATTAAGATCAATAACTTTTATAATTCGATCATTAAAAACTGTCTTAACTTTTAAAAATCTGATTTTAATATATAAAGTTTTCTTTTTAAGTACATTACAATATCTCATCCCAGTTGGGGTGGAACTTATGTGACTCATTTAAAACCAATTATAAATCTTTTTAATACGCTGACTCGTTGTATCTTTAACAATAATGATTTTCGTAATAATCAAATAATGAATTTTCATCAATTTTATGTTTTTAATTCGGCAAAATATACATGTAATTATGTGAAAATGAAACAGCCAATTTTCAGACATTTTAATTATAATTTAAGATATTCTAAAAATCTGACGATTCCAATTGAAATTCCAAAGCATTCTTTCGTTTTCCATTAAATAGATTATAGTTATAAAAAATTGTTTAATGATCTACCAAATGAAATAAAATTCTGTACTGATAAACGAAAATCTGGATATAAACTTAAAAATTGGATTATGAATATCAAAAATATTTAGTTTTTAATGGTTTTTATAAGTTAATCAGTTTTAATTGTTGTTATATACTAATTTATTTTCTTTTCTTTTGATGCTTTTCGGAATATACGAGCACTATGTGCTCATGGGAAATTCATCTTATTATATATTTGTATGTTTCTTACATTGGAATAAATAAATAAATAAAATAAATAAAAAATAAATAAAATTGTTAAAAATAAACTATTTAAAGACTTTAATATGCATATTGCGTTTAGTGAAATATTTTAAGAATGAATTAGAAATAAGTTTTTGCTTTAAAATAGATCTACACGAACATGACGAATTATAAGTATTTTCGAAGTTTGTTCAATGTAATTTGCGCTGCTGATACCTATATCTGAATTTCACTCCGATAAAGAATTGTATGTCATATCAAAAACGACTCATGCAAAGCGAAAATTTTATTTTACTCCATTTTCATTACCCATCTAGCTTAAAATTTGTCTTTCTTTTCTGGAGGTGAGCTCTTCAAATGTTTGGCAAAAACCATTACTTATTATCCAGCAGGTGCAATACTTCTTCGAATGTTGATTAATTACTATTTACTCATAATTTTTCATAGATATCCTACAGGAAAGAAAACGGATACAGATGGATATTATGCGTGCATCGGAAATAGGAAGGCCGTCAACGTGATTATCTTCACTGTTGACAATCAATGACACCTCCTCCCCTCAAAATGACATCTCGTCGTTCGTTGATTTCCAGTGTCTCTTGTTCTTCTCTTTCTCATGTTTTTGCTACTCATTATTTCCCTTTCTCAAATATCCTCGTGCCAGGGCTCGCGCAGTTCCTTCCTTAGCTACATTTCCATCCCCCTTCCGTTCCTTTCCTTTTCTTCCTTCCTTCATTCATTCATTCATTCATTCTCTTTCTTACATCCCCCACTACCTCCTCCTCTTCTTTTTCCTCCTTAATTTCTTGTTGTGCCGAAAATGTCGCCAGTGTGTCTCGTCTGAGGGTCACGCCCGCCTTGCCCTACACGTGACACCCACTTCCGGTGACTTTCAACTCTCAGGACCTTTTCTTTCTAATTCCGCTGTTCCTCTCCCCTCAAAAAGGAGTGAATGGGAAATTCCGCCTATGCGGGAGGCCAGCAAACCCCGCGTGTCAACTGTTTTCCCATACCCTTCCCATAGTTCCCTCCGATGCATCTGTTGCTCACAGGGAATGGGACAGATTGTACTCTCTCGGAGCGCCTCTCCATCTCTCTCCCCCTCTTAACACTCTTCTCCATTCATTCATATTAAATCTGTCTCTTCATCCTTTCTTCAACACTCCCTCGCCCTTGTGACGTCACTTGGTTGAATGACGTCACCAGCGTGGAATGCTTTTCGACCCCTTTGGGTTCCCCGAGTTCCCGTGGCCGGGGCCAAACATGAGGAATCCACGGTCATCTTTTATTGAAGGGAGTGGTTCCTCCGAAATCGTCTATGCCACTCCCCGTAACTTGAGGTCAAACGCAGTTTCTTATTGTACGCTTATTTAAGAACACTGTTGCTCGTTCGATTTCTGTCTCTCTCTCTCTCTCTCTCTCTCTCTCTCTCTCTCTCTCTCTCTCTCTAAGACCCGCCTGTCCGTTTTGTTGAGCGATATCTATCAGCTCGACACATTGCATGACCTGCAACGGGTTCGTCCTTTGGTGCCTCTGAACCCTTTCCCACTCCTTCCCTATAGCGTAACAAACACGTGGAGATTAGAAAAACTGCTCGTTACTTGTTAAAAAACGCGTTTCTGAGAAACAACGCGGAAAAAAATTAATGTGTCAACATTTTTTGAAGTTTCTTTTAAGGAAACACCACATTAACAAGCGAAATATATTCATGAAGTGTAATAAAAACTTTTAAATATTTTTTTGAGTTTTCAGTTTAATTGCGTATCAGATTTACAAAAACAGGCAACTACTATGAAAAACAGTAAGCAGATGCATAAATATAATTTTTTATCTGTTTTTAAAGTGTAAAATTATTAATTATAATTCTTATCAGGCTTTACAGTTCATCAAAAAACATTTACTGAATAGTGTGAATCCACTGTTATGAATAATTTTATAGTCAATGCACAAATAATATAAGTTTTTGAAATGTCCCAAAAGTTTAGGTAAATATTAAAACTGCAAATATTTTTTAATATATCAAAAGAATGTAGAGGAAAAGACAGTATCGTGCCCTCCTCCCTTTCATTTTTCGTAATATAAAAGTTATAAACTATCCTAATTATGAGCTCAAAATAATGTTACTAAACTCAAGAATAATAACTATTCAAAAATCAAACAATGAAATTAGTAATTAATAATATCTACTATTATCTGACAATGAAACTTAGACGAGTCTTCTCTGAACTAAAATAAACATACTATTTCTGCTATAAAAAATAAAAATTAACAAATCAAAATAATTAAAGTTTAATTCTTGCAGAAGGACATTCTGAGTCTGCATTATTTTATTCAACGGCAGAAATCAGACATAATATCCTTTTGGTCCAGCCCAATCACTATGAGGTCACATTTGCTACCTTTGTCATTGTACCAATTCTTCACTCCGGCTATAGTCTCCTTTTGTACCATCGCAGAAGATGCAATTAGCGTCCATGTTTTCAGGTATTCTGTTCAGGTTAAGGGCATTTTTCAATTCGGAATCATTATCTATAATTTCCTCCTTTTTTTCCCTCTTCGTTACTCCTAGTCGTATTTGTAGCCGCTTTCTGGGTTCTGGTACGACTGCTTCTCCCTCGTACACTGCCTCTACCATGGACCGCACGGCCTCTACACACGATCGCATTCACCACCAAATAAAATGATGAAACCAAAATGTTGATTACAAAAACCCGGGGCCATATTACGAACAACAAGTACTGGATTTGACAAACAACAATAATAGGATGGGTCTAAGGAAAAAACCTAAGGAGAGTTTTCCTTCAATATGACAAAATTTGCAACTAGTTATTGCTTTATATTCTACCAATTTCTTAGTTGATTTATTAGCTGGAGGACCAATTTACCAGCAGGAAGCCACATCACCATATTTTCCTCTACTTAGTTCTTTTATAAGAACTTTATTTATACCATAACAAACATTCCTAAAGTAGCAACATGCTACATACTAAATTATTTGTTGAATAAATAATTTATGTAAACAGGTTGTCCCAAAAGTTTAGGTAATATGTGAAAAAGATCATTTTCACACCTTATTTTTATAATGGAACTTCCACCACTGACTGAAATACCTACAAACCACTCATTTGTATAATCAACTATTCTTTTCAAAATGCACAAGCAAAGACAATTTTCTGCTCTTGTATAGAAATTAAAAGCACAAGGTCAACCAACAGTGAAAATTGGAAATAAATTCAAAAGAAGTACATCTGGAATTTATAAACTTTTTCAAAGATCCATTTTTCACATCAAAACCAAGATCAGGCCATCCAAGAGTCACTTCTTGTAGAGATGATCGTATGATTGCTTAACTTGGTAGCCAACAAAGCAGATCTGTTCGAGAAATATAACGTGAATCAGGATTAATTTTCTCAAAAAATACTATTCACAGGCGGCTAGCAAGTAATCCAAATATTTTTGCACTACAATGAAGAAATAAAACCTCCTCTAACATGTGAACACCAGAGAGCCAGCCAGAAAGCACATGAGTACATGAAAAGTGACGGAGCTGATGGATGGAAACATTGGCATTATTTGAGGAACGAGCCCAGATAATTAAACAGCAGGCAGCTAGTGGAGGATCATTAATGTTTTGGGCTTGCTTTGGCTTTAATGATACATCTGGAATTTTCAAAATGTGTCTGTTAGAGATCTGAGAACTATTAGCAGGTTCTAGGAGACAACCTCCTTCCAATTGCTGAAAGACTGGTTGCCTATCTTGGATCTTTCAACATGGCAATGCTTCGATTGATGCATCAAAGTCAACTTCAAAATGGCTTAGTGACCAAAAAATTAATTATGGAATGGCCATCGCTAAGCCAGAATCTTACCCCGAAAGAAGATTCTCGAAAGGTGTATGCCAACAAACACTTTTCGTCTGTGAAAGGATGAAAAAATTGTCATTGATTATTGGCTAGAAATTTTACCAATATTTCCTTCAAAAACTTATTAATTCAATGCCAAATCGTATTTTTAAGGTTATTCGTACAAAAAATTCGCTAACTGTCAATTACCTAAACTTATAGGACAGCAATCTAATGAATATTGTTAATTTAATAAATACAATTCCTTAAAATGTTTATTTTTAAATTCAGATAAGTGTATTAATTACTATTACTAAAAAAATTTGCAAAAAACGCATTGTTGCATGAATTGTTGCATGAAAATGACTTTCGCATGGTAAATTTTGAATACCATTGTTGTAGCCGTTGGTTTTGCTTATAACAATGCTCATAAGTTGCTGATTATTGGCGAAAAAACGAATGATTATACTCTGTCCAACGAAAGTTGGAGTGGGCGTGTCCAGCTAAATTTCCTATTTCACTTGTTAGACATTGTTGATTCTACTTTGGCAACAATGTCTAACAATTGAAATAGGAAGTTTAACTGGACAAGCCGACTCCAACTTTCGTTGGATAAAATATAACCTAAACAGGGTGATTCTGAAAAAGTGTGTGTAACTGTAAGCAATGATAGTTGACCAGAACGAACATTTTCTTTTACTACAATGTGGGTCCGAATTTGAACGCTAACTGCGATATGAACAGAAATAAAAATGCGCCATTAAGAGCAATAAGTTAATAACTCAGGTTCTGCAACGCCTAGAATAATAAATTTTGAAGGAATAATAGGATACATAAAACTATGTATACCGTTAAAGTTTGATCGAATTCCAACGAGTAGTTTCCGAGTTACGCACTCAACATCGTAACACGTGCTGGTTAGTACTCCCATGTGAGCACTGTTACGATTTTGAATGCGTAACTCGGAAACTACTCATTTATACAAATAAGTAAATTCTGCTTGCAAAATTAAATTAAAGGGGTCTTAATTTTTCCAAGAATGTACAGAGTCCGTCAAAAAAATTATACACATTTCAGCAAAAGAAAATAAAAACTATGCATGTATAAAGTTGTAAAACTAAATTCAGACAGGCATCAAGTGATGAATACAAGTCCTCTTAGACTTCTACAATTACGACTGGTGTTCAAAGTGAGTATCATAAGCGTTGAGATACTTTTGACTACGGCGAACAGTTGGCCCTATGCATTTTACTAGCAAACTCTTTTCAAGTAATCTCCTATGTGGTAGTTGTGGCCTTCTTTTATCGGGATAGTCTTAATTCAATGCATCTAAAATATTGGGATGTAAGCTTTCGATTTTGCTGTTACGGAAAAAATTATAGATGATATTTAATAAAGTGTGTATACATATTTTTGGTGGACTCTATTTCATTTTCAATGTTGGAATGCGCAAACTTCTTGAAATGTTATTTTGTTAGTGGGTGAGCGGTGGGTAAATTCATATAAACAAGTAATATACTTTTCTAAAAGGGAATGAACTAGTAAACATCTAAAAAAACGAAATCTGAGTTTTTTTACTGTTCTGAAAATACTCGTAATTTTCATCTTTACCTAAACTTTTGCAACAAACTGTATGAATAACTCGTTAATGTATTTTATATCCGCTTAAAACACTCGCAATAGAAAAATTTAATTAATCGAGAAAATTCAATATGCTATTTAGAAAAGTAACAGATCAAATAACAAACTGACATAAGTTACCTTTTTATATAAGTTCACAAAACTTTGGTTAAAACACCTACTGCAGTAAAGAGAAAGAGATCCGTGATTAATACAAATGCAAAACACGCTAAGCAATTATAAATTCCTATTTGCCAGGCAAGAAAAAAAATGTATTTTCCACTCTACATTTCCAATGATCCCGATTGTTTTAACAACACAGCAGCGCTATTTCACAGGAAAGCAAATCGAGCGCTGAGACACGCGCGCCAGCAATCTGTACAGCGTATGTCTACACACAATTTTTTTTTTCAGCACATACAGATCGTAAACAAATACTCTATAAAAATATTAATAAAGTGCTACCATGTTTACAGCACAACCTTATCATCTGTAACGTAAACATATAATTTGACGCATCCAAAAAATTCATATCGATAATTGAACTTAATGAGAAGGAAAATTAATTAACATTTTAAGATTTTCTACGCAAATTTTTATTTATATAACTATAACTAGCTTCAAATACTTATAATTTGAACAAAATTGTATTCTTATACTTTAGATTTTCATTTAAGTTCAATTTCTAAGTATTGTTTAAGCTTATACTTAAAAAAAAATAAATAAAATAATCATTAAGCTTATTTTGATATTTAATTCATACATTCAATTATAATTTTTACTGAAAATATTTTTAGAGTATTTATAACAGCCAAATATTAAAATATAAACGCAGAGAGGAAGCTAAAGGTATATTATGTAGAAGAGGTTAAGAGGTGGTGAAGTGCGTGGGTGTTCAGGAGAGGAACCTCTGTTTATCCCACCACTGTTTGGATGGAGAACTTATTTTTAGGCACTTCTTGTGCCATGGCTAAATAAAGTGAAGTTAAAGTGAAGTTTTATAGCGGTACCAGACAGCGACTGATAAACGAACATAAATATTGAAATCACTCCAACTCGATTCGGATAAAGGGGTCGAGCTCAAAATGGAAATGCCATTCAGCTTTAGTGATAACTGAACATTTTCAATGGAATGGTAAAAATAAAGCATCTGATGCTTAAGTCATTTGCAATGAAAAGTGTTCGCTAATTGAATCGTCTTTGTTTAGACGTCTGATCTTTAAAAAGAAGTAAAAAATATCCTGTTCAGTTGCTCGGTAAAGTGAAACTAACAGCCTGTAAAGTTCCTAAGCCTGTTCATTCAAGTTGAATGTTTTCGTAGATACATTGTTTGTTAAGCATTTAAAATAGATACAAAATCTGAAATAAGAGTCGGTGAATGAAGTTTCGTTTTCATAATATTATGTTTCAGGAGGCAGACCCTATTTAAGCTTCTTTAGTCATGAATGAAACAATTATAGCGTAAAATTGAGCTCAAACTTTGCTTTCACACAACTATATATATATATATACAGATTTGAAAAACACTCGTACAGAACTTGTAAAAAAAAAAAATATCCATAATTTCTTTTGAGATATTTTCATATTCTAGAGAAAGTTATTGAAACTCAAACTAATGCTTAATTTGCATTATTTACAATTTTCAGTTTCCACTTTGTCCCTTGTAACCTTCGGAAACCTTGCCTTTTCCCTTCTCTTACAAATAGAGGAATCACAAATGAGGGGATATATCTCAAATTCACGACTCTAATAAATATGTAAAGAACTAAATTATTTAGTTGGGATAAGATTGATTCAAAAATTTCTACTAGTGAATAAGAAGAAAATGAACCATCACCATGAACAGAAGCATTTCAGATTTAACGCCAATGTGTAATATTACTAATATGGAACGACAATAACCAAATTGGAGTGAATCTCAAAATCAGTTGAACTACAACACATAACTCTAGAAAGAAGAGCTTTCGATCCCATGTTCAATGACAATTTCTGCTTGTTTTTTTTCATGGAAGATATCCTGAAAATTTGTACAGGCCGTTCAGAAACACTCTGTATAATAGAGTTACAGTTACAAATGATGTAATTCTACCTAATATGTAATCACTCTCCTTTTCTCATAAGAAAAAGATTTGGTGCTCTCTGGCCAGTACTGTACAACTCATTTGACATTCCAAAACCTCTATATTCACTCGCACATTCTTCTCTTACCAATACAGGCATCTCAATACTGCTGCGTTTTCTTGAATAAATTTCATGATTTCAAACATCTTCACATTCCCCGATTCAAAAAAGTGTCTTCTAGAGTGCAAACAACCATAGCATCGCCATAGTACAATTCGATTATTCACTATAAGGAATGTTTAATGCTTTCCTTATAGTGTCTTTCTATGGGAGAGTTTGAAATACTTGAGGTGCTCCCGTCCTGTCAGTTTGTTGTTACTTTTTGAACAACCCTATTATATTGGAGGATATATATCAAATGGTTTTCATGCAGTTTATACACATTAGAAAAATAAATTCGAAACAATAAAGTTTTTATAATAACAATTGGTTTGTTCAGTCTGTCATTATCTTCGCCTGTCTGCACTTTCATTCTTTACTGTACAAAAACAACAGTATTTTCACTTAATTTGTGGAAAACTTCAAGCTCGTCCGGCAAATTTTTTAGCATCTTTGTAACAGCAAAAACTGAAATATACAAACGCGTTTACATACGAATTAGCAGATATTTCAAATGATATTCCCATAAAATAAATTGGATTAAAAGTACAATAAAAGCACAGTTGCAAGTGCTTCGTCACTTATTCGTATGAACACAAAGCATTATAGTTGCTTTTTAATTGTATTGAAGAAATAAAAAAAAAAAAAAAAGTGCTATAGAAACATCGATAACTTCCTTTCCACTATTTGTCTCAATTGTTTTCCGAATGCCATTATCAAAGCTGCAGCTGTAAAATATCCTTCATAATACGTCATAAAAGCGATGAAGGTGGCGACAGGCAATCGAAGCAACAGGTCTCTGAGAACCTGAGCCTCCTTGCCTCGTAGGGCGAAAGGAAGACCGATGAATGAAATCATTTGAAAGATAAATTGACATCTGCAGAAGAAAGAAACCTCTCGACGATCAATTGACTGTTACAGAAGAATGGAGCAGTAGAGGGAGGGAAAGCATACAAAGTAAAGAATGATGGGAAGGGGGAGTAAGGAACGACGACAAAGTATCATCATTATTGGAGTTTATTATCCGTTTCGATTTTGACGTCAAAGGCAAAACGGCGCCTCGTAGACTGATTGCTGAAAGCCTTCAAACGTCAGGTGCATATGCATATAGCATACGCCTACGATATTGGTTGGTAATAACGGTATCGGCTTTCAGGACAATGGTTTACATGACGCATTAACGTGGGATCGATGGAAGTAAAATATTAAGTGACTGCAATTGCAATATAGAGATTGATGTCAGAGTGTTGCGAAGTTCTTCTATATTAAAAAAATCTTTCTAAAACAAAAGACTAAATGATTAATAAAGGATTGAAATATTATACAGTTTATGTATCAATCAAACCTATATTGCTGTTTAATAAAATCAAGGACACTCATGCCTTAGACTGTGGTGTATCCAACTTAAACTAATTAGGTACGGCCTCCAGGTTAATAACTTTGTAAAATTTCATAATTTCCTGCGAAGTCATATTGTATTCTAGAGTTGAATTTTAAATTATGGCTGCAGAGATGTTATCCGATTTGCGACTTTGCTAATAATTCTAGTTTCTTACTTCATATGGAATTCAGCAATACATTAAATTTCCATAAATTATAACGTTTTAATTTCTATTATTCTTCGTCGATACATAAACGTATTTCATTTTACACTAAATATAATCGATTTTTTTTCGAAATTGTAAACTTTAGCATTGGTTTCAGCGCTTGGTTGAATTTTTTTTAATTTTATTCTTAAAAAGTATTGAGGTTTTTCATTCTTCTTATAATGATTGTAAATGTCTTGTAAAAAATGTGATTGGCAAAATTTTTGACGATTTCTTTTGACGTAACAGTGCTCATATTTATTTGGCATCTATACTGTATTATGGCACGTAAAAATTTATGTATATTAATGGTAATATGTTTTGAGCTGGTAATGAAACACCTGAAAGAGAAGACCTCATATATGTTTTAACAAATGAATAACACTAGTCTGCAAATTTATAAAAATTTTCGAGCCCCGACACTATTTCAGCTGATTCTTATGTAAAATGACCTCCTGAATACGAATATAACCTTCGCTTTCCCCCATCACCCACCATTTTCGGTGGATGGCCCCAACCTATTTTTATCATTTTTCGATAGATTTAGAGGGTTGAAAAGGTTTATTTCAGCCTTTAAAATTCTTCAAAGGGGCTAGAGGGCTGAAAAGTTCTAAAACATGAACATTTATAGCAGGAAGCGTAATGTATTTGTTTAAAAAATCATTAAAATTTGATCGATTTTCCGTTTTTTTCGTATTTTAGAAAAAAATAGCGAAAAAAATATAGCGCAAATACAGCGAAAAAATAGAAAATTTTAATGAGTTTTTAAACAGTTAAAGGGGGTAATTCACCCCCTAACGTACCTCCCTACTATACATGGTCATTTTCTAGTACTATTACCCTTCAAGAGTCTCAAAGAATTATAAAAGCTGAAATAAACCTTTTCATCCATCGAAATATCGAAAAATGATAAAATTGGGTTGGGGGCATCCCCCGAAAACGGTGGGTGATGGGGAAAAACTGAGGTCATATTCGGATTCAGGAGGTCATTTTACGTAAGAATCAGCAAAATTGAGTCGGGGCTTTTTTTCCATGCCAACTAGTGTAATTCTTAAAATGGTGTCCTGTAAATATTATGAAATGGCCCTTTTACGAAATAACGTAAGAAAAATATTTATGAAAATGTCATATCTGATTTCTCCTATTATCAAAACTTTCCTTGATAAGTTAACTATGGTTAAGTGTATTTTTCTAAAAAAGCTACACAGATGCTGATTTTTTTTCCACTTTTAGAAAATGTTCAGCTATGAATATTTGCACCATCGTATTGCATTTCACAACAAAGGTTTGCTTAAGATATTTCAACACTCCTTACTTACATGAGTGTCATTTACAAAAATGTAATTTCCGATAAAAAGTAAAGCAACAAAAACTACTAAATCCACAAAACAGAATTTTTATATAAAACTCCTGTTTGAAGTACATTTCGGGGGCTATGCCTCCATCAGTGAGAAAATACAACGTCAATTGTATTTATTCTTATTTTATTTACTTTGAAATTTCCGATTCAAGATATTTGAGTTCCTGGGATCCCAATGATAGAGACGGCCCTGAGTAAACGACTCCATCAAAGTGTACTCGTAAGATTACTCGGTGAGTATGAGTATGGATTTTCATTCAAGCTCACAAACAGAAAATAAAAATCAGCGATTTTTTTTTAAACTTTTATTTTCGTGAGGAAAGGATATTATCTTGTGAATGAAATTATTCCAGCTGAAGAAGAATATATGTAACTCGACACTTCGGCTGAATGATATTTTTTTCTTCTTCCAGAGGCGAACGATTCCATAAGTACCAAAAACGGGTGGAAGAGAGTTCATTCATCTGTGAGTAATCGGAGCCGTTCCTTGATAATCGACGCTAAATAGCCTTCTCCGTAAAGAAACCATAAATTATTTCGGAGGGGGAGATGAGCCATTTATTGCATCCGTTCGTCTAAAATAATCGTGAAATCTCAGTTCTTGTTAGAAGCAACGTTCCGTTAAACAAAAGGTGGAATATTTATTTGCTCAAGTACTTAATTCCGTAAAATTGTAAAGCCATTAAAAGCGGATGCGCCAATGGTGATTATGGTCGAAAGAGGATACGATGTCTTCATGTGAAGACAATTATTCGATTTAATTACTGCTTTAGTCTCCCCTCTTGAAGGGGCCTAGAGAAGGGGGTTTTTAAGGGTTGAGGAACCAAGCGTGGAAAGGGGTTCACCATCCGTCGCCATTTTCTATGCGGCGCTTTGTTCCGGAACTCTTTTTACGATGTCGTGATTGTCAATGTGATACTTCTATTCGATTGCATGGTCGTATATGCATAAGCCACTAAAAGTGCTCTGGATGATTATCAGCATTAATATTTAATTTAAATTAAAGATTCTGTTCAACATGATATATAAGATCTCAATTATATAAAAAGAGCAATCATCTAGTTAAATTAACTTAATTTAACTAGATAATATCGTGACAAGAATTAATAAAATTTGAATAATTCGCTTATAATGTTAACGGCAATTCACTTTATAGCTATATCAGAAATAAAGAGAATGTTTTGCTAATTTCATCTTATCTTTGAATTGCGCTTATGCATCTGATATATAAATATCGTGACATAAAGTAAAAAGATTTATCAAAAAAAAAATGTTAAATTTATTGTTATAAAAAAGCAGTGTTATCAAACGAGGATGTTCTATTAATTCCTATTATCTCCTACAGCTCCCAAAAAATTATTTACAAGCATTACATCAACATATCAAAACAAGCAAGTTCAAATGCATTAGTTCTGCCCTCGAGTATCTTTTTTTTAAACTAGAGTTGGACTTCATGATAAATAACAAACGTAATATGCTAACTAGCAGAAGATAAAAACAAGTCCAGAAGATTACCATTGCGAAAGAATTCGGGTCTTTGATTAAAGAGACGACTCGTCTTTTTTTTCCCCTCACCATCTTCCGACATTTATTTCTATTGTAAGACGTTTAAAGCAAGTCGACGAATTTTTCAATTTCAATGAATTAAAGCTCTTCCCTTCCAAATATAAAAAAGAAGGAAAAAATGGACTTGAGAAAATTCCAACTGATCGTAGGAATGTTGCCTCGGCTCCCTATCTTCTTTCCCTTACGACGTCACTTTCACAATGGATTCTTCCACTCGTCCAAAGTCGCAATCTTATTGGTTATTTCTTCCCTCCCCCTCTTTTTTTCTTGCAAGTCAAGAGTTTATTATATCTCTTCATTGTCAAGTTCAACTGAGTTTTCCCCCATCCCCAATGTTCTTTATTTGCACAGATCATTTGGTAATCATCAATTGGTACAAGGGTACAAGCTTTCATTCCAAGAGAACAAGAGGAAGATAAGTGAATATTTTAAGCAATTAATTAAATTCGACACAAGCTAAATAAGCAATAAACATGTGTCTTTGGTGATTATTCACTTCATATCACTCGAGGAAGGCAAAGCTAGACTTGACAAGAAAATATTTAATCCTCTTCAATCATAAATAAACAATATCTGCAAGTGCTTAATAAATTATTTATCAAGCCAAGCAACTGATTTTAAAAACATTTCCTCGAACTTTTCTTTCCTCTAGTTTTTAATCAAAGACCTTTAACTATAGGCTTTTTCTGTTTTAATGAAGTACGATCTCCCAATTAGGCTTGATATTAACGACAAAAACATTCAAGCTACATTCTAAAACATTCTAAAGAAAGTCTCTATCCAGTTATAGCTGATCCTCTGGTAATCTTCCCAACGATGAAGGATTTTTGAAGAACTTCAAACAAATTACGAATAGAAACTGAACTAGACAAATCCCTTTTCAAAGATTTTATATTTATATATCTTAAGTAATATGCTCAGAAAATCTTTACTTTCATTCACGTAATCTTCTACTCTTTCTTTAAATCTAAACTTAAACTAACGAACTACTCAAATTGATAAAGTACCTTATAGATTTATAACTCTAAAAACATTAGCTTAGAGTCAAATGAGATAGGACGTTTGCCATCTTTACTTCACAAATGTAATCAAGAAACTATCATATTAATACAGCAGTTTTAACGCAAGCTAAAAATGAAATCCTATGCTTCTTACCGAATGTTGAATGTCCTTTCAAAATAATTTCAAGATTAAGCAATTCTAGCCAATTTCTAAGAATGTCTTACCAAAATTAATGGATAGCCAATCACACCTTATAGAAATGAATATCAATTATATGAAATTTTAATAGCTCAGTCGATAAACTGAAGGTAACACTTCAATGATATGCTAAATCTGATGCTGAAAAGGGAAGGAAAAATTCCGCGAATTGAACTCGAACCAGGAACTATCGCTGTCCTAACAATATTGAAATTTTAAATAAACGCGCAATTTATATACACCTTTAAAGTGACATAACTGTATTAACCTTAAGCCTTATTAACTGCAGCCAAAATAGTTAACTGCAAGTACTGAAGCAGATTTATTTTGCGAATTAGAAAATTAAATTCATCAACCCATTATAACATTCTTTATATAAAGAGTCACATTACACAGAAGATGAAAAATTTTAGTTATCCTCGACGAACAGTTTCAACGTATTCGGAACGATTGAAATAAACATTTATCAAATGAACTAAAGCGAATTATTTTTTTATTATGTTTAATAATAACTTAATAGCCAAACTTACTCAATATTTCATACACAGCAGAAGAGCAACCTTTTCCCATTAATGATTGCAGTCGAAATATAAACACGAACAATGCATTTTAAGATGGGACATGATCGCTCACATAATAAATTAATGACCATTTAACATGAAAGAACTACAAATCGGAATTAACACCCTAATGAAATTTAAAGCACAAAGAGTGAACGATCCATTCATTTGACAAGAGATGAAATTCGATTCCAGAGAGCCGAATTAAGCCAATTGTAAATGGAGGGAGTTTTATTAGCTTTTCTTTATCTCCCTCCTCCCAGTTTTCAATTTGAGGGTCCTTTTATCAAAGGCGATATTTTTCCTGGAATTTGGAAAGGAAACGATTCCCACAAATCCTCAAAATAAACCAAGCAAATTCTCTAATATCACTCCTTTTACAGACGAGTAGGAGTGGTGAAAAAACGGAGAAATTCCTCCCTTGTGGGTTAACGACCTTATATAAAAGAAATAATTTGGATATGAGAGAATTAAAATAGTTTAAGATAATTATTATTATACACAAACGCTTGCATAATGCGTAGAGAAATAATGAATAGAGAATTTTCTAGGGGATTAGTCAATTACGTATGCCCAGTTATTTTTTTATTTAAGTTGTTATTAAAACGGAAAAGTAAGGCAAATGCTAAGAGGTCGGATTAAATAACAATTGTAATAAATGCCTCTTAAAGAACCGCATTTTTTATATAAATTTAATAATCCTAGGACGTGAGTTTAGTAGTAGCCTAAATATTAATTCCCAACACAAAACATGATTTCGCTTATTTTACTAGTGTTTTTGTAAAAAGAATGTCTGCGACTTATGAATAACAGTTTCTTGCGGTACTTTCAACTTTTATTTAGAGTATTAATACTTAAATTGTACAGTCAAAAAGTAATCAGTAATTCTCTAGAAATTGAAATAATTAACGAAAGAATTCAATCCAGCACTTAATATTTACCAGTTTTCTTCAACTTTTTTCAGATTTTTTGATAAGATTAGCCATAAACACATGCATTTTTAAAACTTTATTTCCCATTTCCTAGCTTATTGTTTTGGGCGCCACAGGCAAGTCATTGTCAGATCTAAAATTGTCAAATGATCACGTAACTTGTCTAAACACTTTATTTTAACCATTCTCATTCCTTGCAGAGATGAAAGTAATTAAAATTATATTCAGTTTTTATATTCATGGCTTCCCTTTTATTATAATAGCAATACTCATAATTTCCTCTCTCGCAAATGACTTAGATAACAAGATGAGGATACAGCTTGCTGATCTTAAAATATACAGTACCAAGACTTCCACAAAACATTATAATAGTCAAAAAGTCTTAAGCTACAATTTATAATATAATATAGGTATTTTAAGGAATATATATATAACAACCATAAATACATAATTTAAACTGATTATTTTTAATCCTGAAAAAATAAAATAACATTTTACTGAAGCAATATTAATTGTGGAATTTTTAAGAACCAGATGATTTTAAGAGTTATCTAAATTAAAAAATAAGTTTAACTCTAAACGGTCCAAATGATTTATTTTTCAGCAAAAAAAAAATATAAAGAAGAGTGTCCATATATTATAAAAGCAGAAATTAAATGTTTATAATTTATGCCTAACCAATTTCACATATCTCTAGTAATTCGCTCAACATGTATCAAAAAAACTAACACTGCCTCATGAAAACATCCAAAATAAAAAGATGCATAACCGCGTTACGTAATTACCAACCATAAATACATTAATTTCCGAGTCATCCAGGAAAGGGTGGAGAATGGTATCCGTTATTAAAAAAAAAGTTATAAGAGTAATGGTAGGGAAAAAAGAAACCTTTCAATACGATTCAATTTCCTCTTTAATTAAGAAAACGACAGAAGTAAGAAACAGGAAAAGAAGTGAAGATGTCACAAGAACGACGAGGACACATGTCATTAGTGCAAGAAAAAAAAAAAAAAAGATGATCTCATTAAATAATATGTCTGGTATTTGACAGAGATCAAGACAAGAACTTAATCAATTTTCAGCACTTGGAGACGACCCCAGAATTCCTCCTTTACAATGGTTGGAAGCCTTTTTAATCACTCACCCATTCTCATTCATTAGGCGACTCAACGAGCAAGTCGAGTCCTAATGGCCTTTCAATTAACAAGTATTTTAATTCCACGATGGGTAATAGAGATTCTGGTTTAGGTTTTCTATCTATTTCTTCTATAGGAGCTGAATTAAAACAATTTAGTAAGGGAATCCAATAAAATATTGAGCCCGCTTTAAAGATCTACTCTCCCCTTTTTTTTTTTTTTAAAGATATGAAATGCATGTAATGATACATTAGAGATGAGAGGGAACGCAAGAAATATTGAGAAACTGATAATAGCAATGCAATGCGTTTCTGAAGCAGAGATAAAACAAAACCAAATTGTATGCGGATTGTTTATTAAAGAGCTATTTAAAAAAAAAAACAAACCGCTCCAGAATCATTAATTTAAATTTTCACGTGTATCTTCATATCAAATAGCTTTGAACTTAAAACTCGCATTTCCAGGAGAAAATAGAAACGGGGCGACAGATATCAACTTTTCTTATCACCAAAGAAACCTTCTTCTGCAGATATTTACGAGTTTTCAACTTTGTTCTCTTAGCAACTAAGGAGGAAACGACACATGGAACCATTTCCATGACATTTTTTCCCTTTGCTTCAGTGATCTAAGTTGGTATCTTAAAGTTTAAAAAATACCAAGATTTATTTCAGCTTCTTGCTTAAAAATGATCTTGTTACATCGAATTAAAGTTTTTTATATATTGGAGGGTATTAATTTTTAAACTATCTAGAATTCAAAAATATTTTAACCCTGTGTGTATGCAATTAAAATCAAACCATGTTTTACATTAGAAAATTCCAAATAGATCTCTTTAATCATAAATTTCAAATTAAAAACTTATTTTTTAAGTATTTTTTTTAATTTAAGCAAAACAAAGAAAACCTTAACTTCAGCAACTGCAATTTACTTCCATTATGATAATAAACAGCAGTTAGGAAAGGGTAATTTAATTGTTTATAATTCAAAAATTAAAATATTTGAATTACAATTAACTAGTTTAAACAATGAATTTTATTTCAAATTATATATTTGGTAAGATTAGAAAGTAAAAATTTAACCCTGGATTAGAAATGTATTCCAGGGTTCTTGTGTCTCGTCCTTCTCTTAATATATATCCGTTCAAAGTAAAAATTTCGAATAAAGCGTTGGTGAATGAGAACTACTTTTTTTCCTCCTCAACATCTATTAAGCAATTGTTAAGTCTTACTTTAGATATACATAATATAGATTATGATTATTATTATTATCATCTGTCTATTAAAGTAGAGAATAAACTAATATAATGATGGGGATAAATGAAATTCAAATAAACACAATTTTCCCAATTTAATAATATGAAATGAACGGTTTGCTTACAAGAAGTGGTAGCTTATTTGTGTAGTGTATGCGTTTTATCCAAAAGTAAATAGAGGTATTATCATAATAAATTTTCAAATTAACTTCTATAAAGTTCGCTAGGAAGCATTAATGAAGAATAAAATAAGCTGAAAAAAGGATTCTAAGTTTACCACAAGATATATGTCTCAAATGCATCCTTTACGTATTAAAACCTCAGTTGACTGACAGTTTGTATAAATGCACACAAAGAGC
Source organism: Rhysida immarginata (assembly GCA_023313115.1). Lineage (NCBI taxonomy): Eukaryota > Metazoa > Arthropoda > Chilopoda > Scolopendromorpha > Scolopendridae > Rhysida > Rhysida immarginata. The sequence continues at coordinate 385,197 of JAHWFO010026120.1, forward strand.
CAATTCGGAACTAAAATATTTCGCTAACGTAACCGAAGAGGTTCCTTCCGAAATTATGCAACTCATTCCTTCTCGTCCTCCGCCCTCCTTACAGCAAACATTACGCGAAAGAGAGAGGTCATTCAATGTCCGTCTTGATAACGATTATCTCACTTGGCTCGAAGGAATCAACTTTCCTTCATTTGATCGAAAATTTCTCCACCATCAACCATATTCACCGCCCGGCAACATTCTTCACTGACTACCCCAAGAGTCTGTTCTTTTAACTGCACTGGTAAGATCCATTTCCCTTGGACCCCCCGAGGGGTTCATGAGTTACGCGGGAGAGTAGAAGGGCTCGTGCCGTCCACCAAGTTCCCACGGTGGAAGTAAGAATGGAGGGGGAGGGGTGGAGAATGAAGAAGAAAAAAAAATCAGCTCGCCCCCGCCTGACCCAGACCCGACTGGAATTCCCCTTGGAAAGACGTCCTTCCCTCCCACTTCATAACCAGCAAACGGTTCCTTCAAACGTCGCGCGAGGTCGCAAACATCGCTTCGTCTCGACAAGATAGCGAATTATCCACACAAGCGATGTGATCTCGGCATTCGAACAGTTTTGTGCTTCGAGTTATTTCACCAAATAAGCACGTGAAGTTTGGGACGTGTTGCCATGCGGATAGCCTCAATTCATAGTTCTAGATAACAGATTATCAGATAGTTGTTTAAACTTTCAATATGATGTGAAGTCCAGAGTACAAGCACCTTAACTTAACCTTTCCAAAAGGAGCCTGCGGGTTATATACGAGTTTAAATGTCTATATCGCTCAAATGCGGCGCTATTGTCCAAAATTATAACTTTAAATTCAACAGAAATTTCGAATGCCCGAATATTTTAAGTTAACACGTTATCTCTGAGTCAAGTGTACATGAAAGAGTGGGAGGAAAATGTCCATCAGTGGGGCCTTGACACCCCTTCAACCGAGACACGTCATGTAGGGAGTTAAAATCTTTAAAGCCCCAAACCTACAATAGCTAGTGGTCGAATATTAAGAGATTAACTTAAATGTATTTGGTTTCCTTCCCGAGTCCTGAAACGGTCTCAAATATACAGACGAACCCACTTATAACGAATTTTTAATTGTTCATTATAACAGTATTTCTTTAGTATAGTGGATTATAGCGGACTCCTTTTCATTTAAAATGTATTTCTTTATACCGGACAAAGCAAAACCCCTCAATTGTGTGCTTTATATGAAAACACTTAGAAATTCAATACTTTATAATAACCAAAAAACAGTACAGAATTAAACATTGGAGTTTAAATTAAATGGTTTAAAACATTGGGTTTAAAGAAATCTGAAATCTTCGTTTGCTCGCTTTTAGCAATAAAATTTGACATTTATATACGTTCTATTTCTAATTCAGATTGAAACATTTATTTCTGAGACAGCACCATCAAAATTGTCCTATATGCTCCAAAATTTCGTAAAATCCAAAAATGATGCTTTATATATATTTATATTCGTTATAAGTGGAGAAAATTCGTACAGTTTAAGTGAACCTGTTATTGGGGATTTCTATTAACTTCGTTATAACAGATTTTTTCGTTATAACCGAATTCATTATATGCGGGTTTGACTATATTTAAAGTTTCAATTTTTTAAGGTTCTGTTACATTTCTATATTACAACAAGACTTTGAAAAATCCAAGTTTTTTCCTATGTATTTAAACTCTGTTTCAAAGCTCAATACCTATTGAAAACATGTCCTGTTTATTATGTAAGTTTAAGTGACTAGAAGCTTTTTTCAAGTGTAACTGAATAAAAGTTCCAAAAAAATTAAATCAATCACCTTGGAATGTTAAAAATGGTAAGATCCTCTAGTTGTCGACAAATCAGTAATATTGGTAATCAAGTCTAATTAAAAAAAAGTTTAGACATTGTTTCCTATTCGATCGATAAATGGCGACGTAAAGAGCGCAAAGTCATCGGTTCTTTTTCTTTTTTTTCTTGCTTGCCCTTGCACATTTCATCCTCTTGAGCAAACAGAAACCCATAGGCAAGTGCACGAGAGATAAAAACCGAGTAGAAGCATGCTTGCCATTCCGTCCCTTTTTAAAAGCTACCAAGGGCAGCTATTTAAATAAAAGACAGTCTTGCACGATACCACTTCCTTGTAAGAAGCAGAGGGAAGGAGAAAAAAAAAAAAAAAAAAAAAAAAGTCTCAAACAAAGAGGGGGAAATATGGCTCCTTTTTTCCAAAGTAGCTTCATTAGCATAGTGATAAATTAAACATTTTCGTCTGGCTCTGAACTTTAAAAAAATGTTTGTATAAAACTTAAACTTAATCCAAAGTTATTTAAATCCGCCGACGATTGCCGTGAACATCTCCTGTTCTTTGTGCTGTCCGACGTTTCGATTGCCTTTTGTTCTTATTCATTCGCATTTGACCGCAACAGACAAATGACCAACAGGTGAGTGGGAACAACCGCTCCTCCCCCTACCTAATAGCTTTTGATCCATTTCTTTACGCAGGATGCCAAAATGGCATTCATCGCCCCATCTTTCCGCTCCTCTTCTTCCTTTCGATTCATTTTTCTTCTTCCTTTTATTTACGAACATCTATATAACTTTTTTTCACATAAAATTAAAAGAACCCGGGCGAGAACAGTGAGGGGGCGGGAATTCCGCTGCTTTGTGTAAGCCTCTCTCTCTCTCTTTTTGAAACTAATTCAATGCTTTCCACACACAAGATCGTCGTCGGTGGTCACATGAGTAGCGAGACCACCACCATCATCGCCATCATCATCATTATCATCATCATCGTCTCCGGAGCAAAGCACTCACTCCATTTGCTCTTTACGGAGTTCTCACAGAGGAACACGTGGGAATCCATCCTACATTCCTGCTTCCGTCTACTGATAGATAACATGAAGCCACGGATATGAATGTATACACACTGGCAGGGAGTCTTTAAAAGCAACTCCACTTCCATCTTCTTCTTCTTCCCAGATAATTCCCAAGGAGTTTGAAGAGAGTTAAAATTAGTTTAAAAAGCTCCCGGTTTTCGTACGCGTCAACTTTTTTTTTTTCGGATAGAGATTTTCAAAACTGAAAATATTCTTTCAATGTTGTTGTTGTTGTTGTTGTTGTTGTTAAGTTAAATTTATAAAAAATTAAATTTACTATTAAATTGTTCGAAATGAAATCTCCAAGCGAGTTTTGTATGGAAACGGAGCTCTCAAATGCGATTAGTTACTGAAATTCCAATCGGTTCTCTTCCTTTCTCTCCATGAAACTGACCCTTAGACTTCCGCGAGAGAAACCGAATCACATGTTGGAGCTAATCATTTGCAAATTAAGAATGAATAAAAATAAAATAAGATACGACAATAGTTCATAAGCCACTCTCTTAGGGAAAAACCAAAATCAAATATAATGGACAATTCATAGAAAGCTCTTAGATGAAAATTATTTTAATTTTTAGACTTATTTTTTTTATGTATAAATAAAATTTTGCTTATTTTTTCTCAAAATTTTTTTAGTTTAAATTATCGGAGATTTATCAACATTAAAAAGTGCTTGACAGGTTACGGGAAGTTTCTTTCGAATCCACTGAAATTAAATTGTACGTTTTCAGCACGGTCCCCACCCTCACATTCCTATTTCACGTGTTTGCTGGACGTCCCCATTTGTAATGCGAAGGGGAGATGGAGCAGACATCATTGAATTAGAATCCACTAGTGTATGCGATCATCTTTTATTATTCAATAACATGGCTGGCGCCGAAGATTAATATCAGCCCTGTTCCGAGCCAGCAACAGATAAGAAAAAAAAAACAACGACATTTAATAAAGAGAAAAATCGCTACTTTATGGCTATAGTCCTCTCCTCTCCTCCCAGAGGAAAACGTACAACTTTCTTTCTCGTAGTTTTAGAAATCCATGGAAAAGTTCCATTGAATACATAATACAAATATAGATACACAAAAAGAAAACATTAAGAGAAAAAAAAATCTTACCAACTCGCCAAGAACTCCTAGTAGTTCGTCACCAGTGGTGCTGTCTGAGCAATGTCTGGTCGAGTGACTATCTCTCTCTCTTTGACTCCGTGTGTATGTATGTGCATTTGTGTTTGCGTATATGTGTGTGTGGTTGTCATTCTCTCTCGCTCTCGCGTTGTGCGGGCCACGGGTCCGTGTGCCCGGCTGGCTCCTCCTCTCCAAGCGGACTTTGCTCCGTCCTCTGATTGGTTGGTCGATGGCGCGCATTAACATTGTCTGCATTCCTCGCGTGCCACAGCCACCGCTCATGAATGAAACGCCTCAATGGCCAGAACAGCAGACTTCCGACGGTCACGTGGTTCTTTCCACCGGAAGTGGAGCCACGGATGCGTCGACTCCACCGGAAGGGGAGAAAGTCATCCTCTCTCTCTCTCTCTCTCTTTTTTACTTCTGGTCCGAGTTATGTCGTTAGACTCCTCCCCACCACAAACGATTCTGTTATTGATCGTTCTCAAAAAGTAGGAGATAATTGCAGAGAATACATCGCTCATTTGATATTCATGGAGTCATAAACGCGTTGAACCGCATCAGCGCGTAATTTTTCTTTTAGCAGTGGGAATTTTAATGTGCGTAAAGCCAAAAAAGTTTTAAAACATCTTGTTTTTATTATTAAAGGACGAAATAAAAACGCACACCATAAAAAAACTTTTCAATGAAAATAGAAGGCAAAATTTATAGCCAAAGAGCCTATTATTTTGATATGCCTTTAAAAACAAAGTTTTACACTTATAATTTCACTTATGGAAGTATTTTTGTAGTTCTACTTGAAATCGAAATGAGATTAAATAAATTACTTCCTATAATTTCATTAGATAAAAAACTTTAAAAAATAATAATAAATAATGAATAATGATGAAATTCACTTTTCAAATCTACAGAATTAAATTTTGGGAAGTCCTGAAGTTCTGGTCTCAGATGTTGTCCAATTTTTATATGTGGGATCTTGAAAGCAGTTCAAAATTCAGAAAAAGTGTTCCAATAAAATTTACAAATTCCACATCAAAACTGGACAACATCTGCGACCAGAGCATCAGGATTCCAAAATTTAAAACTGACTTTCATCATCCCACATGCATCAAAATTGGGTAACATCTGAGACCAGAACTTCAGGACTCCAAAATTTAACTACTGTAAACTTGAAAAGTGAATTTTACCATTATTCATTTATTATTATTATTTAAATTTTTACTCATGAAATTATAGGAAGTAATTTATTTAATCTCATTTTGATTTTAAACTTATATTTGATCAAAAAATAATATTATAAAAAACCTCGCGCCACCTTAACAATTACAAGCTAAATGAAGCACAGGTCAGAGAGCGCAATTTATTTTAAGGAGAATGCAAGATACTCCAATTATGAAAACGACAAGAAACAAGATTCTTTAAATTAGCAAGATTCTTCAACTCAAATTTTAATTGGCAATCATAAACTTTTAAGAGACAACATTAAATTACGTAACTTATTAAATGTTTAAGTTTAACCGATTAAATTCCGAAATTATACTGCAAGAATATTAAGTTCTTAATTTACTTTTTGGAAATGTAGTTAACTTTAATTACAATTTTTATTGCTTGTTCAGCAAATTTAAAAGATATTTCGTGGTGAAATTTTAGTTAACTTCGCTACCCACTATTTATTTGCGATATATTTCGGTTATGTATACCTGATATCAATTTCTTGAGCACAATTGAGCACAATGTCAATTTTGGACTTAAGAGAATACAGGTTAAAAAAATCCTTATGACGAACTCGAACGGACCAAGAATTCAGTTCATTATAAAGAGAATTTGTAATAAGAAGGTGAAACAAAATTGAAGAAAATACAAAATTAATGATTAACTTCATTAACTTTCAAATTTTCCTCATCTAAAACTCGAACGCCAAAATTGGATTACTTTTCCGTTTTTACTTCTGTGATTGTACAGCGTTGGTTGTAAATACTGATTATCGATCGCATTCAGCATTAACAAAACTAAAATTGTTTGTTTAGTAAATCTTATTTATAGTGCATGATAATTTCGGTTAATTTAGTAAAAACTAAGAATTCCTGTAATGTTTTTTTTAAAATTTAAAATGAGTTTAAACTCCTTAGATCAATAATTCCTGTAATGTACTTGCTTACATCTGATTTGTCAAAATCATGTTTGAAATCGCCCAAATTCACGTACGAAAACGAGACTTACAGTGTACAAAGTTCGAAAATACATGAAAAACTATACCGTATTTTAAATTACCAATTTCAGTTCGCTTTATGAAGGTGTTAGAAAATAGGAAGTGAAACTAATTTTTTTTGTTATAAAAAGAATTTCGTAGTATGGAATTTCGTTGTAAGGGGGGGGGGGGGTCATTTAACATTGGGTCTATGAATGGCCAACGAAACTCTAAAAAATATAAAATAACTAAGAAAGTAAACTCCTTTTTAATTAGAAAAAATGCAAGAAATGAAAATCTTATATATAAAACTGAGATGTGTGTGGCTGGCATTCGGCTTTCTGATTGGTCTAGGATTTGAAACAACTGGTCTAATCTTCATTGTTTCCATCTTGGACTTTGGCAATCAGTATTTTTTCGTTTGTTAGAAACAATAAAGGTTACATTGTTGCTTGCCTTAATGACTCACGTTTTAAGGGGGATAGTTATAAAAAGTAATAAATAAATAAATAAATAAATAAATAAATAAATAAATAAATAAATAAATA
>JAHWFO010026120.1:391950-460121 GCA_023313115.1 Rhysida immarginata
ATAAATAAATAAATAAATAAATAAATAAATAAATAAATAAATAAATACTGTAAATAAAAAATCATTATTTTTTTATTAAAATCTTAGAGAGATGTAAGAAATTATTCTAAATCAAATAAGAGAATACAACTTCTCAAGCTTTTGGTGAAAAGTGAAGGTACTTCCCCTAATGAGCTAATAATTGGAGAAAATTTATTTTTCATGTTTTTTGTAATGTAGTAGGGCCTACTTCCTATAGAGAAGTTATAGATAATGTTCCTCTAAACATAATAGAAAATTATAAAGATCTCAACTGATTGTGTGAGAGAGCAGTCTTTGCTGCTAAAACTGATACTGTCAATATAAACAACCACATTCAGGACATAATTCCACGCTCTCTGACTGAATACAACTCTATTGAAACAGTTACATGTTGATGACGGATGTTGAGCCGGCTTAACAGAATTCCTCAACTCTCATATTCCATCTATGAAATATTTTTAATATAGACAGAAATAATTCAATATTCACAGCCTTTCTTTGGTATTCTAAAATGTTAAGGATGCAATGTCGAATGTTCCTGGGCAAACACAATCGGACACAAAATTCCAGTGCGACCATTTTAAAGAATTCTTTTTGTTTTTCCAAAGTGAATATAAACGCCAAACAAACAGCCCGAGTAACACCAGGTATATCATCTAGTAGAAAATAAAAAATAAAATGCAAATACTAAAGTCACCAATTTCTGATCTAAAGGAGGGTAGACTTTAGTAATTGTATTTTATTTTTTATTTGCTATTTTTATTTCTTGCATTTTTTCTAATTAAAAAGGAGTTTACTTTTTAGTTATTTAATGATCTAATCACTCCTTACTTTTTTAATAATTAAAAAAAAATATTCGTTCTATATAAATTTCGTTATAAGGAGTTTTTATCTTAAATAAATTAAACTCTCATAATTCTCTAAAACTTAAAATTGAAATCCACGCTTAAAAAAAGCATTTCGAAATTAACGGAGTTCGAATTCAATTCACCCGTCTCCCTTCCGTCTGCTTCTGTCCCATAATAATTACAAAATTGAATTAAGTGAGGATCAATGGCTCATTTTAGGAACTCAAATCCCAAAAGGGGCTCGGAAGCCTACGAAAGTTAAAGCCGTCGGCAAAGCCTTCACTATTTACTCAGAAAGCAGTGTGACGATCGCAAAAAATAACCGACGTCACATTTGACGTCATCCGTCTAATAGTTTACACCGGTGAAAAGGCTACAGAACAGGAATCTTGTTCTTATGCGTAATGAAGAGGCTAGCAAACGATTAAAATAATATAATAAATAGAAAAAAAATTAAAAAAGGTTGATCTGTTAAATTTTCTTCGAACAGAATTTAATATACTTCATCCGCTTATTGTACTTAAGATCGTTTAATCACTAACATACATCTTGCACAATTGAACACTATTACAACAAGTTTTAAGAATAAGAAACAGCTGAAGAAGAAGATTCTGTTATTGCAAACCTTATTACATCATCAAGTCGGTCGTCAGTCTCTTACGTAATGGCAGGCTACTTCAAATTGGTTAATATGCAACTGTAGCGCATCAACAAAACCAACTCAAGAAACATACCATTATGAAATAATAAAAATAAAAAAAAAGTGAAAAAAGCAGTAATTGAAATTAAACAAGGATAAAGAAAGAATATGTTTTTTTTTATTTGTAATTTATTTTCACTGAAATATCATTACCATTTAGAAAAGAATTTTCCACGATTCAAATGACGTGCAAAGCAAGCAATTAAATTGGTTGCTTCAAGAAAAATCAAACAAACATTCAGGATTACGTTGAAAGAATAAACTTTTAAATAGAAATGCTTAACATTTTTTTCTATACAAGGCAATTTAAATGGAAAAAAAAATAAGTCCTGAAATTTCATTAAAGATAATTTCACAAATAAATAAGGATTTACTCACCGATTCTCGGAATGCGAATTCCAATCTTTTACGATTTAATGGTTAAAAAGGATGTAGTGAAAACAAACTAGCGATTAGATGCATAATCTAGATTAATTTATCTATGATAATCTAAGTTTTTCCATCTTTTAGATTAAACAATATTGTCGACGTTATCAAGCACAATATGATCACAATTTCTGATATAATGTTATTCAATTCCACTAAAAATAGAAACTAAAAATGGATATAATTTAACCCTAAACAATTAATCGCTTGAGTAATAATTTCACTTTCATAACCCGAAGTTGTTGTTTTTGTTTTTTTTTTCAGTGCACGTTGAGTTTCTTAAGAGATAACTTATGTAATTATCGTTTATCAAAAGAAATCGCATAAAGGTTTTGACAATTATTATTATTTATTTGATGATAAGAAATTACGGAACCGTTCGAAGTCAAAGGTTTCCAAATTCAAACATTAATCTTATTGTAAATCAAAAAGCGCAAAGCTTAGCATAATTTATTCTCTTCAGTGATATCTTATAGTGTAGAATCTAAAAGAAAATTTCATTTTGTCACAAGTTATATAAAATAAGTTATATATTGATTATAAGTTATAAGTTATATAAAATAAGTTATATATATTGATTTAATGTGAACGCATTCCTGAATCTTCTGAAAAGCGATTCCATTACTAAATAAAGCTTAAAGATATTTCTAAGCGTTTTAATAACTTTATTACTTATCCAATAAACACTGCCATTAATTTATTTAATAATTAAAATCGCACATAATTAAAATTAAAATTGCACATGGGGTGATTTTAATTGATTTTATTATTAGCTATTTTTTAATAATGTAATTCGTCTGGAAATTGAGAGTAAATTCAATGGCTGTTCTTGGGGTCACCATTGAGGCTTGTAAAATGGTAAATTTTAATCTAGTAAGTATATATAATCTGTTTATACTTAACTTTTCTATATCTTCTATAAGTGAGTATGGAATTTCGTAAAAAGAAAACAATAATTTCCATCCAAAATAAATTTCCATCCATAATAATTTCCATCCATAATTATTTTGTTTTATTGTCAATTTATTTTCAAAATTTTAAAGTGTTGAGGTAATTAAAGATATTTTATAATGGTTATGATTTATAGATTTATTGTTCCTCAACGTCTTAATCTCAGTTTATAATAATAGCCTTTAGATTTACTGAATTTATAGAATAAATTGTTTACAATTAATAGGTAATAGAGAAGAAATACAATATTTCGGAAAGTCATACGAATTTATAGGTTACCTCATACATTTGTATTGCTTATGTTTTCAGAATCATTTATTTCAGAAATAGTAATAAATTACCTTAATAAAAAAAATTAAAAATTGTAAATTGTGATGACCATTTATTTTTCATTTATTTTCAAATCCTTGACTGTTAAATTTTATTTCCCAAAAATTGTAATTTAACATTAAAAAATCGAGTGAATTTTAAGAAAACGCGACTTATATAGGAACCAGTTTCCTTCCTTTTGACAGCGGCAGACAGGAAAAAAATTGTTTGGAATCATGAGAATGAAAAAAAATAAAAAATTATGGTCATTCTTTTTTTTTTATTTTTATTTCAGGAAGATGAAAGAGAAGCGAAAGCCTTTGGGCCCCAAATTTCTTCCCATTCAAAGGGAGATTCCATCACGCAATAAAGCATTCGCCGCTCGGCAATGGCCACCTTTCGTTCGTCAAAGATTTCGTGTTAAAATGGACAAAAACGAGAGAGAAAAATGCTACCTCGAATGAATTAATACAGAGAACAGAAGTGTTATTAATGCTATTCATCTTAAAGGGAGTAAATTTATAATGGAGTGGATGTGTCATTGACAAAAATCATAAACCCGATGATTGTAAACAAAGGTATAAAATTCCATATTGAGTTGAAATTTCTTATCATGTAAATAAAAATAATTTTTTTTAAATACATGTGTTCAGATTAGAAAAGTTCAAATGGGAAGCTAAATATAATGAAGCCATAAATTGAATATTATTATTTCTTCAAACATTTAAAATATTTCTTAAAAATTATTGAAATGATTGCCATTAAAGATGGAATTTTCACATGCAAAAATTAGAATAAATTCCAAATTTTCTATGGAATATATAAATTTTTATTTTTGATGAATAATCATTTGTGTACGAAATTTATAAAATTTTAATACTTTATTGGAAATTTCAAATCGCGCGCTTCTTTTAAAGTAAGCATTTTATGGATAAACGAGCTAACCAGTTAAAAGCAAGCAAAAACAAGAAAATAATAAATAGCTCCAAACGCTATCCAAAGTATAAATCCTCGAGTGAAAATTTGGAGCATTCTTCATAGGGACCTACGTTAATAAAAGAGTTAATAAACCAGTGTCGCTGTTAAATCAGGCATTGTATAGAATGCCTGTGGAATATAAAGAATGGCTGAAGTTTATAGGCAAAGTATGAATTGGTTTATATTTCACACATTTCCAATGCCAATAAGTATAGAATACTTCCGCTACTCACCAATGATTACCAAAAAAAAAGTAGTTGACGCCGTGAAAAAGGCTAAGAAGGAACCACGCACTATTGGCTGCTGAATCGCTATGATAGTAGAGAACAAAATTAAGTTGATTGTTTCCTGTACACAGAATTATTTGACGTACTTCATGAGACTGATTTGGCCGTTGGACATCGAGGATGCGACAGAATGTTGAAACAACATTCACGCAAGCGTAAGAAATTACTTGCCAAGATACTGAACTGTACACACACCATCGTGAACCAAGCCAGAAAAGTTACAAAGGTGTCAAAAAAGGTATTTTGGTCAAGCCTATTATAGTGGCAAAAGTCTGCATTACAGACTTGGAACTGCACAGCAATCTTGAAGCAACCTATCACAATTCACTATGTCCCGATGAAACAGCTCTCCGATCTGCTGCCTGTCAGTCCATAAGATGCGGTCAAGTATTCGTACGCGTATATGCGGAACCAAGTTCGAAAACAGAAAAAAAAAAATTAAGTGTAATTCAAAATGCCATTCCAGCCTTCCTTCTTTTTCCAGCAAGAACCTTCTTTTTCTGAATATTGTTCATTTTCAAAAAACTGTTCATTGCCAATAAACGCGTGTTTCGATACTTTGTCTAGAATGTACTTATCATTCTGTATAATATTGTCATTCTGTACAATACCTAAAGAAGCTGACGATAAAGACAGGCCTAGCACTGAAAGTCATCTGACCATAGTCAACATCTCCTAGAGAGATGTTGCCATAATACCTGAGTAACAATCCAACTTTCATTGTCTCCATCTTGGATTTTAACAATCAGTGTTTTTTCGTTTGTTGGAAACAATGAAGGTTGATTGTTGCTCAGACTACTATGGTTAAATGACTTTTGATTGCCCAGGCCTGTCTTTTTCGTCGGCTGCCTAAGTAATGACACCATAATCACAAAAACCAAACATTTTATACTTTGCCTACAAACTTCAGGCATTTTATATATTCCCTAGGCATTCTATAACATGCCTACTTTTCACACATTACATTTCGTAATTGCCGCTATGAAAGCTCTTCCCCTACATGGTTATCTTTCTTGAGAAACTTCGAACTTAAATAATTTCCATACACCATAATCATTCAATAATAAAAATTCTTACTGTCTAATACCAAGCTAATATTTAACCCGCTATAAAGCATTTTCTAATCTTGAAATTCTCATTTCAATTTCAGAAAGTCGCACTTCCCTCTCAAATAATTGAAATGGATGTCCCCTAATTCCAAAATTCAATGTTGCCTGAAACTGTAGAAATCAGTAAACTGTATAGTAAAAGCAAGAAAGAAATCTCTATTTTTACCAAAATTATTTTTGCTGATAGTATGCGCATTTAGACGACCAAATCGCTGAAGAAGAAATTTGTGTGAAAATAATGGTTTCTTTCTTGCTGTTCTATATGAATGTCCCCCTCATTATTATCACAAATTCGTACGAATCGGTTATTAAAGTCGAAACGCAGTGAACAAGCATCTCGATGTATAAATATTAAGAAAACAAACATGAAACGAAAAACGGAAAGAAAACAATGGATTTTGACAACAGACTAATTCGCTTGGAAGTCAGTATGAATTTTATTATGTGCCGTGCAGTGCTTACAGATGTTCTTTTTAAAGCTGCATTGAATTATGGGAATGCTAGCAAATTACTTTAACCTCCGTTCTTTCCTGGTGCGGGTTTAAGACATAATTTGTAAAATGGTTATCAATAATAACACGCTAAAACAGCTGTGAAAGAATATTTTCAATCTGAAAATGCAGAAAAACAGCCAGATGCCAAGATTTTTTTTTCCTTTGAAAAACAGAATTTTCAACGTAGTGGTGTATCTTAAGATTACTTTTTGTTGAATAACATTCAACTTGATTTCAATGTTTTGGTATACGTTGTTAAGGGATATCTATTAACACAAACTAGGTACCAATACTCGGAAATTGTCTGGTACAGAGCAGATTCTTTTGGAAGATTTCAATTAATCAAATTAAACTTCTATTATCAAAAGGATTACAATTTTTGATTTCAACCTACCTTTGAACACAGAGCAATACGATAGAGTTAAAGACAATTATCAGGGAGGAACGTTTCTTCGTGAGATACAAACTCAATTAAGAACGAGTCCATTTCCTAACCAGAACGAAATAAATAGAGCCAAAGTAATCTTCATGGATATAAATATCTTCTCAGTGAAAGGGTTAAATAAATTCGCTTTTTATTTTAAATGCACAAAAAAGACCTCGACGAATAATCGAGGGATGGGCACCGACTACTTTAAAGCTATTGGTCAAAAGCGAAATAGCAGAGAGAATCAGAGCGTAGTTCCCGCAATGGTCCTCGCCGGTATCCATTCGTTTCTTCCGTCCATTTGCGTTTCAGAATGATAAATCCACAGGATGTTGTGATGGACACTCAACTGCATTCAATGGGTTTTTGCTAGACAAAAGTTAATATTTATTTATATTTCTCTAACTCGTCATTCTTTTTCTCTGTTCCCTTCCCCCCTTTGCTGCGGAAAGAGAAATTGAAAACAACAAAATCAACAAATTTGTTAACAAACATTCAAACCATTATCCTTTCATTCAGTTGATATGGAAATAACTTAGTTGACACGACATGCTTCCTTTTATATTCTATTAAATATAATTATTTACTTTTAAAAAATATATTTTTTAAAATTTTATGTTAAAGGCAATATACAACAAAAGTTTAATCTTTCAGGAAGGTAATTTTGAAAACGATGAAAACGAAAACATTCATTTTAAAACTATAAATATCGATAAGAGCACCTGGAGCAGGGAAAAACTTAATAAATCTAATAAAGAATATCTTTTAAAGGGACCTTACAGAACATCCCAATGAATGCATTGTAACAATTATCGATGAATATTTTAACAAAATTTAACCTGTTTTTCATTAAACAAGTTTTTAGTTTATTTATAATTATGTTTATGGTTCACATTATTTTTAATAACTTCTTACAACTTATAAAAACTTTCTATTCAAATTCTTTTATTCCGTTATCCTTTTGCATATGTTCATTACTCACAAAACTTAGAGGATATTTCAAAATGTATATGAAGCGATAAAAAAGAAGCATTTGATTTTTGTTTATTAAACAAGAAAATTAGAAAAGCAAATAAGTCTTAAGAAAGATGTCCGATTATGCAAATGAGATGCAAAACCAAATTTTCATTTGATTGGTCAAAATACACTATAAAAAGGCTGAAAGAACTGGATCACCTGGTACACCTGCCTGGGCTACAGTATGCAAGTCAAGATGGAAAGACCTCCAAACCTTCTAGAACGTTACTCTGAGGACCACTGCCCAACTAATACTTTCATTGCTGACGATTTCGGTGTACCTCCCATTGGAAATCACATTCATGAGTCTCTGAAGAAGATGATTCCGAAGATTAAGGATCATGCCAACCCCCTTATTGCCGACATTCTGGATCACTCGCTCACCTTTAGAAGTTCCCTCAGGTATCGCAGGGCTCGTCACATCCTGGACGTCAACTTCGACATCAAAAAGGCCATCTTTCCAGAATAATGGTTTTCCTAGCTCCTCCTTGTCCCTCATCAATCTACAATCTGTTGTACCGTCCTCATAGGAAATGACTCCTTTTTATTCTCTGGGTGCCTTACTAGGCTTCATCTGGCTTCTTTCCTGGTACTGAGTACTTCCTAGTGCTCTGACGAGTATGGCAGTGAAAGCATTTGATTTCCCCTGCGCTGTTCGATTGTCGGAGTATCTGCACTTTCCTTGATCATCAAAGTGCATATCCTTGCTCTTGCAATGCTCCTGCAACGCGATTTGCCCAAATCTGAAGCCTGGTGATTAACCACACACAGAAGACTACAGTGGCAGCAGCACTTGAAACTCCCAAAGCGTGATTAACCAATACCTCCTAAAGAGAAAGCCTCTGCACGGAAACCGTCATGCATTGTTACATCATTAGAGTAGTGCAAATTCAGGGCTTATTATTGGTAGAAATACGAATAACAATGCACTACTATGATGATGTAACAATGTATGACGTTTCCGTGCAGAGGCTTTCTCTTTAGGAGGTGTTGGATTAACACAGTACGAAGAATTGCTTTCAAAAACTGGCACAGTACGAAGAAGACCAGGGCAGTGTCGTCCATTTGCCACAGCAGCAAGAGATTGACGTTAATGACAAGCAGGAACCGGCACAGCAATTCGACGGAGCTTGCTGTCACTGGACTACGAGTAAGCACCCAGACAATACCAAATCGGCTCCATCGTATTGGACTGCATGCTCGACGACCAATGGTATCTTCTGAACACCGTAGAACCATAGAAGGTGAGATGATGAGCATCGTCATTGAACCAGTTATGAATGATCAACACGAGTTAGGATTCCCAAACAAAACAGATGAGAGTCAACATTTGTCAGCAGCTGCAATAGCAATTTCTAGGGGCGGAGGTGACTTCTGATAAATCATTTTTAACACCCCCAAGAGACCGGAAAATTACTCAGATGATCTTCAGTCCAGTGTCCTAAAATGATACCTTTAGATTTGACGAGGCTGATGGTGTTCCCCTCGATGCACTGAACTGGCTGGAGGTTTTTCTGTAAACGTCCAGGGAAAAGCGGTGCTGCTATTTTGTTTCTTCTGCTTAAATTATGTTAATAAAGCCTACTCTATCTCTGCAAAGTTTGATGACATTTTGCGGAGCAAAACAGACCTTATGACCTGAAGGGTAACCAAGCCAGCATCATATATAAATCACTGTTATCGATACATAAAAGATCCAAAGTTAAATATGGTGGCAAAGGCTGAACATTTCCTTTTTCAACTGGCACGTAATTGTGTACCAGTATTAACGGTCTTCTTAGAAAAATAAAAGCAACATATCTGAAAAGAAAACCCACCAAATTTTTATCTGAGTGACCACAAATCTAACGAGAAAAAACATCGAATATGTTCCATACCCTCCCTATGGTTCTGATTTAGCATCTTGTGATTACTTTTTATTTCCAAAAGAAAAATCAAAACGATAGAAGTTTCAAGGCTCTGCGATCCTCATTAAAAAGTGGAAGCAAAAGATGATGGCTAAGAATGGTCTACCTCTTGTTTGTGAATTGGCAAAAACGTAAATCTAAATGTATTCAAGTGGGTGGGGGACCACTTATTCATCCTGAATAAAGTGTTTACGGTTAAAAAATACAACCCTAGTAAGTAATTCACTTAAGATTAAAGAATTTTGTAAATCTCGATCTGATTAAAAGTATTTGGATAATTCTAAGCAGTAACTTAAAACGGCTTGCTTTCCTCAATATCAATCTAGATTTCAGGATCACTCTAGCGCCAAGAACCGTTAGGTCTTCATTCCTATGGATGCAAGTTTGGAGGGTCGTCGAAAATTTAAACACCTTCCCTTCAACCATTTTATGTTCAGCGGAATTAACTTTCTCGATATCAGTGAAAGTCTTTGATCAAGTTTGGCTGAAAGACTCAATTCCCTAGGTCGGTATTCGATGGCTATGATGGAGCAAAGCGATTTCTTAAAAAATTTCTAGATAGAACTTCGTAAATTTTAATAAATCAGTTCGTTTCTGTTCTAATGATTAGAAGACTTTAGCCACCCTCAGGGTGTTACCATAACTCCTGAATGTATTTTGCCTCGCCCTTGAGGCTCTGTGCAGCATCTTAGATCGTTGTGCGCTGATCTGAATTGGACATTTTTTATAAGCTTTTTATAACTTTGCTGTGTTAGTTTGTTTAGGTCAAATCTTGTAATCAATATTAAACCAACTTTCCGACAAGCTAGGGAGCTGCAATTTGACACACTTATGCAGAATCGATGACAATCTATCTATATATATAAAGAAGGATGTTTGTGGGTTTGTCTGTGGGTCTGTGGGTCTGTTTTTTATACAAATCTACAGTTTTATTCCGATCTTGATAAAATTTCGCATACATGACCTTTGAAGCATGAGGAAGGTCACTGTCTACCTCAGATTTCGGAAAAATAATAAATATCGATAAAAAATCGATATTCATGGTTATGGCAAGGCATATTAATGAGAAATATCTCATGACCAACAATGCAAGGCAAAGTTGGTACAACAATAGGTATCAGCACGCAATTCACAAACACACTGCATGAACCAACAATATATATCTCATGACTAACAATGAAAGGAAAAGTTTGTGCAAGTGTAATTATCCCGGGCAACGCCGGGTACCTCTTCTAGTTTATGATAAAGAAAAAAATTTTCAAATCGGTTCATTGGTTCGTGTTCTAATGGTACTAACTCATTACTACGAATTGTTATAACAATTGGACATTTCGTTATGGCGAGAGGTAAATGTATCTATTGTTTATTGTTGCAAAATTAAGCTGTATTGTTGCCACTAAATAAAACATTATAAAAGCTTGGTTTGATAAAACCTTTTTCCTCTTATCTTGTTAATCTTGTGATTTTAAGATTATCAGATTGTTTGTATCACACTGATGAAAGTAACGTTGCCCCCGAAATGTACATACGTGAATTAAAAGTTTTTTTGTTTTTTTTGTGGAATAATGTTTTCTCCCTAGTTGTTTGATTATACATTATCCACAGTTTTCAGAATTTTGTCAGAAGTTTTAATAATTGGTTATTTAATAATTATCATAACTTATGCATTAGTGAATAGAAGAAGAAACGAAGAGTTTGCAGTTTGAGCTTATTAACTAAAGATTACACCGTGCCAATAAAAAAAAGCAAGTTTCTAAGCTTCTGGTGATCAGATGTGCCGTAATTGAAGTTCAGTTTTCAGTACTTCCAAGATGTAAGCTTCAGTCCCTTCCTTTGGGATATGTAGCTGCTAAATCTCTAAAAACCATAAAGTAGAGAGTTATAATGTTGGAGCTGTAGCAAAAAAAAAAAAAAATTGGAGTTCCTAAAGTTCAAGTTTCTTCGTGGATGTTGTCACCCAATCTTAAAGAACTTTCGTTTAACAGTTATTTCCTGCTATTTTAATATTTAAATTTGTTTACAAAACAATCTCATTTTTATTGGCAAATTTCTTGTTTGATATACAGGGTATTATTATTAATCACAGATGCTTTAAATTAAGAACTGGTATTGCCGGCAAGTCACTCCTTTTATTGATATCAGACAAGTACTCCTTAAGTTGCGTTTATTTGCATTTTGTGTTGGAATCTACTTCCGTTTCAAATCGATTTTTAACAATGTTTATTATAAATGAATGGTTTTTCACTTAATTATGTCTAAAATTTAAATTACTAATCAAGGAGGAACTTTAAGTTTATAAATGGTTAAAATACATTTAAAATTCGCTTTTCGATTAAACAGGATGACTAAAAAGCCTGTTACATCCCTCCTAACTGCAGAAAATGGAGATCTCCCAATTCTGTTGCAGCTAATAAATAAGAATTTGAGGGTGGGCTGTCAGATGATCAAGTCCGATTGATCTCAAACATGCAAATTCTATCTCTTCTATGATAAACTCCCTATTGTAACTTCGCATCACATTCTAAACTCTTTAATTTTATTTTCAAAATTCGATAAACTGTTTTCTGCTATCATCTGTTTTTCATGAAATTTCAGAATTTTATAGACTGCTATCATTTTCCTGTTCATTGTTTTAAAAGGCACATTCAAGCAGTTCGCTCTTCAGCAGTCAGAATACACAACTCAAGAAATGATCATCATGGCCATCTGTTTTGGGATGGCACAGAAGAACTACAGTGCTGCAGTTAGATTGTATTAAACCAGATATACTAATCAAAGCCAACCTGCCTGTCAGGCTCTACCTGATCACACGTAGTATCCAGCAGCGTTTGCGTCAAGGTCGACCAAGGACAGTAGCCAATGAAGAGATTACCACTCTAATCCTAGCAGAGCAATTGATTCAGATGCTGATTGTTGTCACCAATTTCCCATCAACATCTTGCATGCACATTGCTGCTGCTCTTATCGTTTAAAGGTAGAGTTCCATGTGCGCGATTTTCTGCTTGAAAATCCGTGCTGCCAAACGCTTACTGCCAATTTAAAAGTAGGAAAGCAGCGCGTCAGTTTTGGCAGTGCGCGCTCTATCGACTGTGTTTCTATACGAGCAGCGAAGTTCCCCTGCACATGCGCAGTACTCCTCAAACTTGCTAGAAATCATGGCGGCCATATTTATGCTGCTCGCGGTATGCTTGGCATTTTTCGTTGTCGGATTTTTTGGAATTGTCGAGTGTACGAGCATGAACTCCGACGACGATACTGACGAATTTTTTGACCTAATGGCTGATTTGTGAGGGGTGGTTGAATTGACGATGACGCTTAGTTTTGAGAGAGAATCTGCATGGGGTGTTAGTACGAAAAGAAATGTTTATACTTTTAGATGAAAAAAAATTAGCAAGAGGGTTGCAGATTGTTTATGAAAAGCTTTGAATCTTTGTTTTAGGAGTTTATGGATAAATGAGGACTTGTAACCATTGATTGAAGCTAAATATTTGATAATTTCAAGTTGATTATTATAGGACAGGGTTCCCACAGAAAATCTGTATCTCATTTCCCTGACTATCCCTGGCATCGACGGTCTCATTTCCCTGGCCAAATCGTATTTTTTTTTTAAAAAAAAACATGCCTCTACAACAGCTTTTCAGACGCAATTTTAATATTATTATTAATTTTTTTTTTATTATTATTTGTCACATTATATAAAATTAGTATTAGTATCCGTATCAGTATTACGAGGCTTGTTCAAGAATTTTTGGAATTGATGGATATTATACACGAGTTTTAGAAGAGAAATGCATTAGCATTTCCATATTCACGATGAAACACCTAGTAAAAGCATCGGCATTCGGTTCTGCTCTGTTTGTAGGCCTAGCCATGCGTCAGCCTTTATGTGACATCAAGAACTGAAGGCTCAGAATTACGGAGGGTCATTTCTCCTTAACTTAACCAATTTTAGATGATTGTCACTTCACGAGAAGCCCCTTCTCCACCACCGATTATATTCAATGCATATTCCCCTGATTCCTGGCAGCGTAATTTCCATGCTACCAGACTTCGTTGCAGGACGGCGAGGGAAATTTCGTTCCATACCTCCTTGCACACTTTTCAAAATCCAGCAATGGTTTTGGGGCCACGCCTTCCGAGAACCCTTTTGAGAAGACCAGAGCCAGAAAAGTCCATGGAGGTGACTTGACAGGGATAGCAGAGAAGGGTAGTGCACGAATGCCGGCCTCTTCTATTTGTGCCATGAAATTGTGTGTTGAACGCGCAGTGTGGGTGGACGTCTTATCTTGATAAACACAAACATTGTTGCTCTCCTCTCCGTACAATGCCGTGTAAAGAGGTTTCAAAATGTTCTCCTAATAGTAATTTGCATTCACCTTAGCATTTTTCTCCACCCAACGAAGTTGCAATCGTCCTTTTGAGCATTCCCCGTCATCACCATGAAACCTTTCCGAAAACTTTCACATTTGCGCACAATCAGTCCGGCCTTTCGCATCTGTTGGACGGTAGGCAATTACACGAACCTTACCTATTGTGGTAAGGTTCGTGTAATTGCCTACCATCCACAATATGTGGTGGGATCTTATTTTTATGAAGGAATACTTACATCTGATCGATACAATGAGTTGATCCTCGAAGGCGTTGTCACAGATTTTGGTGTTAATCTGCCACTACAGTCCATCCAGCGAAATAAAAACTGTTAAGGTCGGGAACTTCAAAATTAGCCAATCAAAGCGATTTAAAACTATCATATACAGCTTTAATACAATAAAGAAAACTTTGGGATAGCAAAATGGTAGTGTTTAATGGACCTACGCGTCTCGAGATAATATCATCAGGGTAGGGAACGACTACGCCCTAACCACACAATACACAAGCCCAACCACCCTAAACACCCAGTTGTCAACTGTACTGGTACCATATTTTACTATATGGTTAAGAAAATCGCCGAAACTATCAAAAGATTTATGCCCACCTAACAATATTTATGTAGTGAAAAACAGCAAATCAGCTTATTAAGGACTTAGGTGAAATACAACTATAAAATTGCCACAAAATCTAAAAACGTAGTAGCTCCCTACCCTGTTGATGAGATTATCTCGAAACACGTGGGTTCATTATTAAACACTACCATTTTGCTATCCCAAGGTTTTCTTTATTGTATTAAAGCTGTATATGATAGTTTTAAATCGCTTTAATTGGCTAATTTTGAATTTCATGAGCTTAACATAGTTTTTCTTTCACTGGATGAACCTGAATCAATGAATGTGGTTTCAAGATGATAGGGCACCATCACACTTTGGAGCTCTCGCACATCAAAAGTTGTCACCTGATCTCACACCTATTGATTCCTCCTGTGTGGTTACATCAAAGATAGAGTGCATGCCAAAATACCAGTGTCAAAGCAGGATTTTTTGATATAATAACAAAAGTGTAGCAACATCTTCAGGCATGATGCAAAAAGTGATAAAAGTGAGAGATTCCGTGTAGAATTGTACTTTGAAGCAGATGGGTATCACATGAAACTTTCTGGGCTACCATTATCAATTTTTGCCTCATCATCACTAATGCAATACCACTGAATTAACAATACGCGCGCTTTTTATAACTGCTACTTCTTGATGCGAATCATATGGAGTGGTTGTCTGGAATAGTTTTCAGGACTGATTTTTCTCAGGTTCATCAATTTGCAACAGCTTTTTCATTCCGAAAAGTGGAAAATTGTGTTGATCAACCGTAGGTATTGAATCCTTGTTTTGAAAGCTCCGAGATGTGCGTTCGGATAAATGGCATTAAGTCAAGACCATTCACAGTGGGTGTTGGACTCCACCAAGGGTGCTTACTGTCGCCCCTCTTGTTTATTATCTTTATGGACTTGATAGACAGGGGCAGTCGAGGTGATGAGCGTATTTGTGTAGGCGACTGCTTGGTGGAGAGGTTGCTCTTTGCTGACGACCTTGTCCTCCTTGGGTCCTCCCGCACCAACTTAGTTCGGTTTGCGGCCAAATGGGATGAAAATCAGTGCGGCTAAGACTGAGATTCTCCTTTCAAAACAGTCTGCTCAGTCCGCAATCCATGTTAGGGGAAGAAGTTCAAGTATCTCGGATAATTGATGGGCGGCAGGGTAGATAATTGGATGTCCGGATCGGTGCAGCAAGCTGTTTTAGATGCGAACTGTGGTCATCCGTGGTAACTAAAAGTGAGCTGGGAAACAAGCTCTCCATTTTCAAATCTATCTTTGTACCCATTCTCACCTTTGGTCATGAGTCTTGAGTAATGACCGAAAGCGTGCGATCGCGGATACAAGCAGCCGAAATGAGATTCCTGAGAAGTGTGGGAGGTGTTACCCTACTAGATAAGAGTTTATAGCAGCACAATAAGGGGTCTTTAAGTGTTAAGCCACTACTTCTCCGTATTGAGAGATCTCAGTTGCATTGGTATGGTCACTGATATGGATGCTTCAAACTGGTCTTCCTAGGCAGCTGCTATTTTCCAAGCTGGTGGTTAAGAGACCAAGGGGTCGGCCTAGAACCAGGTGTCAGGACTACATGAAGAATCTGGGTTCGAGTCGCTTGGGTATTAACATTCAAGACATGCACCTGACGGCAGTTAATCGCGAGCGCTGATAATCCTCCATAGGATTTGAAAAGCATGTATGTTTTTATTTGTTCTTTTATTATTATTATTATTAATTGGCAATCTTATAATTTTTTCCTTCGATTAATAATTTAAATTTTCTAATTCAAATTTATTATTCGAGCCTCAAATTAAGTGAAAATCATTCATTTATAATAATGAACACGTAAATACTGCATAAACTGTTGAGATCGACTAGTAGCAGAAATTATGGAAACGAGTTTGTAACTGGAACTTGCAAAAAGCGGAGTTTCGCATATTTATCCCAGGAAAGCGATATCAAATGTCCTGGGACGAAATATCGGTGTTCGATTATTACTAAGAAAAAATTCTGTCAAATACATGTAAAAGATGCAAGGTAGCTTTCCTGATTCCCGGTTCTTTGGCATGTTGCAAATGCCCACAGATTAGTTGTGTTGGCGATTGATGATTAATTATTCTTTCAATTTGGACTCAAAGTATTTGCTTTCGTTGATGGATTTGATATTAAACTATAGAGCTTGCAACTGAATTTTCAACAGGAGAAATCCTATGGATGAAATGACATTGCATAAAGGGATCAAAAAGAAAAATATTTTTAACGAACGCATAATAAAGACCTAATTACAAAAACTTTGAATACCAAAATTATACTTTGATAAAAGTAATGGCAAGGTGCTTCTTAGAGGGTATATTCAAATTTGACATTACTTATTAAATTAGCATGAAATAACGGTAAAAATAAGCCCCCCCCCCTTTTATTTTCGTAACCGAAGAAGGTATGTCAATTTTGATGAATCCAATGAATAGAAGTGGTGGGAGGCCTATCCCATGGTGCACTTTTCATCATCCTAAATATGTAAATTAGGACACATTCAAATACTATCTTAAAAACTGTAACAGAGACACGAAAAATTCCAATTGAAGACTTGCAGCATGGAATTTCGAACAAATCAAAAAAAAAATTCCAAATAATTGCAAAATGTCTGGAGAGAAATCGGAAAAAAATAGACTACAAATGGCTGAGGCAGTAGTGCAGATCAAATCTTTGAGAAATTCTCGGTATATGTAAAAGATGACCATTATATGCCGATTTTGTGGCACTAAAAAGCATATGACAGTTCCTCATGAGCAGCTCTGGAAAGTGTTGCAAGAGTATGGAGTTGATGGGTTGCTATCATGTCTTTGCATGAAAGCTCTGAGATGTGTGTCAGGATAAATGGCATTAAGCCATCACCGTTCAACTGTGAATGTTGGAAATATGTTGGCAGATGGGCGTCTCACAATTGACTGTCCAAAAGTGGCACAAAAATAGCATTGCGAGGATTAATCTGACACGATATGAACAAGAAAGACTACTTTCTTCGAATAATGAAGTAACTGAATTCATTCAATTATGGCATGAAGATATGAGCCCTAGAGCACCATTCCATTAAGACTGTGATGTTTCAACAAGAACTCAGAAAAATGGGATGCTTATTGTTCTCTAGAATCTCGAAGGCTTATTGTAGTGCCTAATGGAATTACCATGAACATTAAACACTACTGTAAATGACCAATACTGAGCATGGAATTACTTTTTTTTTGAAGTGATCCACGTACAGGGTATTCTAAAGAGGATTGATGGCTTTTAAAATGGAATGGCAGGGCAAATGGTGACAAGTATTGAAATTATCCTTGCAGGATGAATGTATGACATCAGGAATTTGTTTTGGTATGTGTCCTTGTGTTTTGCAGACTGCTCTTTTCAGACTGCACGTATTGACATTCTCAATGGTCTGCACGTTTGGTGCAGTCATGGCTGAATGTGGACATGTAATGATGCCCACCAACTTATCTGCAACTCGACTGTCAGTGCAAATTTCTAGGACAACTGTTTCACTGTATTTGGATCTGGACCATTCTTGACATTAAATTTGCACTGGAAGCTCCTTCATGTTGTTATTGTACTTTTACCCAATCGGTGGTATTCCAATACAATAATTATTCTTTCTTGCAATGAACACACGCTTTCCTACGGTAATACCAAAACAAATTCCTGACATCACATATTAATCTCCTGCAAGAATAACTTTAATAACTGTCACTGTTTGCCTGATATTCTATTTTAAAAACGATCACTCCTTTTTAGGAAACCCTGTATTGTATTATGGCTAAGTAACTCAAAAGATTTTTCTATTTAGAATCATCTTTACAGGTTCATTAATTCCAGATTTGATCAAGAATTTGAAGAGATAAAAAAAAATAAAAATTGAAAAATTAATAAAAAATATACAGAATATCTAATAAGCTGAATCACTCACACTCACTTACACATACACACATTCTACAGAAACATTATGAAATACAGCTAAATATTAACTAATTTTTCTAATTTTTACCTTTTCAGTGTCAAAGATGTTAAATAACCATCAGATCTACTTGATATTTAGCCTAGTAGGGGATGAGCCTACTAGGATTTACTTGGTCTTCCAAGCTCATTAGTAAAGGGACAAGCACAAACAATCATGCCCTCTGTCAGATTCCGACTCACTGGTTTCAAAGAGCAACAAGACCTACATCATAGTGCTATTGGCCACCGAGCCGACCACAACTAAATATTTTAAAATAAAATAAAGGTAGCATCCAGGAAATTTACTTAAATGTTTTATTAAAATTTTGCCATTTCCCATGGCAAACACGCTTCCAAATATTCAAATCTTTAAAAATTTTTACAGTATTGTAAATTTCTTTTATAAGTATGTTTTAAATTGCACAACAAAACAAAGTAGAACATTATTTTTACAACTTATTCCTCTCCTTTTTGAAACATACAGTCAAAAATAAAATGAATAATAAAAAATATGAAAGAAATTTGAATGATTTGTCTATTCATACAATCAACAATTTATAATTTACTAACACTTGTTTATCTTTAATTAAAGTGAATGTAATTTGATTGTAAAATTATAAAATATTTTGTGCAATAATTGTATAAGTCTCTTTTAAAAGAAATAACCTTATTAAAAACATAAGGAAAAAAAAAGACCCAGAACCAATGAGCAAGAAGTCAGTTATCATGCTTTCAACTTTTGTCACAATTTCTTTTAAAATTTTCCTAAGGATTTTCACTAAATGAAGAATCAACACTTTTAAATAAAATGCACTTTACAAATGTCAGCATATAAAATAAAATTTAAAAAAACAAAAACAATAAAAATAAAAATGCAAACATTATTATACTCTGTCCAATGAAAGTTTGAATTACAGTGTCAAATTAAATTTCCAATTTCAATGGTTAGACATTGTTAATTTTATTTTGCAACAGTATCTAACAATTGATATCGAAAATTTAATCGGACATGCTCAGTCAAACTTTTGTTTAACAGAGTAAAATTTTGTTTTTACAACAAAAATTTAAAACCAAATATCTAATAACGTAAGCACATTATATAAATTAAAAGTAAAACCTAAGTAGATTGTCTAATCAACATGCGTAAAAAAAATTGTCAACAAGTATAGTCATTAGAAAACTGAGTATACAATTTAGAATAGGCAATCATGATTGTTCGTAAGACAGCAGACAATTTAAAACTTAATTTAAAGCTGAAAATGTAAATAACTTTTAAAGGTGAATAACAAGTTGATAAACTGTATCAATACGGTATCTGAGAAAATAAAACTGCATTATGTGATGTTTCAACATCAGAACACAACATCAGAAACACATAATTTTTATGATCTTCTAAACAAATTGAATGATAAAAGCCATTTATCATTTCCATAAAAAAAAATTACAATTGCATAGCAAAAAGAACTTTACTTACAATATTATGAAACCATTAAAATATATTTTATTTAAAAACATCCTGCTCTCCTCTATTTTACAATTGCAAACCAAACTTCATATTTGGGTACCATTCAACTAATCATACAAAAAATTAAAATATATCCAATAAACCTTAGTAATCAAATCATAACTTAAAAGAGAAAGCTAGGCAAAATTAGTTTATGATACCAAAATAAACTTGTGTACCTTGATAGGCAAAATTTTTTCCTATCATGTCTCAATCTCACATTTTTTCCTTTCATTCGAAAAATTAAATAAAATCAAGATAAAAAAAAATAAATACCTTTAAAATCTTTAATGGCAATCAACCCATTTATTATAATGTGAAAATAGACCATGAGCAATGATCAGTAGAAACTGCCACCATGTCTTTCAAAAGTGAATAAAATTGGATACTTGTTTATTTTTCCTCATACAGTAATTCCGATTAAACGGCGATATGATGCTTCCTGAACATATTTTGGTCATACCTCATAAAACAAGTAAAGCTTATCCATGATTAAAAAAAAACAACAACAAAAAACACAATAAAAACGGTGTTTTCTTATAGTTCTTTAAAAATTTTGCATGAAAAAAAGAATTAACCCAATCCAACATCTAAGGACATCATGACCCAAAACCCAATAATGGCTCCCCAAGTACACAATTTTCCATTACCACTGAAAAAAATAAAAAAATAAAAGGCATATTAAAAATGCAATGAAATTATTAAAAAATAATATATAAAAAATTAATATTATTAAACGCAAGATTCTAGGGGAAACTATATTAAGCAATGTTAAGGTTTTTAGATTATGTGATGCAGAATTATATTTTACTTTAAATTCAGAAAACAGAATGACAGAATTATATCAAACCGGAGGAGAAATTTTAAAATAGAAATGAATGGCATGACTAACCATTCAAGCAAACTTGGGCTTTGAAGAATTTTATTGTATTTAACCTTTATATGAAATTGTATTTAACCTTTAACTGTTGGCGTGAAGTCTATCAGGCCCCAGGATAGTCAGTATTCATGAAATCACCCTCTACCTCATGTGGTAGCATCAGGCTCTTCAGTAGCTTCAAGTTTAGTAGTGCCTATGCCTTTGCAAGTGGTGTCAGTATTAGCATATATGATAGATTTGATATTCGAAATATATTGCCACACAGACTGCACATCAATATTTATCTAACATTTTTATTGAAACACAATTTACAATCTCGTGTTTGTTCTGGGGAATAAGTAATAATGTATATATTTAGAAATTTGTTTCCTAATTCTTCCAACAGTAATAATGATCGGGATTGTTTATAAAAGAATTAGCATGCAAGCTAACCTTAGTTCTTATACAAAATAAAAAGGAGTACGGTTTTAGTACTCTGGGAACTAAGAATTAGTTTGACAGGAATTTTTGGAATTAACCCACCTGATCCACCTCAGCTCCGACTGCTGATGAAAAATACAGAAAATGTGTCATTGCTGTCCACCAAAACTCAATCATAAATCAACATTACGGGTTTTCTTCATGTAACAAGCAAGTTTGCCAAATTTTTTTTTCTTTTAATTTCTTAAGTATGCCATGTTTACTTCATTTCAATTATTAGTTGTTGAAATATAAGGCAAAGTGTCATTTATGTTGATTTTGACACTTTTTCTAGTAATTTGAGTCCAAAGAGTGATCTCATGTATGTAATTGTTGCCAAAACAAATTTAACTATAGTATAATGAATAAACACATCAATTGTTTTATATAATACAAAGACCTTTAGCTGGCAATTTGTATAAACTAATAAATTTTATATCAATATTTTTTATTACTGTGGGTACCTATTAGTGTTTTTCCTAACTGATAAAGTATCGATACTGGAAAGTACTCGATACTTTTTTAGTACTAAGTATCAAAACTCGATACTCTCAAAGTATCAAACAGGCTTAAAAGTATGTGCGAATTCTGGACTGGAATTAAGTTAAACACTGCTTAAAACAAAAGTTTTGTCAGGGCACTTAAATGTTATGCTTTGACAATTCTGTTTGTAAATGATAGCATTTGCAAAGCATCATATACAGTAGAACTCTGTTATAACGAGATCAAAGGGAGCAAAATAAAACAAAAAAACTTGTCGTTATAACCTAATGTCGTTGTAAGAGAGGTTTGTGCTGTCAGTTATATGACATGGTAAATAACGCAGAAATTAATTTAATTTGGCATATTTTGGCAAATATATGATTAGATGCAAGTACAGTACTGTAACAGTTACCCTGTGTAATGATCAGGTGTCATGCAGTTTATTTCTCCTTCTATGGGATAAACATTTGACTTCCTATAACAAAATGTTCATTTTCACTTTTGAACATGCAAACGAAGCATCCTGGGACCAACGAAATAACAGGCCCAGCGTGGAAAAGTCACTGGATCATAATAGCCCAACCAACAATCCAACCTTCATTATTTCCAACAAACGAAAAAATACCGATTGTTAAAATCCAAGGTGGAAACAATGAAGATTACATTGTTACTAGGACTGCTATGGTCAGGTGAGGTGACTTTTCTGTGCTGGGGCCTGTTATTTTGTTGGCCTGTTGTGCAGTCATAATGAGGTACGAAATCTTTTTGAGGGCTCAAACGGTGGATTGGGCGAGATGGGCCTTTGTTGTGACCACCTCGTTCACCTGACCTGACACCTCTGGACTTTTTCCTGTGGGGTTTTCTTAAGGATAAAGTGTACAGCACAAAAGTCAAAAGTGTGGCAGATTTGAAGTCCCACGCAGTTTCTGGAATTAGTTTGGTAGATGAGACGATGCTGGCAAGAAAGTGGGCTGATGTTGAATATCGTTTGGATGTTGTCTGTGCCACAAATGGTGCCCATATTGAACTTTACTAATATACCAAAAAAACTTTAAACAAATTGTTTAAAACTATTTATCTCTACCTGTAATAGTTTTTTTTTTATATAATGGATTAAAGTTGTCTAAAACATTTTGGAACCCCCTGTATATTTGTCTCCATGATCATTTCTAAAATTAAATTGTTTCTTTACTCTATCTATTTATGTATGCGGTTAATGTTGCCTCATTTACGGCACTCCTAAGTATTGCTTTTCTGTGTTGTATAAATTAAGACCTAAATTCTGACTTTTATTCTTGATTTTGTCAGGAACATATGCATTTATGTACAAAATAATGAGTTTACCTATTCAAATTCACCACCTCCATCATTTTTTTACTCCTTTACACCAAATCAAATCTAATTTTGTCTCATTATCCAATCTTTATTCTGTATTTCAAGCATAACTTGTTTTTATACTCATATCTGTACATATAACTATGTATCCTTTGTACTCTTGACAAAGCCAAGAATAAAAAACTGAACTGGTTGGAATTTTCTTGGTTCCCAGTTATATATTCTCTATCAACTTCATCGAAGGACAATCCAAAAATAAAAAAAAAAATCTCAACTTCTTAATGATAACTTACCAAGCCTGAGCTTCAGGAATTATGTCGTCTATAACGACATAAATCATTGCACCAGCTGCAAATGCTAAAGCATAAGGTAAGAATAGCTCAGCTAAACTTAATAATAAGGCACCAAGAAGCCCAGCAACAGGTTCAACCATGCCACTCAACTGGCCATACCTACAAAAAAAAACAAATTAATTTACATTCTGTCCTGATGAAATTCAGATGAAATTACCGTATAATATACATTAATTATGCAGTATATACAATGTCCAGTTCATTATACAATACATTAATTCACTTTTTATTTGAATTTCTCGTCGCCAAAGACTAAAGAGTGTAAAAAAAACAAAAAAACCCAGTTTTTTTCTATATATTTTTTGCATATTTTATTTCTCACGACGAGTAAAAAATAAGGACCGCATTATACAAGTGGTCCATTTAAGTGTAGACATGGAAATATCTCGAAAACAAAGCACTGTACAAAAAAATGTCCAAAATCAAAAGTGAATTACTTCATGGGGATAATTCATTAGCCAAAAAATTAGCTCCCCACCCCCTTGTGAGGGGATGGGGTAGGGGTAATTTTGAAATCTTAAATAGGAACCCCTGTTTTTAATCGTATATTCAGATTGTACACAATATTCGAGAAATGTTTTATTCTTGGTGTTTTTTTCAATTGATCCAACCGTTTAGAAGATAGAGGCCATACTTAATAATAAATTAATGGATTCTTAAAGACCATTAAAAAGTAGAATAGGAATGTCTGTAAGACCCATCTCTATCTCTTTGTCTTCTTCGATAAAATTGGGTTCAAAGTCCCACACTTTCAGGGCTTCTATCTTCTAAACGGTTGGATCAACTGAAAAAATACCAAGAATAAAATGTTTCTCGAATATTGTGTACAATCTGAATATACCATTAAAAACAGGGGTTCCTATTTAATGGTAATTTTTGGCCAATGGTATTTTTTCTCACAAGGGGGTTGGGGGGGGGGGG
The DNA here is from genome assembly GCA_023313115.1 of Rhysida immarginata. Taxonomy (NCBI): domain Eukaryota; kingdom Metazoa; phylum Arthropoda; class Chilopoda; order Scolopendromorpha; family Scolopendridae; genus Rhysida; species Rhysida immarginata. The sequence continues at coordinate 416,307 of JAHWFO010026120.1, forward strand.
ATAATTTTTTGACTAATGAATTTCCCCCACGAAGTAATTCACTTTTCATTTTGGACATTTTTAATACAAAGTTTGGTTTTCGAGATATTGCCATGTCTACACATAAATGGACTACCCTGAATAAGAGGATAGCATTTTTACTGGTTTTTTGGGCCAAAAAGTGGAAACGCATTATACAAGAGGGCACAAATTGTACAAGAGGATTTATGGTAAAATGACTATGGTGGGATTCAAACCTGTGGCTGAAGTAACAAAAACTGGAAAACACATGCCCAATTTACACAATTGTTCTTTTATTGTTTCATTTTTCAAGAACTTCATCACTTATTAGCAGTCAAACAATTTTTAGAAACTGAAGAGTTCAATGAACTGTAAATGTAGTACCGTAGTTACGAATTGTAGTTTTGGCATCTTTTCCAGCATCTTAAATCGTTAATATTAGAAATTTAATTTCAAAGAGCTGCTTTTAATAAGCATGGGTAACACAAACTGCATTATGTTGGTAATAATGTGCAATTACATACATAATAGCAACATGACAGATAATACAATGCAATAATGCTATATGAAAAATATTTAATAGAGCTTTTTTGTAAATTTTTATTTTGGAGATACCAGATTATATAAAGGCTATTTGCCCTCAGGGCTCAATTTCTTTTATTTTATTTTTTTTTATTTGCCTTATAAAATAGGTAATTACCAGAAACTTTTCCACATTGAAAATCCAGCTCCTCTTAGAGGAAGACTAACTGCTAAGCCTTCAGGAAAATTTTGTATGCCGATGCCTAAAGCAAGATTCCTGAAATTGGAGAGGGAAAACAATAAATCAATAAATTCTAAACGGTTTTAACAATTTGTAAATACCGTAAAATCTTGAATACACGCCGGTCTTAAATAAAAGCCAGGTGGAGTGTAAAAAACAGATTAAACGTCGGGTCTTTTTCGGGTCATCGATATAAATTCCGGCGTTTTTCATCACTTTCAGGTTATTAAACGTCTTTTCATGTGTATGCCTTTTCACTGGCTGCTTCATTTAACCCATTCTAATTTTATATAATTTCACATCCATGAGATTCATACAAATGTCACATCCATGAAATCATTAAGAGACACCTTAAAAGCACAAACACTGTTACTGCTGTCATTCCCAGTGGTTGTACGAAATACGAGGCTGGGCTGAAAAGTAATGCTTTCATGGCTGTAACTTTATTTTTTAACGGATTTTCAAAATTCTTTTGGTATCTGATACTCACATTCCTCCTCTAGTTAATGCACTATTCACTTTTCGACATAGTCCCCATCCCTTTCCATGCATTGTACCAACGTGTGACTAGTCGGGTGAACCCGTCTGAGAGGAATTCCGGGGTTGTTGTCGTCGACACGAGGATTGAATGGCAGCTTTGGATCCTCTTCTGCAGCACGATAACGCCCGTCCGCACACGATCGCCACACATCAGAGGGGGTTGCAGCGCCTACAGTTCAAAGATGAAAAACTGCAGTTCAAAAATGAAAGACTTTGCACCTTGCGACTTTCACCACTTCCCAAAGAGGAAAGAGCACCTTAAGGGGCATGAGTTGCGTTCTGACAACGAGGTGAAACCTGCTGTTCGGTCTTGGTGTCGACAACAACCCCGGAATTCCCTTCCGACGGGTTCACCCGACTAGTCACGCGTTGGTACAATGCGTGGAAAGGGGGGACTATGTCGAAAAGTGAATAGTGCATTACATATAGGAGAAATGTGAATATCTGATACAAAAAAAATTTTGGAAATCGATTAAAAAATAAAAAAGTTACAGCCATGGAGGCATTACTTTTCAGCCCACCCTCGTACATTCAGGCCCCAGCTGTTTCTTGGAACAAACCTTTTAAAGCATGCATGACTGAACTGTATGATGAGTGGATGGCGGGAGATGGATTAAGAGTACACAAAGCCTGGCGGTAATTTAAAGCCTAGCGACCGGGAAAACTGGGAAAAGTCAGGGAATTTTACAAAATTAGCAAAAGATCCGAAATTGGAACGAAAAATTGCTCCGGGAAAATTACATGATCAACCGGGATAAGTCGGGGAATTTTACACAATCGTTTTGGGACACCCCGTTATTGGGAATAGCCCTTAACGCCAGGTCTCGATTAATCGCTGGGGAGGGGGGGGGGTTCGGACCATTGAAACAAATAGACGCCCAGGCATGTATTCAAGATTTTACGGTATTGCATAAATTTATGCATATACAAGTGAAGTGCATGGAATATGAAGATTAATGATATTAGAAACTTCAGGAAGCAAAGCATTAATTAAGAATAAAAAAATTTATGATTATATGAAAAATTTTAATATAATGTTTTTATGGATAGCACTTGCTCCTTCTCTTTTGCCTTTTCTTCATCTTTCCATTTTCACCTGATAACTTTAATAAATATTTCTCCATCATTCATTCTAAAAAAAAAATATACTAAGGCTTCTTATTTTTTATCACTAAGATAAATACCGTAATTTCCAAAATATATTACACACCCATGTATAATACGCATTAAAATTATTAGATTTTTGAAGAAATTCCCATATACGGTATATTATGCACCCAGTGCATGCATTGTAAACAAAATAAATGAACATCATATTACAAAATAAAACTTTATTCATTACATTATTGTTAATAGAGATAAAATTCACTTAAAATCCTTCAAAATCAGGATCACCAGTATCTGGACAAAATAATTCCAAAATTTCAACAAGCAATTCGTTGTTAGCCCTCATTACCTCTTCCTCATCTTCCTTAATTGAAGTGTCTACAGGGGTAATCCCTGCGTTTATAAAAGCAATTTTAATGGTGCCTACTTTCAGTCTCTGCCATGTAGCATTTACCCATTGGCAAACTTTATTATCAAGATGGGAAAATTTGTTAATTTAGTCATGAGACATGACTGCCGACTTTTTAGGTGCATGGTTCGCCATCTTGTTTTCAAGAATTCACTATATCGCACTAATTTTTTGTGGCTGGTAATTGGGAAAAAATTTGAGATAATGTACTGCACTACATTTTGAACGTCTTTGTTTTCGATCTTCTCTTTTTGGATGTTCTGTTCTATCTTTTATTATTAAAGATTTCAATTCTTCTTTAGATTGTTTTTTAGATTTTAATACTTTTTTGTCATCTTCATCATTGTAAAAACATTATCTGAAATTAAGCATTTTTTTTTTTTTTTACTGCTGTGTTAATTTTGACGATTGATCTATTTGTTCAGGATTATTTATTTATACGTTGTGGGAGTAGTCATTTATTTGGCTTTTGCCATTTGATTTTCCCCTTTCTGCATGGTCTTATTGGCTTTGTTTTGTCTTTAGTGTAGAATAAAATCATGTAAATAAATAGATTCGTTCGAAATTCTTCAGACCGAAGTTTGTTTGAAGTTAGCTCTTCTTCCTTCCTGCGAAGATTGTCAGAATAAAGTCTGAATTTTATTCCCAATCTTTCATACTACTGTAGCGTCCCTATGCTTGGTCGGGAGTACAGATCAATCTGGTGACTCGAAATTCTATTAAATAAGATCTTAAGTTCGTATTGGGGAGTAAGTATCAGACGTAATTGGTTGGTCCCTCCTAAAGACCTGTAAAGGGTAACGTTTATTCTCAAGAGATTAATTCTAAAACAATAATTAAATAGATCAGGCACCTCACAGGTGTTGAGGTCAAACAAAGAAAAAAAAAAAAGTCAACAAGCAATTAAATAATATAAGTAAATAAAAGTCTATTCTATTGTCTTTCACTAAAATATTGAGATCAACTTCGTCTTGAAAACATAAGAAGTAAATGCCTGTAAAAATTGATATCGCACAAATAAGTTCTCTTAAACAAAATTTAAGCCTTAATTATCTCTTTTGTCGTTATCGGGAAACGGTTGTTTTTTCGATCATATCAGTTTCTCCTAAAATCACATCTGGTAAGTATTTTTCTTTAAATTAAATTTTAGTCGTAATAAATTAATTGATGTTTACTACACTCTCAAGGGATTATTTATGAGTCTATCATCTCAATATCAACGTCGATGGTCTTCTTATTTTTAGTTTGTCTTTATCTTTTCTAGTCCTGGATTGAAGTGATTACTCTAGGTAAGTTTCATTAATTGGGTAAATGTCTTTCTCTTTATTCTACTTCTTTCTTAATTTTTCCTTAAAAATCTTTTATATTATTATTACCTTCTTTTTTCTTTTCACTTTAGGTTTAAAATCTGCATAGAGTTCGTCAACAAGAAATTAAGGGGTCCGTCTGGGGGCTACAATTGTCATACAGTGTCCCCACTTGAAGAAATTGTCCTCGTCAGGGATGGAAAAGACTTGGACTGAGTGGAGGGAAGGTTCGAAAACTAAATCTAAACTAATAATATCGGGATAGGGTAGGGTAACGTTAGTAGAAGGGAGCCCACCCTAGACCCAAGGAACGAGCAATACGGCTAAAATTCCTCATCGGAAAGATATCTTATACGTTGTTGGATTGATGTTAACAAAATCAGTTCTATCACGGGGTCCCCAAAACGGAAAATAGAAAGAAATGGATATTACTTTTCCTATCATCGTCTTATGGTTGGTGGTACGAACGTCTATGGTGGCGCTGGCCGAATGCAATTATTGAGTCATCGAGATCGCAAGGCTTCTGAATCCCATCTAAGGCCCACAGCTCTCGGTGAAATGTCTCCGTTCTGTAGTCAAGTCGTTTATCGTCATCTTTCTTTTTCTTCAAATGCGCCAGCCCTCCGAGGTGAGCTGCTTGCCCTTCGTATTCCAAAATTTTACTCCTGCTTCTCCTCTCTCTCCTCGCTCGGCAACAACTAAACGTCCAGTTCTTTTTTCAGTCTGATATTAATAACCGCATTGTTGCGCGTGAGTCCATTGTTGAGTACGTTTCCAAGATCGGTTTGTCACATAAATAAGAGTTTTTTATCGTTGAATAAAATTAACGGGAAATCAATACAATAATTACATTTATCAAGAATTTTTTTTTTAACAAAAATAAGAAAATCGTCTCGGGGGGGGGGGGGGCGGGATCGTTACACTACGCAGTGATGATTTTTTAAACTTTTATTTTGAATAAGATGCGTATTGTATTCTGAAAATTATGGTAAGTTCTTTTTCTCGAGAAGAGGTGATAGATATTTGAAATTACCTCATTTTATTCCTCTTTTTTTCTGTCAAATTTATAGTGTATGGTAATTAAATTATAAGTGATTAATGTTAAAATATTACTATCAAAAGCAATTTGTATGTAAAAAGCAAAAAATAAATAAATAAATAAATAAAAAATAGGCGATATTCTCATATCAGTTATACAGTAATGAGACAGGTGGAAACATTGTTTGACAATAAAAAATTAGTCAGAAAAATTAGCAGTCAATATGGGAAAAAATATCTTAAGTGGAAGAAAAATATGATTTATCATTGTCAATTTTCCTTTCCTTGAATAAACATAATGGTATATAAATATTATGGTATACAAAATACCATAATACCATACGAACATTATACATGATGTGCTCAAATAATAATCCTGATGTTCTTCACGTTCTTTATACTAACTGTAAACTATAACAAGTTTCTTTTAACAATACAATAGATGTTTTTAGTGACCAAAACATGGTACTGTCATGGAAGCATTCTCTATCATAGAACACTAGTGCTCTACAGAAATTGGCACTGCATAATGTAAGCGAGATCCTCACTCCAAAAAACAAGTCACTGAGAATTTTCTTCATATTAAATGACCCAATAAGAAACTTCACCATACATCAGATCCATACAGCATGCTTTGATGAATCTAAGATAATTTGTTGAAATGCAAGAAGATTCTCTGTAGCCAAATAAACATTTTAGGTATTCCATAAATAAGAAAAAAAGCTTCACCTTTACAAATAGCCAGTTTCTTTACAAATTCTCTTATTTGCAATTTTTACATAAGACTGAGGTCTGCATATAACAATGTAAACTTGTTCACAGTTCTTCATAAAATGTGAGGTATTTATAAACTGCCCATATAACACTTTCTCCAATACTGTATATAGTGTGAATAACCCTGATTAGGGAGACTTGATTGGCAAATGATATAAGTAATTAATATTAGGTATATTAAATAGTAAGTAATATTACATAAGTAATAAGTATGTGATTGGCATGTGTTAGTTGAACATGAGTAAAACAGCAGTGCATAAATGTATCATGTAGTGAGTAAATGAGCTAAATTCAGCATTTCTGCAACTGCCAGAGTAGTAAAGAGAACTGGTGCAACATTTCTGCAATAAGTTGGGCTTTTTTCAACAACTGTTGCCCATATGTACCAAGGAAGATGCAAGAACCAAAAGAAGCCGAACAAATATTATTAGGTGATTGTAATTGCAAGGCACTTCAGAAAAATTTTTCTGTATTTCATCCAGAATGTTTAAGCAAAATGAGAACCACTGCTCAAGCTGAAAGACTTATCAAATCAGTCCTTTTTTTATTTTACCAGTTAAATGACTTTTCATTAACATGTTAATTCAATATCTTTCTCACTTGCAAAACTAACTTTTCATCTATCAATAATCATTTTATGTTCTGTTTTTATTATCTAACAGATTTCCTTCAATCTGGTTAGCACATCCATTAAATGTAACCATCTCTGTTCTCTCTTCAAATTGCTTGGAATAGGAATATTTCAACATAAATATGCTTTGTGGACTTTCACTTCATTTAAGTACAAAATACAGGCAATCTGAATTAATTTCATTCAATATCAGATTTATAGTATTACGAAAATTACCTGGCTTTTTCAAAAGTGGCATGTGCTGATTTACTGACGGCAGCAAACCCAACTCCGACAGCTAGCCCTTCTATTTAAAGAGCAATTAAATATATTTTATGAAATTATATTATGAAATACAGAATTAAAAGATGCAAATAAAAAGAAAAAATATAAGTGATGGGTAGTGGTTAAAATAAAAGAATAAAAATAACACCACACACAAAAAAAAAAAAAACCCAAAAAACGAGGCCTTTCGGTCTTTTTAATCAAGGACGTTCATCAAGTAAAAACATCTTAATTTTAATGCTGGATAGCTAATGTTCATTGATTGGCCTAATAAACTAACCATTAATCAGTTCTTTAAAAAATTTTAAAATAATCTATCTTGGCTCTTTTAATAAAACCATACATGAAAAATTAGAAAAATGACTTTAGTTTTTGTTTGCTATTTTTACCCAACTTTGTAAAGTCATAACAAATTTGCATATTTCAAAATTTTGGGGACTATGATTAATACTACCAATACTACTAATCTCAATATTTGACAATTCATGTTATTACTTCCATATGGCATATACAGGGTGCTCGGAAAATATCTGGCAAAATTTTAAAGGGTAGTAGAGGGGATCAAAATAAGCATTTTCTGTCATAAAAATGTGTGTCCGGAAATGACACATTTAAGTGCTGGTGACAAAGAATCATGTGAAAGATGAAAGAAAACCAGGATTGAGCGCAACTGCATGTGGAACACTTTTTTCCATTCCCGGAGTACTGGCAGTTCTTGTCCGGCCCACATCCCATCTGCTAGCATTGAAAGATCCACTTTGGCAAAGCTGGCAGTGCACATGCTTAACGTTTGCCAATTCAGCAATTGTCTCGTGGGGAATCGTTCCCTGTACAGCCTCTGAGCAACTAGTCAGTTTCCATTCGTTGCCCCATACGTCATATAGATATTTGCAAGTTCTGCATTTGTAAAGCGATGAACGGTGTTGTAAATCCCAGCAGCGAAATGACGCCTTTACTCCCAGATGTCATCTACTACCGCGCTTAAACACGTCATTTCTGAACAAACATTCTATGGCAAAAAATTTTGGTCTCTTCTACCAGCTTTTAAAATTTTTCCATCAAGATGACTATTTAAGATCAACTGAGTCAGAGAATATAAAAATTAATAAAAAACCTCCTCTTTTAAAAACATGCACATAAAATACATGAAATACACTAACCTGGTATATTGTGAACTGTGATAGCGATGATCATCATTAGTAACCTTCGCCAACTTATGGCAGTTTGTTTTTCCTGTGCATCTTTTTCTGGATACTGCGATATTGCATTAAAATCATCATTCATTTGAGGAGCTTTTCTCCGATGAACAATATTTTGATCATTTGACATATTAAAATTATCACTCGCTGGAAATCCTTACCAAAATACAAATTAAAAAAAAATCTTATGAAAAATGAACACCAACATGCGTTCATAATTTAAATTTAATAGATATGAACATAAATTGTTAAGAAATTCTTAAGTCCCTCCATGGTTTAGAAAGCAAATAGAACAGTAAAAATGACAGATATAGTGGAAATGCTGACATCAGCGGATAAGAAATCTCTCCTAGTTTTGTACGTATCTGTCAGATGTTTCATATGTCCACCCTTGTTGACACAGCAGACATCAATCCTGTATTCAAGTTCCTGTCACATATCTGCCAACATCTCACAATCAATGTCGGCAACTGCATGAGTAATCCTCTCACACATAGTGATACATGAATAGGGGGCACGAATGTATAATCTTTGATGTGACCAAGAAAACTAAAAATCATCTGGGGTTAGGGCAGGTGACTGTGAAGACCATAGAAAAAGAGAGTTATCTCAATAAACACATCCTCGTTTTCATTAAAACTGCCTTCCAGCAGATAAATTTTACAAGTACACCGTGGTGCCCATTATGAATGCAAACTTTGAGAGATTCTCTATCTACTGATATGAGGTTTTCACTATGCCTGACATACTTACTGTTCTAGTGGCTTCCAAAATCCCAGAGAGAGACTTATAATTTAACATGTGCTGTATTTCAATTTTGCTAGAGTGACCAAATCCAAGATGGTGCAGCCCACTGAGAAAGTCAAGGCATAGACTGCCATGCAATTTCAGTATCCGAAAGGAAACAACACCACACAAATCCATGACAAGTTGAAAAGCACGTATAGGGCACAGCACCCTATTATAAGAGGCCAAGTCCATGTTACAGTAATGCTTACAAAATGGCCAGATTAGCAAAGAAGACCACTCCTGTCCTAGGCAGCCTTCAATCAGTGAGGACACAAATCTTACAACAAATGAATGGCCTGGTCCTCGCAGTGGAACATGCAAAACGCCCACATCAACCACAGCTTTATTTATAACAAGTTGCATGTAGAACTCCAGATGATATAAGATGGATGCCATATTAGGCATCATGATTGTAAGGACTTTGTGACCACCCTTCGTAAGTATAAACAAAAGAAAAAAATAAAGAATGGCAAATTTCTGTTTAGTTAGAATGCATTTAAAAACATTTGTTCAAAACTTTTATAGGCATCCTAAATACAAGGTGGCCCAAAAAAAAACTTACTTTCAGAGTTGATAACAGTTTTATTAATGACAGACTATAATAATATTTAACATGTTCATATTGGCAAAATATAGAAATGTTCCAATTATAAAACAAGCAAATCTGGGACTTAAATATTTCATTGGATAATCTGCTGGATATAGCTATCTTTATCTTCTACCATGAAATTTAAGCAATTAACGATATTGAAAACAGCAGACTGCAACATTAGATGTGAGATTTAAGCGGTCTTGTTTCTGATGGAATCTTTCAGGTCACAGAGAGTTATTGGTCTGGTAAGACCATTTAGAAACATGCTATTGGAACATTTCATCCAATCAATCTGTCTTCAGTAAAAACAGAAAGCAAGAAATGTTTTACAGGGATGATTGTGTGTGGCTGCAAGCCATCATAATGGACGTTTTGTTTCCCAATATGCCTCATTGCCTGACGTAAGAAGTAATGTGATCCTGCAAAATGCATAGGTAGCAGGCACCTATGATTGTCACTGTTACCAAAACACCATACAAGACAGTTATCTTTGGCGAGTGTAGAGGAACTTTAAGGTAAGTTGCGGATTGCCGAAGTTATACATTTGCATATTTTATGATTGGAAACATTTCCGCATTATGCTAATATAAACATGTTAAAATATCATTATAGTCTGTTCATTAATAAAACCGTTGACAACTCTCAAAATGAGGTAAGTTTTTCTTTGGGCCATCCCGTTTATTAAAAAAACGGGATTTAACCCTTGTATTTATCCAAGGGTCATTGTAATTGTGCAAAGAGTGCTCTGAACACTTCTGTAAACTATACACATTCATTATGTATTTTATTTCCTTAAAAGGAAAAAGGTTTCCTTAAAATATATATTCAATGCGAATTACAGCAAATATTAAAAAAAAAAAATAAAAAAAAAAAATTATACCTATTATAGTGGTGTCAAAATCCTGATTGATATTTTTCTCAATTTCATAATTGTTTGTCTTGTTATCTTGACAAAAGTCTACTGCTAAGTTGGAAGAAACACCCTAGTAAATTTAATAGCAATATAGTAAAATAAATAATTTATAAAAAGAAGCTAGTATTACATTCTCAAAAGTAAATTCTTCAAGTTTTTTAAATGACAGACATTAAATAACACATTTACTAACATTTAAAAGTTCCAAATTATATTACATACACGGGATATTTGTAATTAAACCAACACAATAACAAGTCATCTATAGCACAATCTATCCACCAGAAATTGATCATTTGACAAATCAGACAGACATGGGAATGAAAACTTCTGCAAAAATTTCTGTAGCTACAAATGCCATTGATAGGGGAAATGTGTTGTTGTAGTAGCTTAAGTAAGTGAAAATTAACATAAAAGTCAATTAGAAACATTTAATGAAAATCAGAGGCATAAATGACTGAAACGAATAACAATTTCAATTGATAAATGCATGATTGCAATGAGTTGAAGTTAAACTAAGTTAAGCTAATTAAAGCCAAATAAGCAAAAAAAGCTTTGTTTCTTATCTATATTCTTTATTAAGTAGCAGAAGCATGGAGCCACTAAGCTTTACAATGTCTGTCTGTCCCCTTCATATTTTCTACATTTTCTAACGTTGAAATTTGAAGTATAGCTTACCACTTCCTACTTCACTATAGTTTGGTTTCTATTGGTTTCACAATAGTTTGGTTTCTATTGGCCCACTGGGTTGGAGTGATGGAGGTGAGAGTCAGAGAAGTCCATCTGATCTCTATAGTATATGGATATATTGGGTGAATAAACAGTCCCAGAACTGTCTAATATCCAGGGTTCCCACAGAAAATTTATATCTCATTTCCTTGACTATTCCTGACATCGACGGTCTCATTTCCCTGACCAAATCGTAATTTTTTTTTAAAAAACATGTCTCTAAAACAGCTTTTCAGACACAATATTAATATTATTATTATTATTAGTTGTCACATTATATAAAATTAGTACATGTATTAGTATCAGTATTAAGTGGCTTGTTCAAGAATTTTTGCCTCCTGGTCTGTAACTGGAAACATCAATAGGATTAATCAGTTATTCGATAAATAACTTAATGTCTCCAGTAAAATCTATTTCCCTGACTTTTCCCAGGAAGAGTCTCACTTTCCCTGACAAATGCATGAAAATAGCCCTTCTTCCCTGACTTTCCCTGACCGCGTTTCATTTCCCTGACTATCCATAACTTTTCACAATGTGGGAACCCTGAATATCTCAAAAAAAGAAAAAGTACGTGACAAATATTTTTGAAAGCTATTTAATGGTGCAAAAATTATTCCCCTACACCCATCATAGGGGGTAGGGTAATGGAAAAACTGAAATTTCAAATAGGAAACCCCAATTATTTTTTTTTTTGCAGATTCGGGTTTTACAGGACAAATTACTCTCGAAGCGACGAGGATGACGTTGCTGGCACTGGCATTGAGAAGAAGTAACGTGATCGATTCCTCTTCGGGAATCTTCGAGACGAGGAGGATGATGTTGCCAGCGATGACTTCGGAACAAACGAAACTGTCCAACATTTTACTCAAATATTCGAACAAAAATATTTCGTAGATGGCGCTGTAATGCGAATATCTTGAGAAATCCGCTTCAAATCAAAAACGCATCCAATATTTTTTCAAAGCTATGGTATTTAGTAGTGCTAAAATTAGCCTTCACCATCTTTTCAGGGGTGGACAGGGGCAACTTTGCAATGTTTTATTGTAGATTCAGATTCTTCAAATTTCTTATTTTTTTTTTTTTTTTTTTTTTTAATGGTAGATGAAGTTGTAATCCCAAGAATAAAAAGTAATCCAAATAGAGGTGGAAAAACACTTTAGATCTACGGGAAAAAATGCTTGAACAATCACCCAAGCCCTTTATGCTGTAAGATGTTCAAATTGATGACCTTCCTGCACTTGGCAGTGTATTAACTGGTAGCAAACTTGTAGAGAAAATATTAGCAAACACATTTTCTAATATCTCTGATGTTATTGAATTGAAAACATTGGATTGGCAGAAAAGAAACTGAGGGTTTCCAGCGGAAATTTCAAAGCTGCCTCCTACCCTACCTCCTACAAGAGGTAGAGGGGGCTAATTTTTGCACCACTAAATAGTTTTCAAAAAAATATTTGACACATAGCTTTTCTATTTTTGACAAGACACGTATTTTTCGAGTTATTAGACCGTTCCGGGACTTTTTATTCACCCAGTATAAAATAGTAAAATTTGGTATGCAGATAAAAGGAGTTTTTAACCTAAGATCTACATTATGTAAAAAGTTTGCGGCAAATAGTCACCGCATGGGGAAGGATCAGGGATCAATTTTTTAATAAACAAATGGGGGGTTATAAAATGCAGATAAAAGGAGTAAAACATAGATGAATGCAGGGCTTCTGCTATTTTCCTATACCCTGAACAGAATAATTTCTTATTAAAGAAACCAAGCACTTGATCTTGCTGAAATTTGGAAAATATAATTGAAAATATAATTACAGATCATGGATTAATGTGAATAATAGAAAATTTCTCTTACCAACCAGTCAAGAGCTAGATCAGCACCAAAGACAAACAGGGCTCCTAAGAAGAATCCTATTCCCGCAGGAATAAATGCATATTCTCCATCTGCACCATAATGGCCGGAATGTTTAGCAATTTCTATTGCAGGATCCAGTAAAGACCAATAAGATGCTGCTGTCATTACCTATTAAATAAAGAAGAAAAAAAAAAACATTAGCGATAATAATATGTTTATCTCAGCTAGCATTATTGTAAATCATTCTGCATTGTTTTGGATATAATAAATTCCTTAGCTCTATTTGAATTTGTAAATATTTTTCCAGCTTGTAAATACTCCTATAATAAAACTGCTACTCCATGGATGCATAAGGATTTACAACAGCCATGCCAAAATTATTCAAGCAACTTTATTAGATGCTGAAAAGCACATATTTGGCTTGACTCTGTGTGTCTGTCTGTCCTATGATTTCTCGAAAAGGTTTTTGCTATTTGATATAGACTCTTCTTGAGCTCACCTGATTTGATATCAGTCTAACAGTCACATGATTACTGAGACCCAAACCTACCTCCCACATTAAAATTTTTTATTGGCAAGACAAGTTATAGGGCATTCGATCGGGAATCACAAGAAACAAACAATTATGACATTCTTTGCGAATTTTGAAATGGTAGTCCGAGAAAATGACCCCTTCAAGCACGTGCACTAACATTAAGGATACTAATATAAGTTGTGTGACATATCAATCTATTCGTACTGACGAGTCATAAATGAATATGATGTTAATTTTTCTTTATCATTAAAGCATTGTTGATATAAACTTGAGCACGTGCCCGTTAATAAGCTTTCTCAAGGCACCTGCTTATTTTGTTTAACAATTCATTTAGGTTGGCCGACAAAACTACCAGAAAATAAATAAAATTAAAAATGAATTACAAATCATTTTATATGGTATTAGCAACTAATTATTGTTAAGCCAATTATCATCAATAACTGATTAAAGTTAGGCTTAGTACTATTAGGCCTATTGTTATTAACCCTAGAATACTAACCATGAGCAGCATAACCTTGTTACTAGCTATACGTCTCCCAGACGTACATCACATTGAAATGCAGTTATGATTAGTTGTATAGTTGTATTGATTGAAATACGGAGTTTTGTGTATTTATTTATTATATAATAAGTACTTTAGAACAATACATTTATTATAAAAATTGTTAATTAACTATTTAACAACTCTGTAAAATAGCAATATTAAAAAAACAATCGATATAATAATATTCGAAAAAAATATATGTATTCAAACAAATTTTATAGTCTAAAATGTTTTAAAAGACAAACGAAAAGAGATATTTCTAGAATTTGGAAAAAAATTGAACTTAATATTGACCTTTGAGGAATACAATTTGTGATCTCAGAAACTGAACTTTCAGGATTATTTATCTTTAATTTTTACATTCTATTCGTACACATTCCTTTCAACAAATTTAAACATTGTCCTCTTATACCATATTGTTTTAATTTTAAAAACAAAATATCACGATTAACCAAATCCCAAACTTTATTTAAATCCAAAAAATAACTGCTGAATTAAGACCATGATGAAAGCATTTATTTAATTTTTGTGTCATTTCAAATTTCGGGTTGACTTCTTTTTTCTATAACCATATATTTCTTTACCAAAAGTATTGTTCTTTTCCCAAAATTCCTCACGTTTATTTTAATCCAATGTTTAAAAATATTTTGTAATAATAGAAAGTATGATATTGGTCGATTATTATTTAAATCTGTTTTTTACCTTTCTTATAGATTGGCCTAATCTTTGACATTTTTATCTATTTTGGCCATTCATTTGTCTTCAATATTACATTATATAAATGAGTTAACAAAACCTTTACCAGTATTTCTAATGTTGTTTGCCTAAATTGACCTTTATCATAAACTCTCGTTCTCACACTCTTTCTTAGCCTTCGTAGCCTTGACTACCCACGTGACCACATAAAACATGGCGTCCCTTGGCCGTGTTGTAAGCACTTGTGATTTGAGTAAAATTCATTTTCTAATGATTATTTTTCTCCTCATTCTGACAATTGAGAACACAACAATATTTAACCATAGCAACAAAAATTTGAACAACAAAAATTAAAACTTTCACTTACGATACAGTCAACAAATGCCATTAACACGTCCAGTACCCACCATTTGCATTTTGTAAAAAAACCAGTGACGTTTAGTGGCAACCAATCACAATGCAGGTGTTAAAGGCCAATTCCATCAATTCCTGAAGACTAATTTATATTTAGACTTCTAATAATTTTTTCAATTTCTTTTTCTTCTACTGAATCCATAATAATAGAATTTTGTATTAATATAAGCACTTGTAAATAATAACTAATACGCCTCAGAGGATATAAATAAGCACCATCATTCATAACAACACGTCCAAGAGATGTACAAAAGTATGTGTTGAATATTAACTCTACGTCCATTAGACGTATAAAAATATGCATTGAATACTAACTCTACGTCCAAGAAACGTATAAAAATTTACGTTGAATACTAACTCTACGTCTAACAGACGCACTATGTTTACGAAAATACGCAATACACGCTGTTGATATGCAAGCTGGACAACTGAAACACCACTATTCGAAAGAATACATGTTTGATGAAGCATACCTGGAGTTACAGGGCACTCTTTCAAGGTCAAGCGCAGCAGCTGATGTTTAAAATTTTAACTACGTCTCCAAGACGTATGGTTAGCATCTAGGGTTAATACCCAATTGATGTTAACCCTATTGTTAAATTAGCTTGCTGCTGTTAGGCCTGTTAATAGCTAATTAGTGTTATGCCTATTTTTAATAGCCAGTTGATACTAAGCTGATAAACAGTTTGGCCTATCGCTAATAACAGGTAATTGAGGATAGGCCTATTGGTATGAACAAATACAGGGTGATCCAAAAGTAAGAAAAACTTGAAAACTCAATAATTCGTATATGGATGCAGATAAAAAGATTCTACTTGTACAGAAATGATCGAAATGAAGCTGGATCAGCAGTTAATAGAAATCTTCAAATTGAATAAGTAATAAATGACTTTTTTTTTCTTTTTTCGTTAATCAGCAAGCAGGATTCGTTTCACATTGGTGCAGCAAACAGGACGTAATAGTGAATGGCAAATGATCAGATAAGTTGCTGGACCTATGTGAAGCAGACCTGAAGCTTGGAGAAAAAAGCAATGAAAATGTCTAACTTACTCCAGCAGCAAAGCCAAGGCTACCGTCTAAAATCTTTCGCTAAAATGAAAAAAAAAAATCATGTTAAATCATTTATCTAAATTTTACAATATAAAGTGTGCATTACAGTTTTCCTTAATCAAAGATAAAAGTTGTCATGTTACATAGGACGATCTTAAGAGTATTGTGTGATCCAATGTACAACAGTTAATGAACCCATCATCTCAGCAAACATTTACATGGTCATCTCAATAAACAAATCAAATCCGCTTTTCCACAAATATTTTACTTTAGCATGAATATGCATATTTCAGCCACCATGTGGCCATCGTTCAAATTACTAAATCATGATATCCTCAGCAGATATCCACAGTTTATAAGATAATTAGATGCTTTTTCTCATTTTTATTTACATGAACATTTAAGACCATCACATTTCCCATCAAATAAAAGTGCCATGATAAAAATAAGATAGTGTGTCTTGTGGTTATTTGACTACTATTTGTGGATGCAGTATTTGATTATCATTCTTTGAATGCAAACTTTCCATCAACAGATTGTTGGAGATGGTCAGAACCATAGCCATGAAGTTCACCAGGACTTTATGCTAAGGACAAAGGACAAAGTTTTGAATGGATATTGAAACTTTGAAAATATGGACAAGAGATGCTTTAACAATGGTGAATGAAAAGGTATTAAAGAACATCAATGGAAAGAAATTGAGTATCCCTTAGATTTTCTCCTGATGTGCACGGTTGATTTGCACTATCAGCACAATCATGTGAGGACTGGTCATGTGACCAAGTTGAGTGAAATTTTTTGTGACGGGGGGGGGGGGGGGGGGGCAGACGCCCCCCTCTAACCAAATGATAGTAAAACGCTAAGAAGTAGTGGTTAAATTAATAAAAATTTCATTTATCGTGGTCATGTTCGGACAGTGCAAATTACCAAGTGTACTATAAATAAAACCGCACTGTTACCAGGTGCACAAATAAAATAAAATAAACCGGCTTGGTGTCCGAGAGCGTTAAAGTGCATGTCTTGGCAAAACCAGTAAGTCATGGGTTCAAATCCCACCGAGGGCTTGGATGCCTGTGTTTTTCCCCTTTTCATCCATTTCATCCTTTTCATCTATTAATCTGGAACTTGCAATTCCAATTTCAATTGGGTACATACAGATTCCTGGATAGTGCCTGAAAGTCGCTAAATGGAAAACTACCGCCCTCGCGTGCTAATCACAACGAGTCTTGCAGGCGACGATTGCAAGAAGCTAAAAAGACGCCTCACATTACGAGACGCCTAAAAGTCGCTAAATGGAAAACGGTCTTAACACAAAAACAGAAAAAATCATGAGTCTCTAAATGGCCAAAATCGAAAGTTAAAAAAATAAAATAAAATAAAATAAAATATTTTCATAACAGAGATAAAATTTGGAAAAAAAAAAATAGACGTTCTATATTTTAGGTAGATTTTGGGTAAGCTGGGTAAAAATTTCTATTTTCACTGTTTGACAATGAAAGTATTTTTTTTAATCATCTCAGATACATATTTTATCTTTATAAATGGATTTATGGTAATCATTTGCCAAATAACTAGTGAAATAAATCTCAAATCAATTAGGACTTTATATTAACACACACAGGAGTGAATGTCCACCAACTTTAAATTCAAATTGCCTCCGGTCTGCTTTTAAAGGTAAACAAATAAAAACGGTCTGCTTTCGCACAGTTGATCAATGTTCTTTCTTTCTGTAATTTTTTCTTGATCGTTCACTCTAACTTTTTTCTTTTAATAGTATTACTTCTAGATTCATTTTCGTCGATTTATACAACTACATAAGAGTATACTTTCAATCAATCACCTGTGAAGAGTGTAGAAAGAACACCAAGCCGGAACCAACAGCTGTTACACCCCATGTGAATAAGGTTCCCAGCAATGTTTGTAAAAGTGGATTATAGCCGTCCAGCATTGTTCGCCATTTATGTTTTCTTATTGAAATATTTCATCCATTTCGTCTCGTTAAATTTTATAACTACAGCCGAATTAAGTCTAATGTAGTCGCTCGTTTGTAGATTTCTATTCGGAAGACTCCATCTTGAATCTGACTACCTAGCATTGTTATTTCAAGGACATAGACTTTAATAAGCTATAAGGGCTATAATAAGCATCTTAGCTTGTCTTTCTTCTAACAAATCCTAAAATGGGGAGGGGATTGTTCACGAAATATCACGGATTTCGCGAGACTTATCATATGGTAGTGGTTTGTTTTTCTTTATAGTCCATCAGTATGGATAATAAATTTTTATCACGAGCTCGTAAAAATTGATTATTTTTTGCTCAGTTGCTGCTGTCTTTTCGCGTTTTACATATCCGAAATGTTACTATTAACCATCAAGCGATGATGATTATTCGATCTAATAATGTCTTTTAAGTTAGGATGATGGAGAAAATGAAAGGTGATTGTTATAATTAAAGCAGGTATGTCCATTTTTTTTTCCTTCTCATTAATAAATAATTTCTTTCTTTAAAAACGATCCGATCTCTTCAGCTTTACGTAGAATTATTTAATTTAAAAATTTAGAAAAGGAGATTAAAGAAAAGCCAGTGAACGATGGGAGCACTATTAGCTAGTCGTCAGAACGCTGGAGTCGAAGAAGTTGATATCACCACTAATCATGCTTATAGATATCCACCTAAGACAGGTAAACATGCACTCATCGATGTATTGCTAGAAATATTATTCACTTTGATGTACATAAACTTTGAAAATTAGCGTATAAGAACATAGTGCTTATATCTGATTAGTGAGCAAGTGACGAAGCGTTTATGCTCTGTTTAACATACACTGAAGATCGATGTAAACGAAATGGTTTCTGTTGTTGTTGTTGTTTGCCGCGATTTATAATATTTTGACGACCTTATAAATATAAAATAAATCAAAGGGAAAAAAATCAGAAAATCATTAAATCACTCATTTACGAATAAAATAAATTAATAAACACAAAGTACAACAGTGTTATTAGTGAAGCGATTATACCAAAACATCTGCCATCTGAGAATAGAATATACGCATGATTAAAATTCATATACTGAGAGGGATCGAAATAAATACACTGAATTCAACAAAAGAAAAACCTTGATAAAAAATTGTAATACTAAATTCATACGACATCAAGGGAAGAATATAAATCGTCTTTGACGTCCACAATAACAGGTACTCGTAAGCGTCAAGATGTTTCTGATTACTAGGATCTCCCAATGATCGAAATTCGATCACATTTCTGAGAAAAAAAAATAGCCTATATGTGTAATTGTTCTAGCCTCAATCTTGCTTATTAATAAACTTTGAAAATGAAAAATAGATAACACAATAAATATCCAAAATGCTTTGCATGACATTTCTGACACTCCCGATTCATTTCACCGCAATGATAACTTTGAAAATTTCTTGGAATAATATTTAAAGCAATCTAAAGGTATCTTTTATTACATCTATCGGATTATTACCTAGATATAATATTTATATTTAAGCTAAATTGTCCCTCCCTATCTCTGCGTCTCTTAGAATTTAAAAAAGTGTAAATATCTTAATTTAATAAATCTAGAAAACATTTGTAAGGCTTTTGACTTTAATAATAAGAAACAGAAAGCAACATAGAAATTCAAACCTAAATCGAAAGTACCAGCAAGAATAGTGGGTACCTCCTCTTCATCTATTCTTGGTCCCAGGATATGTATATTAATACTGTAAATAACATGTTCAGGCCATGATTTATTTAATATTTAGCTTAAAAATGAAATTTGATACCCTCCATATACGATAAAAAAAAAAAAAAAAAAAAACATACATGAAAAATTAATTAAACCCTTTAGCTGCAGAAAGTGGATAATTTCATCACATCAGAAATGACAGTGAACTTTAATTGTTCAGTGAAAGGAATAAAATAGTACAGTCCAATCCCAGTATCTCGAAATTTTTCACTTTAATTCAATGTAATTTTCCCTCGTTATTTCCAAACATTTTCTCAGAAAACCTCGCTATGTCAAATTTGACTTCATGTGCCAGCAAAATGCAATCCTTTAAATAACTTGGAGAGTTAAGATTTTTTCAGTATGAGAAATTTTCGTACGAAAATGAAGAAGTAATTTGATGTCACTTCCGTTAAAATTAGACGATTCTAGTGAGTTATGAAAAATTCACCAAAATATATTTCTATCTCCTTGGCAAATCTCTGTTGCATGCGAGATATTTGACCACATAATGAAAAGCAGTTTGTGAGCTTCCGATGTTAGTGGTGTCACTTATATGCGAAGTAACTCTATACATGTACCATTTTATTTCTTATTATTCTCTGTATTCTTGCAGCACCTTTATTAACTTAAGAATATTGATTTAAAAGAAATCCTCCATATCTCAAAAGTTCTTTATCTCAATTTTTTTTTTCGGTTCCCATGAAATTTGAGATATAGACTGTATGTATATTTCAGACACAAAGCAACTGTCATTTAGCAAAATACAATCAATCTGAAACAGGAACTCATAAGTAATTCATCTGCTGAATGATTATAACTGAACTAAGTTAATTTTTGATGTTGACAAGAGGTATTTTCTGTTTTTATTATTTTTTATTCTCTGTATTAGTTTCTGAAAATCAAAAATATAAACATTCCATGGAAAAAATGAGCCTATTAAGTAATAAGTGCAAAGTTTCTAACTTGAAGATTAATGTTTGAATTAAACAGTTTATACACAGTAATTTAATATTTAACTTAATTTTGCACCTTCATTATAATGGTAGATAATTGGAAATATAGCAAGTTGTTGGGGTACAGTGGTAACATATAAGAATCTTAGTTTGAAGGTACAGGTTCAAATCCCATCCTCAACAAATTTTTTTTTCTTCTTCCTGAATTCATTTTTACATATATGAAAGTGCCTAATATTTTTTTGTAAATATAATCCCAATTTTCCAATTTGCAACGGCTCTTTTTTTTTTCAGAAAATTTTGAGAAGTGCGTCTAATGGTTTTTGCATAGGTATTTAATTGGATGAGAGCTACTCTTGAGTATTATTATTATTATTATTATTATTATTATTATTATTATTATTATTATTTATGAGATACTTAAAGAATGGTGCTTGATTGAACTCAGCTCATGGAATCTTCCCTTTAAATTTCAGTTTTATTAGATGTATTCAGAGCATCCAAGCTACAGGAGCGCCAAATAGATCTTCCTAAGCTAAAGGGGTTCCACATAAACAAATTCTTTATCGTTAAACTTGAGATCCCCTAAATGCTGTCAAAGGATGTATATCAATAGTGGGAGATCTTTCTTATTCCATAAAATAATTAAATTGTTAAATATTCATCAAAGTAAATAGCTAAGTATTTAATCTATGCTATCAAATAAAGAGCTAATATAACAAATATTTGATATCTTATTGATGTTTTATAAAATTGTATTGGAACCAGAGTTAAATTTCAGAAAAGTTTTTTTTATTGGATATAAATAACTTTTCATTATCATTTCATTTTGCATCAAAATGATTAAAATACGAGATGCAATCAAAAAGTTCTGGGACTGGTTGCACATCTCACCAACAAATGGCAGCACAAGTCCACAAATGCAGTAAATTATAGCTCTAATTTTCATAAATCAGCTTTTCAAAGGATTTTGTTTGATGTGCATTGGGGACTGAAAAGATACTGCTATTATGACCATGTATGTTAGGTCATCTGTGATTTTATCTTGGACATTAAATTTGAAAATGAGCAAATTCGAGCAACGGACAATCTGAGGGAGGACATTCGACGAAAGCGACCAGATCTGTGGCATGAAAAAAAACTGGATGCTCCATCATAACAATGCACCCTCTCACCAAGCTCTTCTCACACGTGAGTTTCTTGCGAAAGACATGATTTTGCTTCCACACCCATCCTACTTGCCAGATTTGGCTCCTGCAGATGTTGTCCTCTTTCCAAAAATGAAGATCCAGTTGAAAGGTCGCTCGCGATATGATTGAGTAGATCCACTGCGAATCACAGAATGTGCTTGACTCGTTTTAACAAAAAGACTTCCAGGACTCCTTCCTGAAGTGGCAGGAACCCTGGACACATAGTATGGCTTCACAAGGGGGCTATTTTGAAGGGGACACTGTGTAAATGTATTTATATAAAGTACTTTCTCTGTAAATGAACCAGTACTGGACTTTTTGATCGCACCTCGTATGTGCACATTAAATAGTTAAATTGTTACTTACTTTTCAATTTCTGTTTTACACAGGGAGCTATTTTGGCAGTCATTTTATTATGGGAGGTGAAAGATTTGATACTCCTCAACCAGAAGCTTATCTGTTTGGAGAAAATGCCGACTTGAATTTCTTAGGCAACAGACCAACTCCAGTAAGAATATGAATTTAAAATAAACTTAATGCACAATTTCAAAATATAAAGCACTTTTTTGTATTAAAACTGATAATAATTATTAAATAATGAGTTCATGTATTGCCATATTGAATTATTAATTTATTCTTCATTTTTCATATTTCTGATGTTTTAAGATTTCCTCAAAAATTTAAAAGCGATATGTAAAGATAATGAAATATTAGAGGAGCAAGGAATATTGTTAAACTAGCTTCTCTTTTGTTGTAGTTTCCATATCCAGCTCCACAGGCAAATGAGCCTACAAAAACTCTGAAAAGTCTTGTAAATATTCGAAAGGAATCCTTGCGTTTTGTGAGGTAAGAATTTTAATAAAGAATGAAGACTATGTACAGAATAATAACTGACACTATATATCCAACTTGCTTTAAATTTAAAAGTCTTAATACTAAATAAATTTTATCTGAAAATTTTTTCCCAGCCCAGGGTCGTAGGGTGCAGGGGTGGGGGTGGTGTGGCAGCATGATGCCCTGGGTGCCAGCCTTGTTACCCTTGCTGTGAGGGCAAAATGGGGCGCTGTGAGGACAAAATGTGAGAAGATGGGGCGAAATATGAACACTCAAGCCCCGGGTACCATTTATCCTCGCTTCGCCACTGTCCCGGCCTTATTTCATTATTATCATATTGATTTTTCTGTAGTAAAGTTATAGATAACAAGTTTGGCATGATTTATTGCTGTTATCTATTGCTGTTTATCAGGGGTTTTTTTCATCTTTGTATGTAAAAGAAATATATATAGGCAAATAAAAAATAAAAAAAAATTAATATACGAAAAAATCTACTTTAGAGCAAATTTATCATGCTTGCTATATTTCTATTCTTTTTCTATTAATTTCACAGAGCTAGTGAAGAATCTGAAAAACTTGGAAAAACATCTCCTGCAGACCATGCTGATAAGTCATCAACTCGTTATAACATAGAGTTTGTATTTGATACAGATGTCAGCTGTGCCATTACCATTTATTATTTTTGCACTGAGGAAATTACTACAAACAACATTAAGTAATAAATTTGAAATACTGTAATAAGTGAAATTAAAATTAGTTCTTGAATATCTCAAAATTGGTTTCATTAAATGTTTGTTTGAGAAGCTTAATCTTTATGACATGTATAATTTTATTATCTTGATATGGATAAGAAAATTAAGTAATTGTGGAGGAGGGAAAAAATGAACGTTTACGTAAATAAATTTTAAAACTCCTACAAATAAATTTCACTCAAACCTCAAAAAAAAAAAAAAAAAATTTAGTGCTATATGTATTTAAAAGAAAAAAAAAAGTACATTTCTAATGCCAGCAGGTCTGAATGAACCAAGGAAGCTGAAGTTATCTTGTTGAAGGATGCTTAGCTCTCAACATTTGTGTATTATCTGTTCATTTAGAAATGTGAAATTAATTTATTTAACTTACTTTTTTAGTATTTGGTTGAGCTCTTCAATGTCCCTTGAGACTTATGTTTTATTCAAAATTAATCTTCATCCAATCACTGATGTTTTCTTAGAGGTCAACAAAATTAATCCTTTCTATGGTTGGGGTCTTGCTTCTATTATAGACTTTGGTAGAGACTATCATTAAGCTCGTCTCACTATTTTAGGTAAAAGAAAATCTGTATTGAATTATGTAAAAAAAAAAATAAATAAATAAATAAAAAAATAAAATGGAGAAACTATTGTTATTCTGAATGGCACCAAAGACTTATCAAATGCAATTAGCTGCCTGTAAAATAAATACATATCAATATAATCAAACACGTACCAAATATACAGGCTGTGATAAATATCTACTAAACCGTAGGAGATACACACAAAAAAAAATACAATTACAAACTTGTTCAACATCAAATAAGCAACAAAACAAAACAAAAAATATAATTTCAAAATCTGATAAATGGATCACCCAAAAACCTCATTGCATTTTCTACAATTGGACAATCGGCTCTTGTATTGTTTGTTGCTTACAAACACAACAAACAGTCAAGTGTACAAATCAAGCTTTTACAGTTAATCCAGAAGGTGTTCAATGTGACGTAATTCTGCACGGTATTTCAATGATGCCATTACATGTGACTGGTGTTATTGCCATTATTGCAGAGATTGCGATGAAGTTTATGGGTGATCTGTTCATCAGATTTTGAAAAAAAAATTCTTTGTTTTGTTGTTTATTTGATGCTGAACAAGTTTGTATTTTTTTTTGTATCTCCTATTGTTTAGTACAGCGCTTTTTAAACTGTGGTACGTGTACTACTGGTGGTACTTCAAACTATGCCAAGTGGTATTCGTGTGGTTCATATATAGTGATTATAGTTACTGATTCTCACTGTAAATGCTACCATGAGAAAGAGTGCTCTCAACTTACTATTCACTCCCTTTATTGCAATTTGCATAACTATATTTGTATCCAAGATAAATGGGAGGGGGGGGGGGGGGTTATAGACTTCCGACTTACCCTTCCAATGATTCAAATTATGCACAACACCTAAAGAAAAATAAATGCAATTTTGGAAAAATTTTAGATACTGTAAAGAATAGCAACACCAGCAATATATTAATATGTACATGAAATAAAGTTCTATAGAGCAACAACAAAGTTACTAAATCAGAAAACACACATGCTTCAACATACCAAAAATTCAACTAATCTACATTAATTAATATATATTTATTCAATTACTGACTACTATAAAATCTTGTCCTGCTTTAAATTTATAAAATTAACATTCCATTCATAAAATTTCAATTCCATTCATTGGAAATTATTTGTGACAGCAGCCACCACAATGTATTATTGTGTTAATATACGTTTTTTCATTTACTGACATGATTGATTAATTATCACCATCCCTGTTGAAGACTCTGCTTGTAGCTGCAGTTGGGAAGTCCAGAACATCTGTGATTCTACCAGTTGCGCCACTACGAATATGTTGGTCATCGAGCATCTTCGATGTTTTTACAGTCATGGAAACTCCATTGTGGTGGCTGCTGTCACAAAATAATTTTATAATATTTAAACAATATTATCCTAAACAATTGCCTAAATTTGTAAAAATTTCTATTTAAAATGTAAATATTACTTTTTAATATGTCCCATATTAAAAATATTATCCTATCAAGATTTTAAACAATTTTAATAGTTTTTAAGGCTTTAGGAAAACGCTTGTAGATTGTATATTTTGAAATTTTATGAATGGAATGTTAATTTTTTAAATTGTAAAGTCGGACAAGGTTTTTTATAGTAGTCAGTAATTGAATTAATTTATATTAGTTGATTTATTTTGGTTAAATTTTTGTATGTTGAGACATTTGTGTTTTCTGATTTAGTAAATTTGGTTTCTCAACGTTTAGTTATTAATAACAAAGTTGGTTAAACAATTTTAAAACAACAATTATTGCATCAGACTTGAAGAGAACCTGGACTATTCTCTTGTATGCGTAGTCGAAATGCATTGCTCCCAAGAACATTATTGTAATGTTATAAAATATATTTAATCCTGTATACAATTTATGATTATTTTTTTTTTATTCTTCTCAATGTTGCCTTTCCCCATTGCAAATTCTGCTGTCCTGGTCTTAAGGAATAATTCAACTCTGACTATCTAATTTTAATATTCATGTGCAGCTATTGAAAATATTAAATTCTTATAAAATAAGCATTTCTCTTATTTAATGGTATTTATATAACGAAAGAAATAAAAAAAAAAAAAAATTAAATTTTTGAAAAATTTGCAATTTTTATTTTTCTATATTTAAGTTTTATTGCCCCCCCCCCTCCCCTTTTTTTGGCCCGAAAATCTAAAAAAATTGATCTGATGGACAAAATTTACACACTCGCGAAGTCAAAAAAATAATCAATTAAAAGTGTGTGAAGAGAATAATTTTGATGAAATCAACATCTGAGGTTTGCCGTGTAAAAATCCTTATCAGACCAGTCATTTCTTACTCTTTAAAGAATAATTTTATTCAGTTCTTGATAGTATTTTATCCACAGCAGCCAGGAATGACTGCTAACATTGTGTTCAAGCTTTAAAATTGAATATTATGAAAACAAAAAGGGTTTGTATCGATCAAAAGTCATAGCAATTGAGAGCTAGCAATTGGTCAGTCATAAATCCCGGTTAGCCAACTGTAACGTTAGTGGAATAAAGAGGTGCACTTTTGGAAATTGCAGTAATCAGGAACAAGAAAAAATGTTTGCTACGAATAATGGTCGAGTTTTTGGATGTGGAATTTTTATTCATCTGTGTAAATTTCTCGGCAATAAAACTAGTATACCGTAAATTTTCAGCGGACCCCCAGGCGCTTAATGCAGGCCCGGCGCTTATAAAATTCTGCACAACTCTGATGGATATTATTATGCAAAATTCTCGCTTTTCTCCTTCATCTTTTCTAAAGTATCCTGCTGTGTTTTCCATTCCCGTTAGGATCAACGCTAAACTGTTTGGCTGTAGCCTCTGTAGAATGGTTTTCAGCCTACTTTACTGTTGCGAGATTAAAATTGATGCTTTAACTGTGAAGTTTTCATTTTTCATCAGCTATGTTGCTTGACTGAATCCAAAATTAAAAGCAAGAAATTAGAAGACAGTCATGCTGGTATCTAATTTCCGGTTTAGCAGTGGCATTTGGGAGAGCAAAAATTTCCCGTGAGAAAGCAGCAAGAGAAGAAAAATCCACGAAATGAACTAAAATAAGCGCCCGGGCGGTTATTGAAGGTCCGGCGCTTATTTGCAAAAATTCAGCGGACCCCCAGGCGCTTAATGCAGGCGGGCCGGTATTTCAGGTCCGGCGCTAAATACAGTATTTACGGTATACAAGAATTCATAAAGTTTCAAGGCCCAAAGATTACTTGCTGCATGAATCAAAGTACCTAAATATCTACTCTCAAGAACATATTCTCATTGATCTACAAAGATTTTTCATTTACTATAATTGAACTTGAGAATTAATTTGAAGTTTTCATTTTTCTTTATGAATTCTGTATTTATCTTCAATTATTGAATAATCAAACACTAATTCTTGAAAAATTGAAAAATTATAATTTTATTTTTTTGTTTTATCCAGTTACACTCCTCGTGATCCTACAATGAATTCAGAAACCTATTTATATAAAAAAGGAGCCAATCAATTATTTAACCAAGTCAATCATGTTTTTGATCCAAGTTCATATTCAGAGGAAGAGGTACAAAGTAAACTTTGTTCTTTTATAATGGAAAATGAAATGTGTACTTTTATCTACATTCAACATACATATTTATTTTTTAAATATAAATTTACACATAAATTATTTCTAAATAAAACTAAAAGGATCAAAGAAAAAAGACATGGAAGATATAGTAATAGGATAAATCAAGAAAAAAATCTCAAAGTCAAATTCATCTAATGGCAAAAACTAAAATATACAATTAAACAATTAAAATAACAATTAAACAAAATTATTAAATTAGTCTTTTAAGCTAATAAATAATAAAAAGTATAAAAAAAAGTCTCTTAACTTAAAACTATGTCATTATATCTGTTTTATAAACAAAAACTTATTAAGACAGTGGTACACCATTAAGAGTTCATTTCTTCTCATATTTTGTTGTAAGTTCTTTTTAATGCAAATAAAGTAGTCTATTTTTAGAAAACTCGTTTATAAAATAGTAAATATCGTTCCTTTTTTATTTTAATAGTTGAATTACAACATGGATAAGGAAATTATGCCCATTGTCATACAGTGTGTGACAAAGGATAGTGATGGTAATATTTTTTTTTATTGTTGTACAATAAATTCCTTTCAGATTTAAGCACATTTAGTATATTCTACCAATGAAGAAAAAAAGTTCATGATAATGGAATATAAAGCATTCTTATCAACAAAATTTAAGAGTAAAATATTGACGGCCTCACTGATGTTGGTGAAGGGAGTATTCTTTTCACTGTACTACAGTATCTGAAAATGCCAGTGATAATCTGATTGAGTGATTGTGCTGATAAGGAAGATTTATTGTTAGTGCTTCTCAACCAAAGTTGAAATAACATAGTAATGTGTATTATCATCATCTTGAAGGATGGCATCCTTGTTGGGAAATAGCATGTATTTACTGGCATTAATGTGACCTATAGGATAACAATGGGAATCATGAATTAGCAAACTTTGGGTGACCAAATCATCACTGATCCACTTCATGTTTGACTGTTGTAACCAAAGAATCCATAATGTAGGTTTCTTAAGGTATTGAATCAATTAGGACTAATGACTCTTTAGTCTATATAAATCTTTACCCGTGATCAACACATCCAGATTTTATGATCACGGCATTTTTCTTTGCATTTTAAGCATTTATTTGTGATAAAAGGTTCTACAATTGCTCCTTCTTTAATGGAGGATTTAAGAACTGTATTTGTAGAAAAATGAGATAGAGACTAACTTCTTCTCTGGTGCAGTAATTTTGTTATTTGTTCACTATTCTTCTTTATTTATGCAGTCTTTCTATATTCTATGGAGACTGTTATGCAAAAGCAAACATTTTTAGGATCTGTTGCAATCACCATTGCCATTTTAATACTGTGCTCGTGTCTCACAGATTTCATATTAGGAGTCAAATGAACCATTCTGTACGAGTTTATAAATTGACCTTTTCAAATTCATCTAGTTCTTGTGACTTCTCCAATATATCATTTTGGACTTGAGTAAAGCTTCTGAAACTGGAAATGATTAGTCAGAAACTGGTGGCATTAACAAAATTCATGCCAGACTTCATTTCTATTGATCAAATGCCACATTTTTAGAAATCCTGTACCCCTTTGTAAAATTCAAACTTACTTATTCTTCAACTAGCCATTGTGACTTATATTTACATATTAAAAAAAAATTTATATTAATATTTGGAAAATCACTTTTATTACTATAAATAATGATAGAATGGAACATAATAAAACT
Source organism: Rhysida immarginata (assembly GCA_023313115.1). Classification (NCBI taxonomy): domain Eukaryota; kingdom Metazoa; phylum Arthropoda; class Chilopoda; order Scolopendromorpha; family Scolopendridae; genus Rhysida; species Rhysida immarginata. The sequence goes on from JAHWFO010026120.1 coordinate 445,792, forward strand.
AATTTTTTTTTAATAGACTCGAAACAATCGCATTCAACTATAGCTGTGGTTGAAAAGAATTCAGACGGCACATATACATTAAAGCCTTTGAAACAAAAGCAGTTTGTTGATGGCCTCTGTTACCTGTTGCAAGAAATTTATGGAATAGAAAACAAAAATGCAGAATACTGCAAGGTATTATTTCACTTGCACAAATTAATGTTATATAAATTAACTCTATAGATAAAATCTGTTATTAAAGAAAACTTCATTGAAGAAGAAAGACTGTTAATAATCATATAGGATGTATAAAAAATTTGCAATTCCAACTCTAAATTAATAAAATTATCAAAAATCTCTCATGCTAGTGAAATACAATGGGCTTTATTATTCTATTACTTCAATGATGTCACTGAGATGGGGGTAAGGGGAAGGAGCTTTGGAATTATGAACTACAGTGCAGATCATAATGCATAATAGTATTGGAGATTGTGAGATTATTTAAACGACATCATCTGCGTAATACATACTCTTGTATTATATGCATCAAAGTTTTTGCGTGATTTTGGAAAAATTTCTCATGTATAATGTGTACTCGTTTATTATATACACCCAATATATTGAATAAATTAATAAAATTAACTTTTTATAACTAAAGATAATTAAAAATAACTTCATACCGGGTGATTCAGTCAATTTCTGACCATTTCACTCGAATGATGTGCATTAGGGATAAACAATTGAAAGAATATGAGCGCCATATCGAATTTCTAAATAGTTGGAGTTTGTATTGTTGCAACGGCGCTGCATGAAAATCGTATTGTTGAAAAATGGCGCCCGCTTTATCAACAGAGCAGAAATGCAAGGTTGTCGAATGGTATTTCGAGACAAAATCACCTGTAACCGTGCAAAGAAAGTTTCGGAAGGAGTATAAGTGTCGAGACGCATCAGGCAGGCAAGCAATCATGGATTTTGTCAAGCAATTTCGTGCCACTGGATGTGTTAAAGGCAGGAAAAAAGGCGGGAGCGAAGCTCGTGTTCGAACGGCCGAAGTTGTCGAAAATGTTCGCACAAGGTTGGTCGATTCCCCTACCAAAAAATCTGTTCGCTGCCTATCTATTGAAGAAGGGCTATCTTATATCACGACGTGGCGAATTTTGAGAAAGGATTTACACCTGTCCCTTATAAGATCCATGTTTTTCAAGAGTTAACAGACACTGGAAGACAGAAGCGACAACAATTTGCGATGGAGTTTGGAGCAGAAATGGAAGCCAATCAGGACATTGTGGACAACCTGTGGGTGTCAGATGAGGCCTTCTTCCATCTGTCAGGTGACGTTAATAAACACAATGTTCGTTTTTGGGGTTCCCAGCACCCTCATGAGATCCATAAGTCACCTCTTCATCCACGAAAGGTTATGACTTGGTGCGCGATTTCCAAAAGAGGTATCATTGGTCCATTCTTTTTTGAGGGCACCGTAACGTCACAGGCTTACCTTAACATGTTGGAAACCTTCTTCATCCCTGAGCTGCGAAGGAGGCATATACCGCTTCGACATCAATGGTTTCAAAAGGATGGAGCTAGTCCTCACACCACTAATGAAGTGTTAGACTTTCTCAATCAGAAATTCGGAAATCGGTCATTTCAAACAGGTTTCCAGATCGATTCGGGGGTGGCTTTATTTGGCCCCCTACGAGTCCTGACCTAAACCCATGTGATTTTATCTCTGGGGGTTCCTTAAAGACAGTGTGTTCACTATAGCACCAAGAACCCTAGATCAGCTGCGACAAATCATCATTGGCTGCTGCACCCTTGTGGACACAGAAATCCTGGATAGAGTTATGAACAACTTCACCATTCGAGGAGTTCAAAACGTTCGTGGTGGCCACATTGAGCATATCATCAAGACTTTTCCACGGGAATAAAAACTCCGAACTGCCTAAAATATCATACTGAAATGCTAAGTTTGTAAACATTAATGGGTCAATAAATCATAGTACTGAAATGGTCAGAAATTGACTGAATCACCCTGTATTAGGATAAAAAAAATTATTTACATTTATATAAATCCCTCAAAATTGGAATCATCTGTATCCGAGCAACACACTTGCAAAATCTCACTCGGTAGTTCTCTGTTTCTTTCTCCTCCTCGTCGTCTTCCTCTCCCATGGATATATCTTCACTGGCACGACAGTCTCGGCAGGACAAAATTATGGTATTCTCATAAAGAAACTGAAGCATAGGTGGGGGTGGGGGGGGGGGGAGTTGGAGAATAGAGATATTTTTACTTTTTTTAAGATGTCTTTCTTAATAAACCGTTAGTTTAAATTTAAACTTGCTTATAGATATATTATTTATCATATATGATTAAAATTATTTTTCGAAAAAAACTAAGTCTGATTATGTTTGTCTCACAGGGTTTACCTTTAAGAGGATTAGTATATATTAATAATTTAATTAATAATAAACAAGATGGCCTTCAACTTATCTCCAAGCTTGGGTCTGATGGGTCACTTGCAATTCCATTTGACCATAAATCAAAAATATTCATATGCTGCAAGGGATTGAGACAAAAAAGTTATTGATTAAATTGCAATACATATAAAATAATTAAAGAATTTTTTTGAGTGGAAATAATTAAAGAATTGTAACTTTGACCACTGCGTGGTGCAACTTGGTTTCAAGTACACCAATATTTATCTATGAGATTTTGACAGATCAAAATAGTTTTGTGCATTTACAAAAAGAAAATTAATATTTTTAAATCAAGCTTCAAACTGTTTGAAAGCTAAAATGAAACAAAAATTTAATCATTTGTGAGTTATCAGAAACCTCAACTATTCGATTAAAGGAGGGGGAGCATAAAAAACCCGGATTGACTTCGAGGAGCTCTTCACTGCTGTGGAAGATTATATAGGGAGATATATCAAAACATAAACATTGAATATCCGCCATCTTTTGAGGGCATCGAGACCCATGGCTGCCATGGCTCTGAACTTATCCCATTGTTATACAATACATCCAAACACGCAACAACTCGTTTCCATCGTTATACAATAACAAGTCGGGCAAAAACGGCGCACTTCGATGAGTAGCAGTATAGGATTGCCTTCCTCTTGCCCTCAAAAAATGGCAGCTGTACCCATCATTCAATGCGAAGATATTTTCCCTATACAGGATGTCTTACCTAAATTAAACCTATAACCATTCTAAAATACAAATCTGCAGAGGACTTTCAATGGAAGAATTATTGTACTTTTATTTGAGAGGTTTTTATGTGTATTCCATTTCCAAAAAACCCGACGCCACTTTCGAATCTGGAGGTCACTTTTGAAATATGCAATAGAAATTCCCTATTTTTAATGGTGTTTTTAGATTACACAACATTTGAGAAATGTTTTATTTGATTGATCCCACCATTTAGGGGATAAAGGCAGTGAAAGTGTGATGTGATTGGATTTAAAGGCAAAAAATAGAAATTGTCCATCAATTTAAACTAAAACAAAGGTAGACGATGCATAAAATATTTCTCAAAGTTCGATTAAAGGAGAGGGAGCATAAAAAGTAGAATAATAATTCTATTGAAGTAGTTTTGTATGACTATACAAGAACACTGCATCTGTTTGAGATTTTAAGGCGCTTCAAAGAAAATGTGTGGAAAAAAACTCCCAGAATTGTGGAGATCAGGTGATTGCCTTCATCACAATGCACCTCAGCATACCTGTAAACTGGTTTTGGCATTCTGAGGGATGGACTGTTGTTCCCCAGTTACCTTACTCACTGCATCTAGCTCCATCTGATTTCTTCTTATTCCAGACTATGAAAGAAAAGAGATTTTGCACCATGGAGAGCTTTGCAGGAGGTACTCAACAGCATTCTGCTTCAGCAGTTCAAGAGATGCTTCCGCATTGGCAATATGAATTAGACAAATTGTATTGCTTTTGAAGGAGATTAAGTGTCTTTTGTATAAAATATAATTAAATCTTAATTTCAAAAGCAAATCAAGTATTTTTTTTTTTTTTTGGTCCCGTTTCGAACTTTAATGATATCACTGTTATTCTCATCTGTTTGTTAATGGTTTTTTCCAAATTTTGTTAATGAGTTAAAATTATTAACAAGGTTCATGAGCTAAATTCATTACTTCATGATTATAATATGCATTATTTTTTTGCAATTATGAATAAATGCATAAGATTATTTTTTGTTTTTGTTATGAAGAACACAAACGATGATGAAGTAGAAGATAATGGGTCTGAATGTGTCATATGCATGTGTGACATTAGAGACACCCTCATCCTTCCATGTCGTCATCTATGCCTTTGCAATAGTTGCGCTGATTCCTTGCGATACCAAGCAAATAACTGTCCCATTTGTCGTGCGCCTTTCCGAGCCCTCCTACAAATACGAGCACTTCGCAAGGCCACCACATCTGCACCTGGATCAGGAAATCCAAATGCTGTAAGAAAAGATTCATAAAAGTATTTTATTTATTTATTTATTTATTTATTTATTTATTTATTTATTTATTTATTTATTTATAATTTTTTTTTATCTTTATTTATTTAAATGTTTTTACTTGCTTAGCATTCTCAAGAAGTTATTCCTCAGGGATATGAAAGTGTCTCCTTGATTGAAGCCCTTAATGGCCCATTCGTGCCTGCACCCACCAATCCCATTGCAATCACACTCCCCACAGCACCACCATTATCGACCATTTCTTCAGGAGTAACTGTAGGCTCCCAAGATGGTAATGTTATTTTGATGCATCTTATTTGCTTTAATGTTTTGTATTATATTTTTACAAAAAAGTAGCTATTTTGACTTTAATGATTTTGCAATATATAGCAATGACATCTCCCACTTTGAAAATGCCTCATTCAAATGATGGAAGGTAATGTCTTATTCAAATTTGACATTTATTGTATGTTTTTTTTTAATTCTTTTTTAAATTCAGTTTTCACATTTCAGCCTTTGTTTTTTCAGATCAAATGGCTTTGGAAGTAGTTCGTCACTTAGAGCTCCTATTGTCACAGAGGATTCATCTGCTCAAACCGAATGTCCGCTTGTACCAGTCGGTGTTGTGACAGATGAAGGAGCGTCTTCTCCTAAAGTTAGCATCGATAGTACAGAATAAATTTTCCACTAGCCATTTATTAATTTTGTTGTTTTATAAAGATGGTGATAGAATAGCACAGGAAGAATGAAGAAATAGCTGTGATAATCTCTCTGTACATAAATAATAACTCAGGCAATACTTTTAAATAATTCATAATATTATTTTTCCACAACTTAACAATTTTAAACCCTTCATGCATTAATTTTCATACCATTAATTGGGAGGGGGGGGGAGGTTAAAAAATTCCAGGATCAGATAATATTTGGGTAATTAACAGTTAAAACAAAAAAGACAAAAAAAATTGTTTTAATTTGATACAACAGAAAATGCAGTTAATGTAAAGGTGATATGTAGCTTATACTTTACAATAGAAGTTTTATTTATTTATTTTTTAAATAGAGTTCTTTCTTGTGAATGGACCAAAGGTTCAAGATCTGTCAGGATTCCATTACAAATCTGAAATGGGATTAAAAACCCATGAACTAGTGTACATGAGAGTGGAAAGCTTGACCCCAAACCCCTTGGATAATTTTCATCATATACAGGGTGGTTATAACTTAAGTTCACTGTCAAAAAAACTGTAAAAAAAAGAACCACTGGTCCGAATGACCTGAATATATGCAAAGAAGGGGGAAATGATATGGCATAAGAAAAAAAATAGTTCGGCTACCGGTAATATTTGAGTTGAATCCCAATGCGATGACTATTGCATGAGTTGCAGGTTAAACCAAGAGCACTGTTTTATGTGCATCACTGTATCGGTTTTTTACAGTCACTGTTCTTGTCAAAGCTTAACAAGCACAGTGTGATCCTTCATTGAGAGAGTCGTGACGAGCGTCTCACATGCAATATGAGGAAAACAGCATGTATCATGCGTTTTTATAAGACATGCAATGTCTGGTGTATATGACATGTGTGCATTATTATGCAGTGATTTTAAACAGTATTTTGTTGAGTAAAGTACCTGCTTTTGTTAAAATTTTGAACTATTTTTTTTCTCTTATGCTATACCATTTCCCCTTTCTTCGCATATATTCAGGTCATTCTGACCAGTGGTTCTTTTTTTTTATAAACTTTTTGAAATTATTGATTTAAGGAGTTTAAATAATTAGTTTAAATTTGAGATGAATTTTGTCTCCTTATAATGGGGAAAAATTGTGTAATAATAAAACAAAATTAAAATTAAAATTAAAGTCACCAATCTTGAAAAAATTGGTAATTTTAATTTTAATTTTGTTTTATTATTACACAATTTTTCCCCATTATAAGGAGACAAAATTCATCTCAAATTTAAACTAAACTTTTTGAAAGTTGAACTTTATTTATAATCACCCTGTATTTAAGTGTTAATGCAAAAGAAATATCAATCAAAACCAAAGATTATTAAAGTAAACTTCTGAAGTTTTTATTTCTTCAACATACATTTTCTTCTTTCAAGCACATTGACTACCGTTTTTTTTTTCTTCCCTAATTTCCTTTATCGAGAAATTGACTAGGAATGTTACCAGGTTTTTTCTTATTATGTATGATTCTCCCCCCCCCCCCCCCCCATGAATCAAATTAACTTGGAATGTTAAGAAGATTAGTTTATTTTGCTTTCTGAACCTTAGTCTAGACTTAGCAATTTGTTTTTCTTATGATGTTTGATACTTCATTAGTGCTACTGGAAATTTAATAATCAAAATCAAAATATTTATAGCTTTAATTTAATCACAAAACAATTGTTGTTTAGGAATGTTAAGTCTACTGGGCATAAGGCATACTCAATGAGAGAAAAAGAAATTGAACCATCTGATTAAAATTATAAATTTGAATACTACATTACATGTGTATGCATGCACTTTAGTTTGTTTCTATGTTTAACATTCCACAGTGGCATAAATTATTGTGTTCCCTTAAATTTAAACAAACAAAAGTTAGAGATTATGCAGTTAATGACTCTGTTTTATAAAAGATTTCTATTTAACCTTCCAATTTGTTTAATTACGGTTATGATATAATTAAATCCTTCAAATGTCATTTTCATAATGTCTTTGATGAAACTGGTCCATGTAATAAGTGTCTGGATTTCAAGCACATATTAATAAGTCATTGAAGATGTTTGATAATATTTTTTAATATTTATTGTTTCTCTGCCATATAAAGTGTGTTTATAAGTCTTTCACATGCTATAAAAGCTTCTTTGTTTAGTTTTTTTTTTTTAATTAGAATTATTTTAATATGTCATGTAATAAAATGATCTCTACTTCATATAACTCTTTTATACACTTTCCTCTATAACTTGTTTTTATATTTGCTTGTTATTGCAGTTTTTTTTCTCTTATTTTTTTCTTATTGTTGTTTTTTAAAAGTTGTTTTTATTAACTCATTATTTTTGATCTCAGCGTTGCTAGGAATGATTTTCTGAAATTGCCTTCTTGACATCATACACTTTTAATTAAATCAAGTTGGCATAAAAATGTTTAAGATACATTACATTACAATAATTTAAATATTTCCTTGTGTGGAAAGAATAAAAATATTAAATATCTAATTTAATTTTTAAAAAATCTAATTGTACCTAATTAGAATTTTTTTTAACAATAGCATGTCTATGAAATAATCTGTTTTTGTGTAGTTAAGTCATTTCATGTTGTTCTATTTCATTTTAGAAAGGATTTTAATTTTTTGGTGCAGTTATTGGTGCCTTACGAGTCTCGGAACCAATTTTCCACATTTTCATTTTAAAATTCTGTCGAAACTTTTTGTGAAGCGTTGAAGATTGCATGGATTTGATTGATCATGGAAGGCTTTAACACAATTTTAGAAAATACATTTTTACACTTTTTTGTGCATTTCCAAAAAAAAAAAAGAAGAAGAAGAAAAAACAAACAAACAAACTTCATTTTCTTGAGATAAAAGATTTTGATTCTGATCTCTCATTTATCTTATAGGATATCTCATTTACTCTCATTTAATGTAATCTCATTTATCTTGATTTCAAATAAAGAATATCTCAAGATTGGTTAATAGAGAGTTTATCCTATGCCTCACTCAGAGGTTTAAATTATTGAAGAAAATAATGTCAAATGTTTCATTTCATTTAGACAAAATCTTAAAGGCAAAATAATATCTATCATAAAAGTAGATTTGAATGCTTTGAAACCCACATATTTTCCATTTTCTATTACAATTTGGAAATGACATTGTAAGATCATCAACATATTGTTCCATTATTTTCAACATTAACTGCATTTGGCATATACCATTCTATATTATCCACTTTAAAAGCTATCTGATTTACATAAGTTTTCATAATGCATATATTAATTTCACTCAGCTTTGAAGTAAGACATAATCAAGGTTGGAATGTCAAATACAGTAGACCCTTAAAAGTCGAACAAAATCTGTTCCAAGAGGTGATTTGATTTTGAGTTAAATTTCCCCAAAAGAAATAAAGTAAATTGATTCAATCTATTCCACACCCAAAAAAATTACAAAATATAACAATTTTAATGTACAGTATTGTATTGGCTATTTTAATGTGTATAATAATAATACTAATAATGTAATCATACATACATAAAGTAAAAAATTTACTGACTCAGCATACGACTAATTTTGATAAAAGAAATGATTATTTATTTCTGTTTGAATGAAAAATCAAAACTCAAAATTAAAATCGGACTTTCCTTGAGTTATTGGATCAAGATTCAATCTGATTTTCCCAAGTTGTTCAAACATTAAAACCTGACTTCTGAAGGGTGCACTGTATATGTGAAATAATATGCAGAATAAAAACAGTACTGAAGCTGTGTAAATTCTTGGGAAATTCTGCTTATAAAATTTGACTACACTTTGGATAATTGCATGCATGGTTTCCCACTTCCATCACTTCTGTCCACATTACAAACTAATTTCATTTTTAGTAAGTTGGATCATAGGAAATATATATATATTTTTAATAAGATTTTAAATCACAAATTATTTTGCATTAGTATTTTATGATGCAGAATTTATAAGATTGTTAGAAAAAATAAAGCTTAATTTAGGGATAATGATAATAACATGGAACTTTCCACATTTGGACAAGATAAATTATATTACGATAATGTTGTTTATTTCTTACCATTAATAATTAAAATAGTTCCTTCCTGTGCAAACAAGCTTATATGTCTTGTTATAATTAATAGTTTTCCCGCATCTTAGTTGTTTGGAAGTTTAATTTGATATTGGCACTAAAAAAATAAAAAGAATCTGGTTCATATAACCATCATCTGTAAAATATGTATAATAAGTAGGCTACGAATAATGTGAGACTGTTGTTCATGAAAGACTTATCAGGGTAAAGTATATTATAACACAATCCCTACAGATGGACCTTTTAATAATGGTCCTTCTATTTTGTTGCTTACCAAATTAATCAAAGAGGTTGATTATATTTTTAGTGTGATGAAAATATTTGAATGCATATTTGTGATGTATTTTCTTTATAAAGCAAAAGAAGTTTTGCTTATATAGCAATTTTTTTGCAGTGAATTATTGATCTTAATAAAATATTTATTTTTCTCAATGATTTGGTGGTTTTATTTATTTTTCATTTTTTTTTTTGGAAATTTCCTTGTTTGCTTGTAAAAGCTGAATGCTCACATTTGGTACCATGTTTTTTTGTTTTTTTTTGTTTATTTTCCTATTATTTATTATCAGGTGTCATTAAGCATGATACTCCCAGAAGCTTTGGATAAAGTAGTAAGTGGATTAGGGCATAAAACTGATACTGGCAGACTTAAATCTCGCAAGCTTTCACAGGAGAAAACCCATTTGATTCAACCCCATGATGTCGTACGTATGGTGAACGAAACCGACGACTCAGAGCAGGTATGGAATGTGTCAAAATTTTTGTTTGACTTGGTAATTTAATCTGCCTTGGGAGGACAGTTGAATTATTGATTTAATTCAGACCATTGTTAACTAATTTATTTATCAGTGTAGTTGAATTATATGTACCAGTGTTCTCCCCAGAAAATTTTACCTTGTGAGAGGAAGAAAGAAATTTTGGGAGTGTTTACAAATTAATTTCTATTTGATCTGGTATGCAAAACCTGAGATTGGCAAGCTGTTGACAGTTTACAGTCTGAAAGAGTCAATCTTGCAGAGTGAATAATGATGCACAAAGTTGTGTGATGAGCATGCCATCTGACAAGCAACCTGTCTATTGTCAGTGACAGATCATGAAGGGTGATTACCACAGGGAAAAGTGGACTGCAAGGTTCCATTAGAAGGAAGGCAACAGGCCCACAAACATTTACTGTGATTGTATGCAGTATTTGATGGCAAGTATTCACCTGAGTGAGGAAATTTGAAAGTGGGAACAAAACCACTGAGAAGAGGAAGAGCAGTGGTTGGCCATCCTCTTCCTGGACTGATGAGAACATTACATGCATTTCTGCCGAAAACAAGTGCAAAATGTCGGGCGAGTTGGAGTGGAAACTGGTCTCAATTGCCAAATAGTGCACCAAATTAACCACTCCCCACACTGTTAGCACATCCTCACAGCGTTGGTTCACTGTGTTGGCATCCTTCTTACTCAGTAGACCTTACACCTGGCAGCTATGCCCTCTTCAGTGAAATGAAGAAGCCCTTATGTAGTGTTAGATCTCCAGACAATAACACTTCGCAAACAGGAGTCAGATGGAATATATAAAAGCTATTGAAGCATTTGCAATGATCGATAGCCTTCAGGGATAATAAGTGGAAATGGCTGAGGCCTACCTGGGAGCACTGTAAATGTCTAAATGAGGTCTAAATTATTTGTAAGCACCCCTTGTAGCTGGATGACTGAAATTAAATCAAAAACGAAACATTGTGCTTTGTTATAAAATTTTTCATTTATTAAGCCAAGGGTCCCCAAAATCATCTAGGTAACACCATTTCAAAAAGGTCTGGGGAAAACACTGTAGTGATGAACAAATATATTATTTTGTATTAATTAAATTGTTATATGAAATTTTAACAAATCGCCTTCTAAAATCAAATTTGGACCAGTTTCTAAAATTGAAACATTTATCATAGGTTTCAACTCATCTCACAGAAGCACAGTCTTTGCTTGAAGTCAGTCCGATTAATGCAAAAATTATTAAATCTGAAAACAAGCTCATATCTCGTTCTACCCCCGATTCATTACACCTTTGTGATAAGCAACATTACTCATCTGATCCGCTTTCCTGTACTGAGGATCAAGAAGATGGTAATTTTTTCCCCCTTTTTAATGATGGCAATTTTTTTTTTTCCTGTATTAACATCTCTTCTAGTGAGTTAACCTAAATGAAACCTTAATTAAATGTATCCTGACAGATGTTCCATCGTGTGGTGATGAGTCTGACTACTACACTCCAGAAGATCCCAATACTACCATCCTGACCGAACAGGTTAACAAGGAATCACAAACCACATCAGATTTAAATAAAGAACCCAAACCTCGAATGAATCCTCCGTCTTTTATTGAGTCAATATCTTTGCCTGGTACTCCTCTCAGCCACATGAGTAATCGTAGTAGTGGAGATAGCTTCAGTAGTACTTCAAGCACTCGGCTCCTTTTACCTAATCAGAGTCAGGAAACTCTCTCTGAAGATAGAGCTGGTCCTTGAATGTAGGAAACTAAATTTCCCCCTTTCTTTTCTCCTGTTTTGTTAAGTCTGTGTTAAATTTTGTGTATAATCAAAGTGTTTTTATGTTGTTTTTTTTAAATTGGTAAATTTACCTTGGAGGGAAAGTTTGAATGAAATTCATTTTGTTTGTTTTTCAGTCAGAGCTCTCAACTCAAACATTTAAACAAAATTTATCTGAAGCAATCTGCGCTGAAATTATAAAATAAATTTTTTAATCTTAATCGTGTAAATCTTAAAATTGTAAATTTGTTTTATGACACTAAAGCTAATTGCTTTTCCTGAAATTGAAAAGATTATTTTTATGAATATTTCTGATTAAATTAAAACTTTCTTCACAATGAAGTAACTAAATATTATGTAAGTAATACAGTTAAGATTAATATTGTTTTTTACATCACCATCGACTTTTATGATTAATAAATAGAGAAACAATAACCACTTTACATTATTCATTGTCAATTATACAATCAGTAGTGGCTTCCATTTGCTACATTCAAGAATTTCATTGAATTATCGGAAATAATTTTATTTGTAACTTTTTAAAAATTTTTTATATGTATGTTGAATAGGTTGTTATTAAGAAGGATAGGATAACACATAAGAGTTCACTTGTATTAATGTTTAATGTAGATTCAGTCCTGAACTTACAAACTGAAGTGGCATTAGAAGTGTGCATGCCAGTTTGAAACAATTGGTATGAATGATTAAAGAAACATTTTTACGTAATTCGCAACTTCCGTCTGTTTCGTTTAAATCTTGTAATCAATTTTCATCCATTTTCCGTTGTCCAAATGAATCCAAATTTGGTATATTGATTACTTTCCAGCGGCAATATAATCTAATATAAAATTTTCAAAAATCGAATTCTTAAAAAGGGGTAAAATATAAATATTTTGTTTAATTTAATTCCAGGCAAGGGATTGGGCCATCTATTCAGGCTTTCTTCATTTTCACATGTTTATAGCAAAACCATGGTTTAAAAATTGATTGCAAATCTAAGACTAAAAAGAATAAAATAAAAAACACTGAAGTGCACTAAAAAGTAAAAATTGATTTTTTTTGCTGCTTCCCATTTAAATAGGAGTCCATAAAATTAAAAGGAGACAAAAGTGTGGCAGCACATGTTAATATTAAATTTTAAAGTTCAAAATTGAAAAACTACATGTTGAAACACTTTTGTTTTTTTTTGTTTTTTGTTTTTTTTTAATTTTACGAGTTCCCATTAAATTGAGAGGCACCAAAATTTATGTTTTACTTTTTAATGCACTTTTTATTTCAAAATAGACTGAAGAAATTTGTAAAAATCTTGGAGGAGGAAAAATTTTTTTCTTGAACTGTACCTTCTTTTCTCTTTAATTTTACCAATTTTTATTGGGTATTGATTTATTTTATATTTCGACTCTAAAGATATGCCTTTATTTTTTGAAAACTTATCGATAGATTTTAATTTGTCCTTAATGGCTGGTGATGTACATTGTATATTAGTATGACCAGTGATCTGCATGTACATATTCTTAAATTATATTCTCTTGTACCTTAAATTTATCACATACCAGCTGTAAATTTTGACTGACTTGTAGCAGAGCTTCATTCCAACTTCATAATTTTTTATTTTAAAAGGGGAATTAAATAATCTTGGGTATTTTTATAAGATGTAAAATTAATGAATTAATAATTTATTAATTTCTCATAATATTTTTTATAAGTGTTTGCCAAAGTGTAAATGAAACCCTTTATGAAATCCTTTTTGTTAAATTGTTTGTTTTGTTTTTTTTTAATGTCCCTGGCAATTTAATCATTTCTGTATTCTGAAGAAAATGTAAATATATTATTGTGATGATGCATTATTGATTACGTTTTATTTTGTAAAAACATTACCTACTTTTTTATTTGATATTGTGTTAATTGTGAATGCTTTTCATACATAATTACATCTTATTATAATGGAAAAAAATTTACAATCTTGTTACAATAAATTGATGAAATCCATATATTGTTTTATGTCTCCTTAAGCCAAGAAAATTTTGTTTACAATTCTATATTTATTTTGCTGTGTATATCTATATATATATGTCTGATGTTTTCTCGAGAACGGTTTAACCTTTTCAAAATCTGTTTTTGCTCATTGATAGAGACCTTTTTGAGCTTAACTGATTAAAATCATTTTGAATTCAGAATAACAGTTACGTGACTAACCTAACAGAAATTTAGCCTCCTCCCCACCTGAGTGGCATGCGGCATTCATTCTATTAGGAATAACGAGAAACGGAAGAATATGGCACTCTCAACTTTGGAAATGCTGCATACAAGAAAATCGAATTTTTGAGCAAACAGTTTTCCACAATCCTCTACAAGAATGATTTTTATCATCTGTCCTTTACAGTTGGCATAGAAGAAAGCAATGGGGAGAATCAATATCATCTATTTAGCCAGTGGCAGGTCAAGCCTTGCCAATACCTCATAACCATTTATATGAAAGGCTGGTGATGACCAGGCATCAAGATGTTGGTTTGTCCAATGCAACCTATGGAATAGTGATTACTTCTTAATCTTTTGTGACAAAAAAAAAAGGGGGGGGGGGGAATGTA
>JAHWFO010026120.1:460221-470591 GCA_023313115.1 Rhysida immarginata
CCCCCCCCCCCCCCCCCCCCCCCCCCCCCCCCCCCCCCCCGTCAGGGTAGTCCCAACCCCCAATTTCGAAAAAATTTCACTTCAAAAAACTAATGTGGTTAATATCTATAGTGCCTGGACGAAAGAAAAATGAAACTGGTACATGTGTAAATGAATAAAACTCGTTCAACCAATCAGAAACGGACTGGAAACGAGGCATTACTTATACATGGCTTCAGTAGTAAGTAATGCCCCGATTCCTGTCCGTTTCTGATTGGTTGAACAAGTTTTATTCATTTACACATGCTCCAGTTTCCTTTTTCTTTCGTGCCGGGCACTATAGTAGTTCCAAGCTTAAATGAGTCACATCATTTTGTATGAAATTACTTTTTTTTTTATTAAACAAGAATATCAGAAAAGCAAATGACAAGTCAAAGAAAGTTGTCAGATTATGCAAATGAGATGCAAAACCAAACTTTTATTTCATTGGTCAAAATGCATTATAAAAAGGTCGAAAGAACTGGAACATTGCACTTTCCTTGATCATCAGAGTGCACATCCAGCAACTTCCTTGCTCTTGCAATGTCCCTGCAGCAGATTTGCCCGAATCTGAACCTGGAAAGCCATAGGACCTCTTGAAATTGGTCAAAACGACAGTGGTAGCAGCACAGGAACATCTCAAAGCGTGATACCAGACTGGAATCGCTTTCAAGAGACTGGCACAGTATGAAGACAGGGTCGCACATCTGCCACAACAGCAAGAGATGACTGACACTTGATGTTATCGGAAAGGAATCGGCGCAGCAATGCAACGGAGCTGGAGACGGATATGCACCCAGACAATATGAAATCGGGTCTATCGTGTTGGACTATATGTCCAGCGACCAATGGCAGACCTGCCAACTCACCCGGATTCACCGGGTGTCACCCGGATTTGACACAATCTCACCCGATCACCCGGCGGATCGTAAAAATCTCCCGGCGAATAGTACTCTCTTAAAAGAACCAGCAATTTCGTCAGCAATTGTTTTTTGGAACACTATCTAGTCTTCTTGCAGTTAAATTTGCTTATCCAGAAAGAGAAGTACCATGCTACAAGTGTAAACCTTCAAAAGAAGTAATATAAAAAGGCAAAAGGCTACAAGACAGTACAATCAGTTCCACAAGGAGACAAATTAGGGAAACTTCAAATTTATATAAGCATAATATCAAGATAAAAGATATTTTATAATTTAACCAGTGTTGGTTTCATTATTTCATGTACCGTGTATCTTATCCCTTAATTATTTTGGCTAGTGTATAATATGTAATTATACATGTGGCATTTAATGTTAAATTATGTCCAAAAGTAAAAGTCCACAATTTTTGTAACAATTAAATATGTTATCGATACGTAAATTTTACCCTACTAAATTTACTATCACCCGGTTTTCTTCCAGAAATAGTTGGCAGGTCTGTAATGGTATGCATTCCGTTATCTTCCAAATATTGTAGAACCTGTAGAAGGTGGGCAGATGAGCATCGTCATTGGCTCATGATGAGTGGTCAACTATCTTCTTCTCTGATAAGTCAAGGTTCAGCCTGCAGCCTGATAATCATCATTCCTGACAAATGAGGAAAACGGCAGAATCCAGGTTTCGTGTGAGAAAGGGACTCCTTCGATGGCGGTGGAATCATGGTGTAAGCTGGCATAAGCATTGGTGGTGGTACAGAAACGATGGCTAACTGCTGTGAGATGTCGAGATGAAATCCTGCACCCTAAAGTGTTACCCTGTGCTAGAGCAGTCAGAAACAACTTTTTCTTCTTGGACGATAACGCAAAGCCCCATCTCATCAACAACATGCTTCAGGAGGCAGGAATCAAAGGCATGGACTGGCCTTCACATTCTTCAGACCTGGATCCCATTGAATATGCTTGGAATGCACTAGGAAGACCTCTGGCAAACGGTCCTATGCCTCCCACAACACTTCTTGAGCTGGAAGTTGCCCTGGACCAAGAGTAGCAGAGGATCCCACAAGAACTGATCCTGTGCATGCCTCATCACTGTCTGTGTGTTTTGGCAGTCCAGGATGACCATACACATTACTGAATAGTCAATACTCGTCCAGTGTGACATGCTTCCGTTCACCTCCACCAATATGTCACTTGCATCTCGAATTTGCATCTCATTCGCATAATCGGACAACTTTCTTTGAATTGTCATTTGCTTTTCAGATGTTCTTGTTTAATAAATAAAAATCAGATGCCTCTTTTTTTATCTTACAGGTTCCTTAATTAGTCTGCACATGTAGTACATGAAATCATTTAAGGCACGTTTTAGATTTAAAGAAAATTTCATTGAGCAATAAAAATACACTGATTAGTCAATTGAAAGTGGACGTTTTGTCGAATATCTAGAAAAATACTTGACGAATTATCCTGAAAATTCAGGGGTGTAAAGAGCATATTACACCTTATATATTTCAGCGAAGGTTTTGTCCCGAAGCCAAGTTGGGGACCAGCAACAAATTGAACCAAAAGATTAATGCTTGGGATCACCATGTTAAAAAATACGTGTAATGCTTAAAATGCGTTGTAGCTGCAGCATATCTTATTAGGCTTCTTTCACTTATCTGTGTTCTTTTGTATGAGAATACCACGTGTCAGTTTTTGGATTGGACACCAGTATCAACCTCTTCTCCATATATAGATATGGCATAGTAACGTAATATCAGCGTAAGGAGAAGAAGTTATTACTGGTGCCCGATCCAAAAATAAAATTTTGGAGAAATCCCCTTATCGATTTGTTTATTTTTAAGAGCAACTGAAATTCAACTCATTCTATCGACGATATCTTTCTGGGTTTTCAGGATATATGCTTGGGCTTTTTATAAGAGTAGCTCTATACATTTGGCTAATGAATTATGTAAAAGACATTTTGACAACGCTTGCGCATGTGCAATTAACATTATTTAATAAAAATGCTAATATGTCATCAAATATTTAATATTTTTATATTCTGATTGCAGGGTATTGTCTCTATTCTTGTTTGTCAAGTTTCCAGAAAATGGCATTGCATTGGGTTGAAAACAAAAAACTAACGAAAAAAATTTCGATTTTTTAAAAAAACCTTTATATCTCCATGAATATACGTGTTATTCTCATGCAAATGAGCACAGATAAGTAAAAGAACCCTCACAAGCTTATGCTATAGCTACAACGCATTTCAAGCATTGTAACATGCTCTTTACATCCCTGAAGTTTCGGGATAATTTGTCAAATATTTTTCTAGATATTCGACAAAACGTCTAAAATCGAAAGTGTCCACTTTCAATTGAGCAGTCGGTGTATAATAATTGGGATGTTTATAAATGATATGAAAACAACAATAGCTTAGTCTAATTTCATTACTAAATGTTCATTTTGAAATATCCCTCAATTGTTATGAGCAGTGTATTTCACTGTGTTGATGGAACACTTCGTTTAAAATGAAAAAAAAACAAAAAACAACAACAATAAAACAAACATATATCATGTAGAGGTTTTCCGTTTTGTTTGTTCCATCCCACAGTATTTGCTTACTTTTTGATGCCTTAAAATGCTTAGTCAATATCAAAGTGAAGCAAATATATTTTTTCTAGACTCCAAAACAACAATCTTCCCAATCCCAAACGTAATTTATTTCCTATCAGTTTAACCTTTTAAAGATTTTTCAGTTCCCATAATATTTACTGTTACTCTATACTTAAAAATTATTTTCTCTTTATCTACCTATCTATTTTTGCTCGCAAAATCCAAAGTCGATAAAAGTATTATTGAAGCATTGCTGGATTGAAATATTGTTGGATAAATGTTTCTATTACTACTGATTAAGGGTTATAAATTTAAAATTTTTGAAATTCTAGTTTTAATTATTTAAGTGCACACTTAGATTATAGCCAACAATACTCTTGCAATATACAGTAAACTCTATTACAATTAGCGTCAACAATATTTTCGCACTGCAAACCAAGCCATATTATTGCAACAAAGAATTGTAAGCTAAATATTTACTACAACAAAATTTATTTCTCATACATGTGTGGATTAACAATGTTCTTTTTACCAGTTTATAAAATTTTATGTTCCAAAATAAAACAATGCTTATCAACAATGCATTTATCACATGTGCATCACAATATTTCTACGCGCATAATTGAACGTGCTTACTAAAAACGTGCCATTCTCTAAATTTTTTATGTCAACATTCTTTTCAAGCTACATTCTGCAGAAGTAATTGGTTATGGTGCAAGCATTTTAAATTTACTTAAGTAAAAAAAAAAAAAAAAAATGGACAAAAGTTTATCATTGCTATTTCGCCGTTTCTTGTGTCACTCGTCGAGATGTCTCGTAACGCCTCGACCACAAGACCCAAAGCCACCGGGACCGCCTCTCCCACCGCCCCCTCAAAAGGGTCTCACCCTTTCAGCCTGGGTCTCTGCACTCCTCTCCTGTAAAGGACTACGATTTGGGAACACCGCAAAGAGTGAAGACTGGACCATCAGTTTAAAGCGGAGAAGGTAAAAGTAACGTGTCCTAACTAATGAATAAAGGCATTCAAAAATGTTAAGTAACTCTTTGGTACTGTAATGTCTGTGTTTTATTAAATGCGTAACGATTATTCATAATTGAGAATTATGCACGAAGGACCAATGTTGGATGTTTAAAAACAAATTTATTGATACAAAGCGAGTTCCATTTAATTATAATTTTATTTATGAATTATATTTCCAGGAGGAATGAACGTATGGAGAACCTGGTTTGTTGGTTTCCTACTTACTGGAAGCCGTTTGATGAACGCTTTCATTCGCTAGAGAAGAACCCGTCCGAATTTATTTCTTATGACCAAGAATAAGGTCTTGTCTTGGAATCATCTTAATAGTTTCATTTCAAAACCTAACAGATCAGTAAAAATTTAAAAATCTTCTACAGTAATTTTAATAAGCTAAGACCCCTTCTATTTTTTTAAGATTTTTTTAAATTCTCATATTAAAATAGAAATTAACTACCCAAATTAATGAATTGAAAAGATTATTTATATTGCCTATATAATATTTATTTATTCCGCTTTTAGAAATTTCAATGGGGAGACGGCAACAACCTAGTTTCATAACCCAATTACAATACTCTTCTTGAAGACCATGAAGATTAATTGTAGAGGCATTTTCCAGACTTTTATGGAAATCTCCAAAATGTTTATTTAATTAAAAACTATAACTGTTTAAAAAAAATTTAATTTGAAAATTTAAAAAAAAAAATTATATTTTCTCTAAAAGAAAAAAAAAAACTAACTCCAATGCTGCTGTAATTAAATAGATAATTTTGTTAAAATATAAAAACGTTATTTATCATTTACTTGTAAAAATTTATAAAAATTAAAGATGAAAAATCTGCAGTAATAAAATCTTGCTTAAAACTAGTCTTTAATTTATTTTAATAATTTATAAAAGTGGATATAATTTGGCGAATTTTATTCTTGGTTTTCTGTTATTTCAAGAGAAAAAAATACAATTTCAAGTTTACTGCGAAGTTTACAGTTAATTAGTACTGTTTTGAAATATTTAATTTTAATGTCGTTATAATCAAACTTTTATATTAGGCAAATGTTATTTTATATTGTGATCATAGAATAGAAATGCAGTATTTAAATGTAAAGTTTGCATCCATAGTCCTTATGACTGATTTTGTGCCTTTATCGGTAAACTATCACATTGAACACTGTAGAGAACTTCAAACTTAATTTTAATAGCCCATATACTAACTACAGTAAATTAAGGGACTTTAGACGCTTTCATATGACTCTGCACTTGATAATGAAAGTGTTTATTTACTAGCTGCAGGCACGTAGCCAGGGAAGTGGGTTGGGGGGGGGTCTAATTTTTTAAAACGTGGACCTCGTACAATGAAATAAATCGATAAAAAACAACAAAAAATTATTGGGAAATTGTACAAATTTGATTTATTATAACAAACTTTCAAACTGCATTTTTCTAGGATACATGGAAGCGAAAATACTAATTACATTATTAATGTCAAAACAGATCATATGTATGTGGAGTAACGCTAATTCTGTTAATCTGTTTGATGACATGGTGGCTCTTAAATACGAGTGCAATCGCCTTAGCGCACTAAAAGATCTTTCACAGACATTCGATGTGACAGGGAGAGTACAGAGAAAAAAAAATCTTATAAAAGTTAGGAAAATACTTTTCATCAATTAATTTTAGATGTCTGGGCAGGTTTGAGGAACAACATTGTTTGTTACCAATTTTTTTTTTCCATTTGAAAACCCATCTATCAATTTCACCCGGAAGTAATTCTGGATTTTCAACTATATGTTCAAGATTGTCATGTATAGTTTGCAAATTCAACTCACTATTTCGTACAATTTGACTTGGAACTAAATTCAAAACTGATAACTTCTTAGTTAAAGTATTTGAAAATTTTGAACCCAGATGCATCACTATATGATACAATAATGGAATAAACAAATTAATCTCATAAAATTTCCCTAGTGTATTTGCATTAGTTCTATGTATTTGTCTTTTAGCTACCCGAGGTAACTGAACCTCTATTTCTAGCTGCCTGCAAATGTCTAATGCCACTTTCATTATCTTTTCAAACTCTTTCTCGGAATTCTCCCTGATGGAGGAATAAAAATCATGTACGTTGTTGATTTCATCACACGCACTTAAAATTTCTAAATCACTGCTTTGTAATTTAAATGAGATAATGTACGATAAACTGTTAAAAAAAGTAATAATGATATCAAAAGATGTTACAGCTGATAATAATGAACTCACTTTAGATTTGGATGCTAGATTCCATCCTGTTAAAAAATCTTCAGAAAAAAGATCTGTATGAAATCCAAATGCAATGTATTCAAAACATTTAACAACATATACAAAAGGCTATTGTAAAAATGATTGTAGGCATCATGCCGTGATGACCAGCTTGTCATACAAAACTTCGGATTCAACTGAAGTAACTTGAATATCATCAGATAAGTCAATTTGCATTCTAGCTGATTTTTTAAAAATAAGTTTACAATGTTTTACGAAAATTGTTCACCTGCTCTTTTTCTTTTGCGAACTTCATCTTCTTTTCTTCCCGGCATGTTAGTTTGCTTTGGTTTGTTTTGGTATTAACGTCCTTTTCAACTGCCATGGTCATTTCAGGACGGCTTATAGGGACCGCAAATTTTGCCTCGCAAGGGTTCTTTAACGTGCAGCCGGCAAACGACTACACGGGACCAACGGCTTTACTTCCCTTCCGAAGGAAGTGCTGGTGATCTCAGGATTTTCCCCCTGAAAAAATCCTCTTCGTACTCGGCCGGGGTCGAACCCGCGTCCTCGGGCATCAGAGGCCATGTTAGTTTAGTGCGTACACCAGAGACTTTCAATAGAGAGACATGCCATTTCATTATTTTCCCATAGAAAAAATGTAATATGCTGTTAATACGCGCCCTCTGAACATTTCCAATGAAACACTCAGGCCATCCATGAATGACGCAAGTAGTAACGTTGAGGCAAGGCACAGTAAAACCTGGGCATGTCCAGTTAAATTTCCGATTTCAATTGTTAGACATTGCAACAATTGAAATCGGAAATTTAACTGAACCGTGACCACCGAGAGAGAAGGCCTCCGCAATGAAACTCAATACACTGTTACGTCATCATAGATAGTGCAAATTCAGGGCTTATTATTGGTAGAAATACGAAGAACAATGCACTATCAACACCACCTAAAGACAAGGCCTGAGCGCGGAAACGTCATACATTGTTAAAACGTCATAAGTAGTCATCTTTAATCGCATTTCTACCAATGATAAGCCCGAAATTATGACTAGGTTTGATGATGTAACAATATATGAAATTTCTGTGCGCAGGCCTTCTCTTTAGGTGGTGTTGGCACTATGCACTATGTATGTGATGCAACAATCTATTCAGTCTCATTGGGGAGGCATTCTCTCTCGGTGGTCACGACTGAACACGCCGAGTAAAACTTTCGTTGTACAAAGTTTTTTTCAGTTTAACATTTTTTTTACTTATGTTTTTAATTTTAAAATTATCTTATGGGCATCTCATATTTAAACAGAAACGGCAAAAAAACATTTTAAATTTCAAGCATTTTTATTTTGTGTTGAAAATAATTTTCACAAAAGTACAAACTCATCTATTCCGGTTAAAACTTAAATTGCTAAATAGATTTTATAAATATTGCTTTATGTGCATTTATCATGCAAAAATATCTACATAATTCCTAATCTGTATTTTATAATTTCCATTATCAGAATCTAAAGATGATAAAATTGAACTGTGCGAAAAATGAAATATACAAATGCTAATGAATCTCACATGTACAAATTTATAAAAGACAAACAATCGATCAGGAAGAAATACGAACAATGAAAATGTAATCAGAGAAGTCATCATATAATTTTATGTTCAGATACATGATTTTACTTTTCAAATGTAAAAGCCATGTTATCAATGAAAGGATGTTACATTTTAAAGAAGAAAAAATCTCTTTGCTATCCAAAGTGATTGCAACAATTAAAATTCTTCTGCTCATTCCTGAGTTCAACAATAATACTGTCGTAACAATCGAAACAATTCCTTTTCGATTAGCCAATAGGATCGCTTGAAGCTACACAGACACAAACAATATAGATTACTGCTAACAATATCTTTGCGTTACATCGCAAATTATATTATAACAATTATTACCAACAATATTCGCATACTGCGTATCAAAACCATATTATCGCAACAAAGAAATATGAGTAAATATTTACTGCAACAAAACGAGTATGAGTAAATATTTTTCTTTTTATCAGAGTTTATAAAATTGCATACAATAATAACTTATCAACAACATTTATCACACGTGCATCACACAGTATTCTACGTGCATAAATGAACGTGCTCACTAACTGCGTGACATTCTCTTAATTTTCTTTTTTGTCAACATTCTTTTCAAGCTGCATTCTGCAGTAGTAATTGGTTATGGTGCAATCATTTTAAATCTACTTAAGTAAAAAAAAAAAAAAATGGCCAGAGGTTTCTCATTGCTATTTCGCCGTTTCTTGTATCACTCAAGATGTCTCATAATGCCTCGAGCAGAAGAACCACCGCCACCATCACCTCCACCCCCACCACCACCAACAACAAGAACGCCACCTTCACCATCCGCAGGAAAGGGAGAACTTATCCCTTCAGTCTGGGCCTATCCAATGCCGTCCTCCTTTAAAGGATTAAGATTTGGAAATTCCTCAGTTAATCAATATTGGGCCATCGGTTTGTACGGGCGAAGGTAAAATAGCAGATCTAATTATTTATTAAAACACAATGCATATTCAAAAACGATAAAATTTTATTATAACTTATTTAGTTCTTTGATGTTAAAAACTACTTGTCTTATTAGATATTTATTTTCTTAAAATTTCGTTGAGGTTATATTTATTTATCAACTTGAATTGCCTCAAAATTCTACTTTTAATAGTTTTCACTATTAATATTCAGCACGGAGGAATATTTTTGGATGTTTGAAAGCAAGTTAATGCGAACGGAGTTAGATTCTTAATATTTATGAATTTATTTCTAGGAGGAATGAACGTATGGAGAAGTCCAACTATCTTCCTTGGTATCCCGCTTATTGGAAGCTGTTCGGCGAACGTCTTCATTCTCGCAGAGAACGACCAACCCAAACTTACTTCGCTTGAGCATTTGTTCATTAAGAGTAAGATCTTTGTAATCAATTTAATAAATTAAGTTTCAAAACAAATGCAGGGCGTTTCAAGAGGTCCCAGGAACCAAAACAAGCCAAAAATGTTGTATGAACATGAAACAAAAACTCTTCTTTCTAGAGTTATACTGTTTGAGGGGGTCCTATAGTATGAGTTACGACATTTCAAAGAACCGTTTGAAGAAAATTGTGCTCTCTTCAACATCGTGAGCACCATTATTGGCTGTTACCAGTTTGACTTGTCCAATTGTTAATAATCAGCCGGTTAACTGATTGTTTCCAATTCGACTGCCTTGGGTTTTCTGCTATATGCGAACATTCTGGGTGGCGCACTTACTGTTTGTTCAGTTTTGAATTAAAATTAATTAACGTGATAAAGTTATTGGACACCTTGAAACAGTTATAACTTAGAAAGAAATGTTTTCGATCCCATGTTCATGACTTTTCTGCTTGTATTGGTCCCTGGAACATATCCTAGAAGTTTGTACAGACCACTCAGAAACCACTGTATAACTGCAAACTATTCCTACTACATTAATATAAAGTTAAGATTATTTGTTAACCTATAAAATTTTCATTAAAATAAAAATTACGTACACTGAGTGGCCAGTTATTCGGGGGGGGG
>JAHWFO010026120.1:475591-531326 GCA_023313115.1 Rhysida immarginata
AGCGGTGGCGCGCGGTCTCAGAGACCGCATCACTACATTTTCGTGAATATCTTCTTATTAATTTAAAATGACCACTTCTGTATTCTCCCAACTTGGACCCTTCTAGAAGTCAGTATGTCGTAATCCACGATTTCTTCCCTAGATTCACATATATTGACCCTTTCGAGGAAAGCTCTTTGTAGGTGGCGGTAGCGACATCAGTTGGCCTCTGAAGCCCAGCCACACTTCCGTCGTCGCCATTTTTCCATGCTAAACAATACTTTGTAGTGAAGTGTTGTGTTGTATCAAATAGATTTAATACATTTTTAAATGAATTTAATACAATTTTACCCCCTCAGTACAGAAATACGGAAGAATAAATATTTTTAATATTACTGTATTTATTTTAGTTTAATTACAGTGCAATTAATTAATACACGACGGTTAAGTGTTACTCTTGTTACGTTTGTTTTATTTGTTTATGTTACAAGCTTGTTTTCTGTAATTGAATTAAAATAATAAAAAGTTTACGGTAAATTGACTAAAACAAGGTTATAATAAAAATATTTTTTTTATTTAATTTAATAATTAAACTCCGTTTACACTGAACTAAAACACGCATTATATTTATTTAAACGAAGCGTTATTTAAAATCGGTAAAAATCCCGTGTAGCATCCCCTAATTTTCTCGGCTGACATCGATCAGCTCCATCGCGTTTATGTTCTGAATTTATTATTGTAACACACCTAATTAATATGTAAATGATTTATCATATTATCGAAATTATATTTTAAGAAATTTATGCAAGAAAGAATCACGAAAGTTTCGTGATGATGATCTTCAGCTAACGGGCGGTTATTCATGTCGGCCTGGCCGCTCATTATTCAACAAATGAAAAACTCTAAATAGATGATTATAATTATATACTCTTCATTAGATGATTATAATTACCTTGTAAGTGGGAAAGTAAAGAAATCCTCGTGTATCGTGTCAAGGAGCTACAGGTGAGTGAACCAATTATCGTGCTAACTTTAATACAGTTTTACAAATTGGGTTCATACAGTTTTACATAAATTTCATACATTTCTAAATAGATTTAATACTATTTTAAATGAATTTAATAGGATTTAAATGAATTATATTTTAAGAAATTTATCCGAGAAAAAAAATCACGAAATTTCCGTGACGATGAACTTCAGCTAACGGACGGTCATTCATGTCGGCCTGGCCGCTCATCATTCAATGTACACCGTCACGGAACTTTCGTTTTTTTTTTCTCGCATAAATTTCTTAAAATATAATTCATTTTATCGTATTTTATTCATTTAAAAATGTATTAAATTTATTTAGAAATGTATGAAATTCATGTAAAACTGTATGAACCCAATTTGTAAAAACTGTATTAAAGTTAGCACGATAAATCAATAGGCTTAAATCGTTCACTCACCTGTAGCTCCTTGACACGATCCACGAGGATTTCTTTTACTTTCCCACTTACAAGATAATTATAATCATCCTTGGCGTAGAAACATATTCGTTTCACAAAGAAATCGTACAGATCGAGTGATGTTACTGTAGGCCACGAATTAACGTCGTTCTTGAAAAACATTTCTAACATATCATCCATGGGATCTGGCAAATTGTGCTCTTCAAACATTAATTTCTGCTTATATCGTTCGCTGGCTACGCCGTTCAAACTTTTAAAATATCTGCTTGACATAATTTAAACAGAAAAATCGCCTAATAATTGTATAAACACTTGTAATTTAAACTACACTGTAGTTACACTGTACTAAATGCTCTGAAACGGAAGTTAGTAAGGGCTGTCGTAGGATCGGTCACGTGGTTTCCTGTGACGCGTTGTTTTGTTATCGAAACGGTCAATAGAGCGTGCGGTCTCAGGGACCGCGCGCCACCAACTTCGTTACTAAAATAAATTGATGTAAAAGTCATTTTTTTTTTTTTTTTACTTCTTTTTAATTTTTTATTACCTAAACATATTCTCCAGTTAATATCCACTATATTTTTTGTTTATTAATATTTTGCTACTTAAAAACTTTTATTTGAAAACAAATATATGGTGCGAAACGCAAATAATAATGCAAGTATATTAATGCTGTTTTCTGAATTTCAAGAACAATAAACTCTTCTATAAATATAATTTCACATATATTTAATCTCCGTTTATACTAGTTTTGAATAAAATAATTTTGAATATCGAGAAAAATTATTTTATAGTTTTTTTATAATAAGATTAAACAGGGTATATTTTAATGAAACTTTCACTATCGCCTAGCTATATCAGTCTATATCTTGAAAACTACTGAACCGATTTTAATGAAACTTGGATTTATCCCTAAGTTGAAAGATGCTTAATCCAATAAAAAAAGAATTATTGCAATTCGATTTCTAGTTTCTGAGAAATTCGTGGACAAACATACATACATACACACACATGAAATTTGGCATACTTATTTAGAAGCCCACATAGACTTACATATATGAATATTGTGCAATTCCAACAATATTACAAACATACACATCGAACTGATAACCTCTTTTTTTGAAGTCTGTTAAAAAATAGGCGTTTTTATCTCCTGAGAAATGATTGCTATTATTCATTTTTATAATGGTTTTCTTTCATGTAGGAAAATATATATGTATGAAAAGTAAAAATAGTGCAAAGAATCAATTTTCAACTATTTTATTTTTATAAATGCCTTTCCTTAAATATTCATGTCTAATTTTGACGGAAAAAGAAGGGTTTTTAAATTTCTTTCTAAAAGTTGCGTTTTTTTTAGATAATATTGAAAAGTTTTTTGAGGTTTTCTATTAATAATGAGGTAATTTAAGTGACAGATAAAAATATTCATGAATTTCATTTTTGAATATTCAAAAAAAAGTAGTTTCAAAATGCGGTCTCACAGACCGCGCGCCACCACCGGTGTTACAAACACCCACGCCATATCTGGAGTGTTAAATTTGAAAAATAAGTAATCAACAGCGACGAAGGAGTTCAAAATTCTTTCCTATAATATACATTGCCTGTAGCTGATGTAAGAATCACAATTTCTTCAAAATAGTGTGACATCATTATGGAACCCCCGAGGCCAACGAGAGACAGGCTAGGACACTTAAAAGTCATATGATCATCGGGGTCCGGCCAATAAATTCATCCTTCATTGTCTCCATCTTGGATTTTAACAATCAATATTTTTTGGTTTGTTGGAAACAATGAAGGATGGATTGTTGCCCGGACTCCGATGATCTTGTGACTTCTGAGTGCCCTGGCCTGTCTGTCGTCGGCTTCGGGAACCCCCCCTTAAGTCTAATTTGACAAATTGCTCCTAACTGAGTTCCGCGCTAGGGCATTTACAATATTTATTGTATACCACAAAAATATTATAAACTTTATACCACATAAAAGTTTCTAAAGTGTTGCTGAAATTATGGAAAGTATGAATGGTATGATTAGCAAAGTTTGATTTATCATCTGCATATTATATGGAATTAATATGTTCTTTATATATTACGCTAAATTTTCTACCTGTTCTTATACTTGCCGCATGTGATTCAGGTCAATTTGTCAATTCACTGTTGTTGAAGGTGTCAATTTATATTAAAAATTTGAATAGTGTTATTAGTTTTATATTAAAAAATTTTGAAATTTTATATATTTGCTTTCTAAAAAATGTAGTGGTTTTTACTGACATCTCACTATTCTAGAATTGCCAACAGTTTTGTTGGTTCCTCTCGCTCCTTTGTTTAAGGAAAATAGTTGTTTTTTTATGGTTTTTTTTTTGAAAACTGAAAAAGTTAAAGTACTCGGGACTGCATTTACGAGTGATGGGCGGCAGGATAGAGAAATGGATGCTCGGATCTGTGCAGCTAGCTGTGTCAGACGTGAACTGTGGCGATCCGTGGTGACAAAACGTGAGCCGGGAAACAAAGCCAAGCTCTCTGTTTTCAAATCTGTCTTTGTCCCAATACTCACCTATGTCATGAGTCTTGGGTAATGAACGAAAGAGTGCGATCGCGGGTACAAGCGGCCGAAATGAGATTCCTGACTGATGTGGCAGGTGTTACCCTACTAGATAGATCTCAATTGCGCTGGCATGGCCACGTGATACGGATGCCGCAAACTGGTCTTCCTAGGCAGTTGTTATTTTCCAAGCCGGTGGGTAAGACCAAGGGGTCGGCCTAAAACTAGGTGGATAGACTACATGGAGAATCTGGGTTCGAGCCGCTTGGGTATTACCATGGCGGAAGATCGCGATCACTGGAGATCCTCCATAGGGCTGCTGCCCCAGCGACCCTAACGGATAAACGGGTTTGAAAAGTATGTATGAAAAAAAATGCTTGCGGGGAAGAGGTTGCAAGCAAGAAAATCATTTACTATGGTAAAAAATAAAAGGGAGAAAAAGCATTTAAATTACAGGAAACAAAAAGAAGCAAACATGGTAACAGTGGCAATCCACATTGTTAATTAGAACCTTGTATAACTATTTCTCATCATGGATGAACTTTTTAGAATTTTGTTGAATATGAATCTTTGAATTTTTTAAGTCACACTTTTCTTTTGTTTGAGTGAATATGAAAAATTTAACCACACTTTTGATCTCTACTTACGCTTATGTAAATTTTAAATTAGAATGTCCCTATCTGTAGGTTCCTCACAAGCTGAGCAAAGGCAGGCAATTTATTTACAAGCAATGTCTATCAGATATCTACAGCCGGATGCAGCACAAAGGAACAGGGTTACTAAGAAGGTGGGGGGGGGGGGACTACTCGATTTTCAGTCTGCATCGAAAATTACCAACGAATAAACAGTGGATTAAGTGCGGTACTGATGTTGAAAGTGATGCAATGCTAAAAATTGTGAAAGTGCAATTTATCTTGATACAGTATTCTAAGTAAGACCGTTATCAACATTCTGTTATTAGTAGGAGGACGCATTTTATCAGTAAGAGACAAGAATGTAACAAAGCAATATCGTTTATCGTTCTGTCTCAGAAAAATCAACGTTAAGTTTGCCTTCAGAACATTTGTTAAATGGCGATGAGGAATAAATATATTTTAATATAAGAGCTGCTTTAAAAACCATTTCACAGGAAACTTTTTTCCGGAACCGCAAGACGGAACTCCAAAAAAAATGTTGCGTGAGATAGACTTCAGCTTTACGAAAAATAAAATTGTATGCCGCCTTTTGTTTCCCCAGTATATTGTAAAAAATGGACTTATAAGGTTTAATGAATGCATAAATATCAAGATATATATTTTCTTCATGCATTCCAGAGAACACAATATCCTCAATCCCGAATATAATTTATTTCTCATGCGTTTTACCAAAGTAAAAATTTTCAACCCCAACAATATTATTTAAATAAATTTAAGGTTTATAGTAAAACTTCTGCTAACAATACTCTTGCAATACACTCCAAATTTTAACAATTATTGCCAACAATATTCTTTCACGGCACATCAAAACCATATTATCACAACAAAGAACTGCGAGTTCACCTTTACTGCAACAAAACGGGAAGATATTTTTCTTATTTTTCTTTTTTACCAGTTTATAAAATTATATACATCAAACTACAATAGTGACTTACAGTATTTATCACACGTGCATCAAACAATTGAACGTGCTCATTAGCACGTGACATTCTCTTACTTTATCTTTTTGGTTAACATTCTTTTCAAGCTGCATTTTGCAAAAGTAATTGGTTATGATGCAAGCATTTTAAATTTACTTGAGTAAAAAAAAAATGACTCAAACTTTATTATTGCTATTTCGCCGTTTCTTGAATCAATCGAGATGTTCCATAACGCCTCGACCACAGGAACCACCGCCGCCGATACCACCTACGCCACCCCCAGAAAAGGGGAATCAAGCCCTTTCAGCCTGGGTCTGTCAAAGCCCATCCTGCTTTAAAGGATTTGGGTATTCCGAGGAGAATGAATGTCTGCCGCCTATCCATTTGTTCGGGAGAAGGTAGGTTATTTATTTACTTATTTTGTTAATAAGATCTAATGTAAGTCTACTTTTAACAGTTATTCATAATCGAGATTCAACATGAAGGACCATTGTTAAGTGTTTGAAAGCAAGAATCCATGATGCAAACTGAGAGTCCAATTCTTAAAAATGAATTTTATTTCCAGGAGGAATGAGCTTATGGAGGAGTGTGACTTTCCTTGTTGGTGCCCGCCTATTGGAAGCTGTTTGGCGAATATTCGCGAAGAGGCCCGAATAGGTTTCATCTGAGTTTGTTCTCAGAAATAAGGTTTTCCTATTTAGTAACTTCATTTCAAAACCTAATGAATAATTAAAATTGCACTAATTATAATACAGGTTATCCTAAATGTTCCGCACCGTAGGCGAAATTCTATTTTAGTTTTGTTTGGCCTGATGAAATCTTTCGTGAACACTGGATAGGTGGCCGAGTACCTGTTAAATGTGCTCCACGGTCGCCAGATTTGAATCCAACGGACTTTCATTCTGGGGTAATTGAAGTCACGGGTATACGGTGTGAATATCCGCCACGTGGCCTACCTAAGCATCAGGATTGAAGACGAATGCCATGTCGTAAACAATCAATATGACCCCAGGGTGTTCAACAGGTTGAAATTCCGCTTGCAAACTAAGTCTGAAATTCGACGGAGAATATACTGAAGTATTCGCCTATGATGCAGGACTTTTCGGACTCTGTAGACAGATTTATAATAGTTTTATATAACTGGCTGAAAATAAAATCATTCAAATTAAATTTATTTTTTCCCCTGTTTTTTTAGAAATTTTCATTTGGAGACGGCAACCAGTTTCATAGCCAAAAATACAATGAAGATTAATTGTAGACGAATTTTCCAGGTTTTCTTGGAAGTCTACAAAATGCCTTTTTAATGTAAATGCATAAATTTGTTAAAATTCATAAATTGTAAAAAAAAAATTAATCAACTTGAAAAAACTATGCATATTCAGCTAGAATTAAAACTGAAAATTTCATGTTAAAAAATAATCTTAATTTGTAAAAATTTATAAAAATTAAAAATTGTGAATAAAAACCTGGCCTAAAATTCTGGTTGCTTATTTAATTTCATTAGCTTATGTGATAGTAATGTGGAGATTATAATTTCAATCGCTGCTCATTTCAGTGTATCAGCATTTTACAAATGAAGTGGCACATTAGTCTAAGACTACGTCTCACACGGGAGCTTTTAACTGAAAAATGAGGCATGGACTCCACGAGCTCGCGGAGGTATTCTGCAGAGACATCCACAAGTTTAAATCCCGAAGTACTTCATTTTCCTTTGCACGTTGCATTGCATCCATGTTTTTGAGATCTTAGACGTTTTCTGCTACATAAGCATCGGCGAAATTCGCTTTATTTTAACATTAGCATTGTTAAAATCAATTTATAACTATATCCAAGCTTAGCAGTTTGCTTCGATGTCTTATGTAGTGGTTTGGTAGCCATGGCAAGACTCCAACATTAGATTATATCCTGCAACTATAATCTGGTGGCTATAGATTTGTACGGCAGCCCATTATCCTATAGAGCAAAAACCTCTCTTGGTGGTCACGGCTGAACACAAACTATTATACGCAACTACCACTAATTACTGTTGACATATGAAGGATTCTCCATACACGGATCTTTCCATCGGCCTCTAATATCAGAACGCGGCTAGTCAGACCAGACTACCTATTTCTGCTCGCATGTCAGTGTGGCAGTTTTCCTGAGCCCAGATGTATCGTGCATTGGATTTCGATGTAACTTCGGACAGTTTTGCATGCAGTTTCCGTGAAACTATTCTTACCAGTCGAGTTCGCCCACTGTTTTTATGACCAATGCCTTTATAAAGTAGTTTTGCTAGAATTCTTCTAGGTGTGGAAAACCCTGAAGTGGTCGTAGCAGGAAATCCAAACATCGCCTCCGTCGTGGGTGGCGGAATACTTTTATTCTGCGTGGGCTCGTCTGTACCAATTTTTCTGGCGCCTCAGAATTTTTAAAAATCCTTGTAAATGACGACAACGTTTACTTAACAGTTCAAAGTCCTGTCAAGTGGCTTTAACCTTGAAATGAAGGGATAAAGAAGCGCTTTATGAAAAAATATCCACGTTGCTTTATTTTGGCCACGTTATAGATAATTACGCTATAATAAACTAATGAGAACTTCGTAATCCATCATTCTTATTTACCAACTTTATACCTTCAATTTGGCTACCTTTATCTATAAAGCTCTTAACAATCACTTAATTACATCCCTATCACTCGCCCTGTACCGCTACTACTATCCCTCCTTATAATTTCCGCCAGTGCAATCCTATAGCCCCTCACCGGATTAGAGGTGTTTTCCAACTTACGAGTGTTTCTATCTCTGGTTTAAAGCTCGTCTAGTCTTGCGTCTGAAATCTGTTCTTCGTCTATTGCTATTTTTAAATCAAGACTTTCAACTCATCTGCGTAACATTTCTTGAATCTTCCCCTTCTCCTCTTTTCTAGGTTTTTTTCTCTTCCTTCTCTTTCTTTTTTGTTTTTCGGCCTTCTCTTGAAGTTACATCTTTGCATTCAATTTACTATAATTTGTTATATTCTGCCCACCCAGGGACCTACCTCGTCGGCCCCAGGTCTTACTGGCCCTGGGAGGATGTTTTGTACCTTCTTAATAAATAAATAAATAAATAAATAAATAAAAAAGTGTTAGTGACCGGAATTTTCCCTCGAAACGCTGGAGATTTTGTTTAAATATTGGGCGACATAAAACAACAGGGACAAACTTCAGAGGTTAATTTCTCGGAAGTAACAAAAAAAGTTAATATCAACATATGTACTGAAATACATAGCTTCGATATATGGTATGTATACATGACATCATGCCACCCTAACAATACAGAAAAGTTTTTCTGTTGCAGGGTTACTTTGAGTGATCGTCCTGCAGCAGAGATACGTGGTCCGGTATTCTTATCAGGAACAAGCCGAATGGCTTCACATACGGAGAGGCATATGGAAATGGTCGACAGGTCGCACGGATGCACCGAGAAAATTAGCCCGATAGACAGCACCATTTGAATTGCAAATCCTTCTTCCCGCGTTTGTATGAGAAGGGGTCCTTTGGTGGTCCTTGCATTGTATCCTGAGGAGACCACTTCAAGCATCTTTCGTACTACCATAGTAATGTCATGTTCTATACTGATTGCTTTATTACAGACAACCCATCCATTTCTGGCCATATCTTCATATGAGAATTTTTTGTCTTTTTTTTTTTTTTTTTTTGGTCAGAAATCACCTCCTGCAGTTTAGTTTAGTTTTAGTTTAGTTTAGTTTAGTTTAGTTTAGTTTATAGGATACATGCATCCATCCGGGGCCAGTATGGCCAGAAGCCGACGAGTTAGGTCCCCGGATGAGTAATAAAGATTGCTGTAAGATGGTCACAGCAGCCGGTACTGACGGCGTTACGTGCTCTATCAAAAAGACCATCAAAAAGTTTGTCCTTATTATCATTTTATTTTACCCTGTATAATAAATATACTAATCAATAGAAGTTAGATATTTTCGTTATGAGAAAAATTTTTCGTAAAACTTTCAACATTACACATTCCAAAAAGTTCGCATGTCTTATCCTTTAAAATTATTCTAAAAGTTAACACCAAAAGATCTTTGTATCTAATTATGCTAGAAGCTTTAAAATCAATAATTTTTTTCCGTAACACACGAGCAGGGATGTATAGAGAACAAACCATCTCGTTCTTTCACACACTCCATACAGAAGAGAATCGTCTAAATTTAACGGAAGTAACGTCAAATATGTTAGTTTTCGTTTCGAAATACACCCCTAACACAGGGTGTTTCAACTAAAGTGTATATAAAGCGGAATATCTGGAGAAACACACATCGGATCGAAAAACAAAAAACACGCGTATAATTTTTTCAAAAGCTATCCAATAATACTAAACTCGATCCCCCATCTCCTGAGGGTGGGGGAGGTGGTAACTTTGAAATTTTAAATAGGAATCCCTATTTTTAATGGTACTTTCAGATGGTACTCAACATTTGAGAATATTTAATTCTTGATGTTTTTTCAATTGATCCAACAGTTTAGGAGATAGAGGCACTGAAAGTGTGGAACATTTAAAGTTTTGAACCCAATTTTATCGATCAAAACAAAGAGATAGAGGGTGGATCTTAAAGACATTCCTATACTTTTTGAAGGTTTTTAAGAGTCTGAAGTCAGAATTTCTAAAATCCAAAATTTTTTAGTAGATAAGTAAAGTCTGTGCATATGTTTTATAAAATTTTTATATATTTGAAATTCTGATTTTGGATTCTTAAAGACCATCAAAAAGTTGATCTGCCAGACGGAATATCTGTAAGGCCCACCCTTTATCACCTTGTCTTCATCGATAAAATTAGGTTCAAAACTTTAAAAGTTCCACATTTTCAGTGCCTCTTTCTCCTAAACGGCCTAAACGGTTGGATCAATTGAGAAAACACTAAAAATAAAACACTTCTCAAATGTTCTGTACAATCTGAAAATATCATTAAAAAATAGGGGTTCCTATGTAAGATTTTAAAGTTACGAGGGGTAGGGGTGCCTATTTAAGCTCCCCCCCGGGGCGGGGGGGGGGGGGGGGGACGGAGTCGAGTTTGGTATCATTGGATAGCTTTTTGAAAAATATTAAAAAACATGTTTTTTGTTTTTTCGATCCGATATGTATTTCTCCAGCTATTCCACTGTCACACTATTTTGAAACGCCCTGTATAACAATAAGGTTTAACATTTTCTTTGCTTTCCATTTTATAATATTATAGTGAAAAGTAAATATACAAGGTGTCCAAAATGTCTGGTAACATGGGAGATTCATTGCCGCACTCAAATTTGACTTTGACCCCCAAATTTAATTGTTTCACTGCAATTCTAATATGTTAGAAACTTCAGCCAACCTGGCCAGCCCAACCTGACTTTGAGTGACTCTTTTTCGCCCATTTTCTCAAAATCTTTCAAGGGGAAGGGTGTGATTAAAAATTGTTTTTAGACTAATGTCGTGTTGCACTACAGGGTAGCAATTGGAAATTTTTCTCTATCTTTAATATTGTTCGAATTAGCAAATGGATGACCTTAAATTACGGGGTCAAAGTCAAATTTGAGTGCGGCAATGAATCCCCCCCCCCTATTGCTTGTAGACCACACTCATCAAATCTCCCCTACCTGGCAGCTTTGAGATATTACCACGTTACCAGATTTTTTTTTTGAGTGGGGGGGGGGGGTTCTAGAAATTTGGTCATTTTGCGCCTTTTACACAAGTTATATCTGTACGCAGCCCGGGACAAACACAAACATCCATGCCCACGGCGGTATTCGAACCCACAGCCAGGCGGACTCGAGAACTAGAAAGCCTACGCCCTAGCCCTCTCGGCCAACACCACCTCTACTCAAAGCCTGAGCGCGAAAATTTCATACATTGTTGCATCCTCATACCTAGTCATAATTTAGAGCTTATTATTGGTGGAAATGCGATTAAAGATGACTACCTATGACGTTTCAACAATATATGACGTTTCCGCGTTCAGGCTTTCTCTAGGTGGTGTTGTCTCGGCCACCTGGCCGGCCCCGACTTTTTGAACACCCTGTATAATACCATAATATACTAAATACTTTATAATATAATAATTATGTAGTTTCATTTAGTTTTTTTATTATTTTAGTCTACACTGAAAGGTAATTGTTTTTTGTTTTTTTTTTGTTTTTTTTTTTTTTTTACATAACTTTCAAATCTATCGCTTAATATCATTGCGAGAAAATCGACTACTCTGGAGACATTCGTGCCGACTCTTTAAGCCTACAATTACTAATATCATACAGTAGTTGGAGATATTATAAATTACACCGAAAAATACTCGCGCATTACACATTAATTCTTATTTATTACAATTATTGCCAAAAATGCTCTCATACTGCACGCCAAACCATATTACTACAACAAAGAACTGTCAGTAAACATTTACTGCAACAAAGCGGGAAAAATATTTTTTAATTTTCTTTTTAGCACTTTCATGTTTATATCGCATACCAAAATAAAACAATGACTTAACAACAGAATTTATTACACGTGCACTACTCGGCCTTTTTACGTGCATAACTGAACGTGCTTACTAACAACGTGATATTCTTAGTTAGAAGCTACATTCTGCAGATGTAATTGGTTATAGTTGCAAGCATTTTTAAATTTTCTCAGTGAAAAAAAAAATGGCCAAAAGTTTACCATCATTGTTTCGTCGTTTCGTGTGTCAGTCAAGATACCCAACTTGTCTCACAGCACCACAACCACCACCACCACCATCACCACCGCCACCGCCAGAAAATGAGGGTGGTTTCATCCATGAAATTTGGACCAATAGCCTATTTGGGAGAAGGTAACATGATCTATGCAAGAAAAAAAATGAGGCATGCATGCTTTGGTAGTGGAACGTCTTTGTTTTATTAAAATTATTCTTTAAATTTTTCTCGAGGTTAAATAATTTTCTTATATTAATTTATTGGAACTCTCTCACACATAATCCCACCTTGGACTAATAAGTAAATGATGAATGATTTACTTATTAGTCCAAGATCCCACTAAATCATTCATCATTGAGAATACACTTCTTATGATATTGTTTATGAATTACGTTTCCAGACAAAATGAATATATGGAAGAGTCTAATTTTCTTCATTGGTTTTCCACTTATCGGAAGCAGTTTGGCGAACATGGTTTTTCTCGAAGACAGCGACCGGCCCGAATTTATTTCTTATGAGTTCATCAGGAATAAGGTTTTGCCTAGAATCGTTTTAGTAACTTCATTTCAAAAACTTAACACAAAATATATATAATTGCAAAAATATTTATTGCAATAATTATAATAGGCCGATATTATTTTTTATTTTTTTGATATTTTAAGATGTTTATAGAAATTCTTATTAAAATATAAATTTATAATGCTTTTTATTTTCGTCCGTATTTTAGAATTTGCCCAGGGGAGACAGCAACAAAACTGTTTCATAACCCAAAATGCAATGCTCTTCCTGAAGATCATGAAGGTTAATTGTATATGCTTTTTCCATGTCTAATGGAAATATCCAAATGTATTTAACTTTTAATTAAATTAAAAATCACAATATATTTAACTTTTAATTAAATTAAAAATCAAAATATATTTAATTTTTAATTAAATTAATGATCATTAAAATAAAAAAAAAATTAGAAAATTAAAAAAATCAATTTCTCTAAAAGAAGAAATATAATCCAATGCTTTGCATCTATAATTAAGATGAAAATTTTTAAAATATATTTATAAAAATTAAAAATTATAAATTTCAATAAAGTTAAACTCTGGCCTAAAACTTGTGGTTACTTATTTCAATCTTAAACTTTGTTTTACTTGGTGGATAGCAATGTGAAGAATTTTAATTATAATCTTGTCTCTTGTTAGGAGCTTTAGCATAAAAGCTACTTATAAGAATGCGCCCTTGGTCTGTACGTTTATCCGGCCGTCCGTCCGTCCGTCCGGCCGCCGTTTACACGATAACTTGAAAACGGATTAACTTTTTCAAATTCTGTTTTCAGAAATATGACCATTAAAGTCTTAGCTCGGCTGTATCAACTTTCAGAATTTTTCGTGGACCCGTTCAAGTCGAATTCACGTGCTAAAACAGTGAATGTAAAGAATTCAAAGATACTGGCATGTCATACGACTCGTATAGTGTAGCCGGCTTGTTGGCCGAAGCGCTGAGGCGCAGGTCTTATCGCTCTCGCAACCAGCAAGTCGCGGGTTCGAATCCCGTCTGGGGCATGGATGTTTGTGATTGTCCTTTATTATCAAAAGAAAACCCCGTGTTGGGCTTCGGCCTGTTGGGGGCAACCCGCGGGTTGTTTAGATTATTATTATAACAATCGATTTGTCAAGAAGGAATATATTGTTACTTTCTGTTCATCTTTTAAGCATTATTGACATCGGCGCGCGCACGTGAAATCGCTTTGTCGACGCACGATTGCTCAAGTGCTCATAAGCTTATCATTAAGTAGCGGTAAAATAGGAGCTACTTATTGTTATTTTTTTGTTTTTTTTTTATTTTTATTTTATTTTATTTTTTTTTTACACACGATTTGAATCACCCTTCATCATTTCTACATTTTTTGAGGTAGAAGGTTGAAATTCGGAATGTAGCTTGCTATGGGCATGTGCACCTTCACTATTTAGTTTGGTTTTGATTAGCCCACTAAGGTCGGAGTTTTGGGGGTGAAAATTAGAGGGAATCAAAAGGTCTAGGTGTATTTATGCATGTAAAGGAGTGAAATTCGGTATGCATATTCCTATAATCAAGATCTCCATTATATGAAGATTTTTTTTCCCGAGGTATCCATGCTTTCCCGACTCGGTGGCGGAAATGCATCGAAAAGATGGGGACTACATTGAAAAATAGTATACCAACTCTGTCTGTAATAAAGGAGCTGTAAAAAAAATATTTCCGATTTTCATTTGAACTGACCCTCGTAAGTAGAATAAGAATGGAGCTACTTATTGGTTTTATAATGTCAGTCCGTCCCCTTTTATAATTTCTACATTTTTTTGAGGTAGAAGGTTGAAATTCGGATTGTAGCTTACTATGGGCATGTCTATCTGCACTATTTAGTTTTGTTTTGATTGGTATACGGGGGTCGGAATTACGGAGGTGGGATTCAGAGAGGGCAAAATATCTGTGCTATTTAGGTACGTAAAGGCGTAAAATCCAGTATCCAGATTCCTCTAGGCAAGATCTACATTACTATGAAGTTTAGGCCCAATTGTTCCAGTGGGATCGGATTTGCGAGGGTGGAAGTCACTTGGTCCTTAGAACTATGGCAACATATGGCATGTGGTGTATCATACGTTCTGAAATGATGAAAAAGGAAAGAAGATACGAGGGTTTTTTTTACATTTTTCACATACTACATTCGAGAAAATCAATTTATTGATTAAAAAAAAACTTGGGGAGGTAAAAGTGCAGATGAAGGGGTAAAAATAGATGACTTGCCTTATCCTACTCGGGAGGCGGGGGGGGGGGGAATTTATTTTTAATAAACGTATAAATGTATTTCTGCTTCACTGCTACAGCTCCTCCTTGGAATGTTTACAAGATTTTATTATTTTAACTGAAGATATTTGCGAGACATTCACAGAAATTATGCAAAAGCTGTGGAATGGAACAACCAAACTATGGGAACCTCTAATCCACAAGAAGAAATGAAGTGCCGGATACGTTTTTCGATGAGACCAAGAAAAAATTAAAGCCCTAATGCTAAAGATAAAAACAGCTATGTTAAAGAGCTATATTGAAAGAATTACTCTTTTATATCGCGAGACATTAATTCTTACAGCACGACCGACATAATTTCTGCATTTCTAAGTTATGAAGCAGAAAGGAAGAGGATCGTCGAGTTCGTGACTAAAGAGGGATGTGGGCTCAAAAAAGTGTACATGAGCGACAGTTGATGAGAAAGTTAAGATCTGCATGAAAAACTTTAATAAGGTGTTTTACTCAACACTATTGAAAATGAAGCGATTAGTGGAAGACCGCCGAGTGCCCGAAAATGGTACAGAAGGCTGTTTCAGATAAGCTTAGCAGAGTTAAGTCATGTGGTATATCATGTAAACCTTTTCCTCCACCAACGATTGTTCGATGCGTTTCCCTTAACATTGGCAACCGCCCTTCATCGTAATTTTCATTGCATCAAATTTCATTGCAGAGCAGGAAGCGGAATACCGCTCCATACCTCTTTACAAACTTTCCAAAGCCCATCCAGGGTTCTAAGACAATGGTTTGCTATCCCACGTTTTAGCAAATCAAAACCAAGAACTCCATTGGGGATGCATCAGGTGACTTCACTGGAATGTCCGAGAAGGGAATTGCTCCAATTCCGGTCTCTGTCTCCATCCGCCGATAAAAGTTCTGGCTCGAACGTGCCGTGTGGCTAAACGCATTATCTTGGTGGATGAACACGTTCTTGCTGTCCCTCCCGTACAATACAGGGATTTCTTCCCGAAATTATGGCTCCAATATATTTTCCTGATAATAGTTCGCATTAATTTTAGTTCACATTTTTCTCAACCCGGCGAAGTGTAAGTCATCCTCTTGAGCATAACCTGCAACAACCATAAAGCCTTTTGGGAAACTTTAACGATACATGCGGACCCAATCTACTCGGCCCTTCGCGTCTACTAAACGATAAGGCATTTTTCTACCGAAAAATGGAACGAAAAATTCTGCGACCTGGGTTCGAACCAGGAACCTCGGCTGTCATGGCCGACGCCTCTACCATTTTCAGACAAAATGAGTGCCATGTCCGACGACTCTGCGATAGCCCAATTGATAGAAAAATCTTTACCTCATGCTTGGTAGGCTTCTCTCCAGTTATAATATCATTTATTATTTAAGACAAGATATTGCTCGCACGTTTTCAGAAGAGTTTAAATCACGGTCTATGAATATCTATAGACCGTGGTTTAAATAAATCCAGGCCTCATTAAGTGTGACAATGAACTTCCATTTTTCGCCACTGAGATACGGTTCAGAAAACTTTCTGGTGTTTGTTTTTCGTTCCGGAATGTGTCGAGCGCTAAGAGCATGAATAAGAGCTTTATGAAACTTCCGCAGTTTTAAATCTGTGTGAATAGTTCTGTTAACACTTGCCAATGACATTTCTGCTTTTTGTGCCATGACCCTCCGTGTTGGAGGGTTCTCCTGTTCCGCTTCTGTCGTAATTTGGTGGGTGGTCTGCTGGGACGGGCCTTCTTCCGTGTCAATTTTTCACATGTGTGCTTGGCTGGACCAGAGAGCCTTAATACTAATGAGTTATGACATTAACACTTTTTCCATTGTTGCCTTTGGAAAAATCATCCAAATCGGACCAACCAATCACCCACAATCACGTGGTGAACTCTTTGTAGCTTACAAACAGTCACACTGCACAAGGAAAACTGAATGTTGATATTTCCACCATGTAAAGCATGCAAATCAAAAAGTTAACATAAATTACCATACTCACATTCATTTTCATGCGGAAAAGCAAATAAAAGGCATGTTTCAGCACACAGAAGACAGAACCATTCCAGGATGGCAAGCTACACTGTTCCGGAAATGGTCAACATGATCTTCTGCTTCGGAGAGGCAAGGGGAAACCTACATGCTGCATCGAGACAGATACTCTAACGAACGCCATCCATCTCGTCAAACAATGCGTCACACAATGACGTATATTAAAGATAGACTCCGAATCCTATTGTTAACAGCGGCAAAAAGTGAAGCAAATTGAGCCATGATAGTTCTGAGCAGGAGTGAGCCGTGGAGTAATCAGCTGTCTGGCTGCTTCGTTTTTGAAGATTTTGGGCCCGAGAAATAATTAATTCAAAACCATTCCTCAAAGTTAAACTGCCTACAACTGTACAAACAAACAAGAAAAAGAACCAGGAATCATTTTCCACAAAAACAAGAAATTAAGCCTCCCGAGGAAGGTATAGGAAAGTAGCGGAAGCTCTGAGTTCATCTATTTTTTTATTTCTTCATCTGCACTTTTTAACCCCCCATTTTTTAAATCAAAAATTGATTTTCTCGAAACTTGTATTTAGAAAATATAAAAGAACCCTATATTCTTTCCTTTCTGATTATTTTGGATCGAATGTTATATCACACCCTATATGTTGCCATAAATTTCTAAAGACCAAGTGATTGCCACCCCCACAATTCCGACTCTATTGGGACAATTCGGCCCAAACTTTACAGTGATGTTGATCTTTCTTAGAGGAATCTGTATATCGAATTTCACTCCTTTATATGCATAAATACGTGTAGACCTTTTGGTCCCCTCTAACTTCTGCCCCCGAAACTCCGATCCCAGTGGGCCAATCAAAAATACGTAACTAAAATGAAAATACGTAACTGAAAGACAATCGAAACGAAATTGAAATTGAAACCATGATCGAAAAATTGTTTATAAAACATAATAAAATACTTCAAATACAAAGTAAACGAAAAGATAAACTTATCACTCCGTGATCGGCGTGTGAAAGAATTATTAATCAATTACTCTTCTGTTTAGCCATGTCTTTTGCATCATCTTCACTCACTTTCGGCCATGACAGTTATGGGCATGGAGCTTCCCAATTTGCTATAAGTTACAACAATAGGATTCGGAGTCTATCTTTAATATACGTCATTGGCGTCACATTATTCAAAGATTCGAGGCTACAGGGAATGTTAATGCAGAACGGGGACGACCAAGGGCACAAGGCGACGAGGATACAACAACACTACAATACGACGTGATTGTGGGTGATTGGTTGGTCCGATTTGGATGATTTTTTGTTTATTTTGTTTGTTTTTTATGCTGAACAAGTTTGCAATTGGGTTTTCTTCTCTATCCCTTACGGTTTTTGAGATAAATTTTGAATGTGCCCTAATTTGCATATTTGGGATGATGAAACGTGCACCATGGGATAGGCCACTCACAGCTTCCTATTCATTGGATTCATCAAAATTGACATATCTGCTTCGGTTCAAAAAATAAAAGGGGGGGTTCAGACTTTTGTATTCACCCTGTATATAACTAAAATATGAAAATATCTGAAATAATTTAACTTCATTTTTACATTTGGAATATTTTAAATTGAAAATTAAAAAGAAACCAACAATTTTTTAAAATGAGCAACAGATATCCACCACACAAAATGTAGAATTTTTTTTAAGAATTTAGTGTTTTTGTGCTGATAGACTTTGAACAATACAAAACGTGTTGTTTAAACAATATCTCGCGGCACATCGTTAATTTTTGGTCATTTTTAAATTCAGCTTACATTTATAAGCCTATCCAGGAATAAATGACATGTGCTCTTGGTCTAACACTTCCGTTATTAAACCGAAACGAAAAGTCAGATTTGTAAAATGAAAACAGTTTATGACATAAAATTGGCCGTGACGTCGCAATGACGTCATAATTGAGGCTGCCATCTGGCGTAGTGGGATAAAATACATATGCGCAAAAAAATCTGCGCATTACATCAAAAAACAATGGTTGTCATATCTCGTTAGTATTAAGGATCTCTGGGCTGGACTGCCAGATTTTCTTAGATTTGCGAGTATGCCATTCACGGCGCTTATGGATATCGCAATTCCTGCAGCTTTGCACCTCTTGACAATTACTGAAGCACTACATTCGTTATCGGAAAGAGCTTTTACGTAGCCTTTCCAAAAATCAGCTATATGTTTTTAGTCATTTTTTTGGCAATGCACGTGTCATCACTTGAAAAGTAAGGTTTAAGACTAGTAATATATATGCAAAGTTTAATGTGTTGAGTTGTTCCATTCTCAAACCAGGAGGATTAGAAGTCTGGCACGTTTATCTGAAACAGCCCTCTGTTAAGTACTTCAAAGTGTATCTGAGAAGTAGGTTTAAAAGAGGTGCCAATGTATCTGCTACTGAATGACATTATTTTGAATATTAAGTTGTTGTAGACAAATTGTTGCTATACATGTGTATTAATAAAGGAGTTATGAACTGATAGATATTGCTTTAATTTAGTTCAGTTAGGGAGGCACTTCTGAAAGCTCTAACTACGATATGGAAA
The DNA here is from genome assembly GCA_023313115.1 of Rhysida immarginata. Taxonomy (NCBI): domain Eukaryota; kingdom Metazoa; phylum Arthropoda; class Chilopoda; order Scolopendromorpha; family Scolopendridae; genus Rhysida; species Rhysida immarginata. The sequence goes on from JAHWFO010026120.1 coordinate 495,208, forward strand.
AATGCTAAAAATTATGAAATTGGTCTAGGTTAACTTTTTCTGAGATAGTTAGCAGTAAATAAGTTTCATGAAGAGAAAGAGAACGAAGTGATTGCAGAATGCAAAAAATATGTGGATACCCCTTTATTTTATGCCCTTTACTAAAGGGTGTCCCAAATTGAACTGACATTTTGAATTTGCCGCAGTTTTATTCGTGGTACAACCAGTGTGGAGATTTTTATATGCTGTCATTATTAAACACTGAGGTTAAATTATCCAAAACTACAGAATCAAACAAACGCGTGAAAATTGTAAAAATTCATCTCAAAAATGTCATTGGTTATGTCTCGCATCCCATCCTCACTTGGTCATGTTTGGTTATGTCTCATCACTTAGCTAGATGTTAAAGGAAGGAACCTGAGTCGATTGAAAAATTTATTGATGGCAAAATTTATTTACTTCAGTCCATACGACTTGTGCGAGTCAGTAAGCCAAAAATTATTTATTTAGAATCGGCTTCTAAACGATAGTAACAATTTTCATTGAACAATGACAAATAATGAAAAATACAGAAACAGTCATTAAAACGGAAATTGAATTTTTATATAAAACGTACAAACATTTTCTTTTGTTTTAAATAATTTTCCCATAATAATCTTTTTTCTTGATTGCATTTCGTTTAAATATAGCTTTTCAATTTTATAAATACAGTCCACCTTAGCAACATGAGACGTCAGCAACAATTAAGCTTAAAGCTACCAAACGAACAAGCATTGTTTTTGGCATTTGTTGAGGTTGAGAGAGAATGTGTATGATGGCAACTTGCCCTTCTAGCTATTGCTTAAAAATTACACTCCTACTTCTTTTCCTACTTCTTGATGTAGTAGTACTTCTTTTCCTATTTCTTGATGTGGCCAGTATTACTTTGGATACAAAATGATCTGTTCATTTAGATTCATGGGCATTTGGAAAGGTAAGTTTAATGGGATATCGGTCTAATCACATTTTTGCTAGTGAAATAACTATCATTATCACTGAAGAATTTGTTGTTAAATATAGTTATATTAAGTTATAAGGTCAACGCATGTTTAATATCATCTGTGATTTTTAAACCAATTTACATTTCGACATAATTCATCGTCACCAGAAATAATTACCAGAATGTAGGGAGAAGTTTCGTTGTCAAGAAACACTTGGATAGTCAAATACAACCGTTCTACAAGGATAAATTTTCTTATATGGAAATATGTATTTCCAATTGTTTTTCGTGTGAGAATTTCAAATCTGAAATCAGAAATTCGCTGCCACGCAGTTTATTTTTGTTATACGAGTATATGTGTTTAGAACATATGTCGTGATTTGAAAATAGTCCTCATTGAATTGGGTATGCAACAAGGCTACACTAAAGATGGATGTTTTCTGTGTGAGTGTGAAGGCTATGAATTCATCCAGGAGAGGTTTATTTACCTCTCAAAAAAGCTTCCTCGCCTATCTGCAGGGAAAATAAGCTCCCTCCTGAGTTTTGGACTATCTCCTAGGTTTCGGCCGTGAATTTTGTCCGCGAGCTTTTTATGTTGCACGCAGGCGACGGGCACGATTTGGACAGCCTTGTATTAATCGAAACTCGTCAGGCATTAAAATTCCGTTTCCGTATCACTTTCTTGTTCCCTTTTATTATTAAAGTAAATTGAATCAGAATTTGAAGAATGCCTTGAACCAAAAGAATGTAACCCAAAACTTTCTTGGAAGAAATAGATCTAGTAATGTGAAGGAAATTGGTTAAAGAAATGATAAATACAAATAGGGATTTAGGATGTCACACTTGGGATAAATATCACAGGGATTTATTGAAATTTCCGGCGAACATGGTAAAAGGTTCCATAAAGATATAATGACCTGGAAAAGCGGTATGAAGGGAAATGGATGCCTGCCACACTTGCTGATTACTGCTGGAACATTATTGCGAGACTGCAAAATTGATCACAATAGAAAAAAATATAAGCCTTTTAAATTCCCTCCCCCCCCCCTCGTTTTGTTTTTTTGCCGCTTAACTCCAATGCAGAAATGCGCACGAGGCTGTTAAAGACGTATAAAAAAGAGCATTGTTGATATTTGAAATTCGAATTTTAGGGGGCAGATATCCAAAAAATTCCAAAATATATGTTCGCGCCCATCAACTCCACCACTCTGTGACAAATTCACATACGACTAAGATATTCGGACCAAATATAAGTCACAATTTGCAAAAAACAATTTATGCATTTTTTCATTTTTTACCCCTTTACGCTCTTACAGCCCTCCCTAAAAATATGCGATTTCTCGCAGTTTTCCAGTGTTTTGCGAATAAAAATACGTCTAGATTAATGAAATTTGATAAGACGATGGCAATTAACGCGATCAACTGTCTGCTTAATATTTTTTTTTGATTTTCTGGATCCACTTTTCCGGTATTTTATTTTTTCCGCATTTTTTTTTTTTTTTTTTTTTTGGTTTTCATAAATTAACATAAAACTCGCATGTCGCATATTTTTTCCCTACTCTCTTTTCTAACTGTTACTGTTATTATGAGATCCATTATCCTATTTCAATTCTTCGTTACGTACATAGAATGAGGGGAGTTAGAGGGTATTCATTTTATAGTTTGTCATACCTGGTTTAAGGTTCCGATACACTTTATCATGAAGTTAGAGAGGATATAGTTACTCTTGTTCCAAATAAAATGAGGAACTGCTAGAGGGTCATAATTGGCCATGAATTTTACTGTAATATGTGTAAGCTTTTTAATGTGTTCATTTTTACTGTATATTTACATTCACATATTGCAACATTTCATCAAAAAAGAGTCCGAGCAATGCCGGGGATATCAGCTAGTATAATATAAAATGTTTGTAAATAATTTGTGACTAGAAAATAGTGATGGTTCCATGTTCTGTTTATATAAATTCACAACGTGGGAATAAAAAGAAAAAAAATTGATAGTGCCTGTAAGTTGAAAACTATGCCTGGCACAGAAAAACTGAATACAGATTTGAATTCAGGAGGCAAATTTCTATAAGAATTACGAATGTTTTATCCAAAAAATTCTATTTCATTTATTTTTTTGTAGAACAGCATAATTTACAACTATCGCGATTTTCGAATGATTTAATAGCATTCATTTATAGACTTCACTAACTATATCTTATAAAATGTTTAAGAATGATTTAAGGCACTTACCTTTACGCTAGACATAACATCATTGAATTTGTTTAATATTGAATAATTTTTAAAAGAGTTAATTTTTTTATTTCAAATATACATAGAGATTGCTGAATGAAGAAAGCCAGGTTGAAGGATCACTTGCTGGTAATGAGCACGGAGCTGATTTACCTTGATGGGAATGTAATCGCCTATGTTAAGCGTTAGAAAATTGTTATTTTTTTTATTGTTAATAAAGAAAATTGAATTTTTTTTAAAACATCTGAAATTCAAATAATGGCATATTTTATGGGAATTACTGATTTACGATTCAGGCATCACGTGTTTCACGTTCTACTTTTCCTCTAGAAAAAATAGACTTATCCTAAAAAGTATAATGACGGAAATAATGCGATTGATTTGTGATCGTTTCAAAACTGAATTTATTTTTTTATAAAAACATATTCATACTTCTTATTTTATATCCATATATTAATGTAAATTAAATTATTATTAAATTTAAAAGACAAAAAAATTAAATATCATCTTAGTTTATTATTTGGTTATATAAAATTATTTCATAAACTTTGTCAAACTTATCAACTAGCAAGGGATCAATCATACTTGAATAAGTTTTAATCTTTCATAAAATTTTTGAAAATGCGCACTATCTGAACTGAATGACTAGAGATTGTCATGTCACTTTTTATTGTGTATAGATATTCATCATGTAAATAAGGATAAGTAACAGAATTTTTGGCACTTATTGCAGCCTTATATCCGTTCTTCCCGTAGTACATATCTTTATATAAATCTTCACTAGCTTGTTTCTTTCCAAACGCAACATTATGCCAACAGTGGGGAACTAATGTCCATGTAACTGTCCACAATATTTGTACGTTTACTTCTGCATTGAAGGCATAACTAATAACTCCGCTGGAACCATTAAGTGTGCCATATTTATTGTACGCTTTAATGAAGCCATAGCTCTTGGGAGGAATTGTACTGAGTGCATCATCCTTGTCAAAATCCGTTCGCCAGGTGTAGGTCTGAAGATTCTGTAACAATTCGTCTGTTTCGTTCACAATACCAATAACACATGCACGAAAGGTGTTTGAAACCATATTCAATCTGATATTTGCTTCTCTTTCTACGTTTGTCAAATCATCCAAAGCAGCAAAAGCCATTTCTTTCATGCAGATAAAATAAAATGACAAACTACTGTCCTTGTGTTTTAATAAATCTGCATACTAAGATATCTGAAAAAAAGAATAATAATAATACGTTTTACACTTTCATTACATTATTATACATGTACAGGGTTGAGTCAAAAGCCATTAGTACTCTTTCTTTTGGAACAGTTTTGGGGTTTCGTCGCCATCTTGAAATCTGTCAATGTGGGCCAAGATTCATTTTTTAAAATGGAAAGAGGGTCATGTGGCATATCAAATAACACCAGTTTTTTTTTCCTCAGGAGTTCATTCCTGCAATTGAATTTCAATTATCTGTTGTGGTTCACAAGTTATTAAAAAAAACATTGACACTATATAATTGGTTGCTGCAGGTAATTGGAGATGACACTAATGAAGGAGGAAAGGATTGAGCTAATATCCGGGGAACGCCCCTACTGTACACTGTTGCTGATTTCAACGCCCGGCACCCCGAAAGAGAACTAATCGCGCACGGTACCATCGCATATGTGATATATTATTTCAGAGATAGTAGAGGTGTACGAGAATATAAAGCTCGTACAGGCGGTCAAAACACCAATTGATGATCAACCTCAACAATGGTGTTGGCAGCATCTGCAAAAAGCCAACAACGCAGCATAAAACGGCTTGCAACTGACTGCAGACTCGGCCAATCCATATCACGGATTCTGCGTACCAACAAGTGGCATCCATTCAAAGTTCAGATGCAGCAAAAGCTATCCGAAGATGATCCGGATAGACGTGAGGAGTTCTGTATCTGGACTCTGGACAACTATGGACTGTCTTCTTCATTTGCACATAACATTGTGTTCAGTAATGAGGCAAATTTTTATGTCCATGTTGAGGTAAACCGTCAGAACATGAAATATTAGAGCGATACGAACCTTAATTGGACAGATCCTTCCAAAGTCGTTGGTGATGTCAAAATTATGGTATGGTGTGTGTTATGGGGCAGCCATTTAATTGGACCTATTTTCATAGACGGTACTCTAAATGCTGATGAGTACCTGCGCTTGTTACAAAACACTGTGTTTCCGTCTCTGTTGACTGAAAATGGCAGTTTCCCAAGTTTTATCCAGCAAGATAATGTATCACAATCCACCTGGTCATTGGATTTCCCAAATCTCTCAGCTAGATTTTTATTGTGGGGCAGCTTGAACTTAGCAAACATCATCTTCAGTAATGCATCCTACAGGCCTGGGACAGCATTATCTCCGAAATTCTTGTGCGCGTGCATAATGAATGGATAAAGCGCTTTGAGCTCTGTGTCCATCAGTAGGGACAACGCATTGAACACAACCTTTAGCTGCTGCAACCCAGTTTCGGTGTGCGTTTTTGCTTGGAAAGTGTCAATATTTTTGTTAATAACCTGCGAACCACAACAGATAACTGAAATCCGATTGGAGGAATGAACTTCTCAGGAAAAAGAAACTGGATTTGATATGCCACTTGACCCCCTTCCCATTTAAGAAAATAAACCTTGACCCAAAATGGCGGATTTTAAGATGGCGGCCAAACTCCAAAACTACCCCAAAAGATAGAGCACCTATTCCATTCCCTGCTAGCATGACTTTTATACACTATTTCTGAAATACAGCTATGTCCAGTGACTTTTGACTATATTGAGCAGTGGCCCTCACTCAGAATGAGAAACATAATACTTCAAGAATAAATTTTGGATACAAGGCAAAATGTAGAGTTCATTGGTGTAGTTTTTTCGAGAAATGTGATAGTGCCTTCAAAATGTTTGATAACGAAATCTGCTTATCAGTAAATGTAGTACAACCTCTGACAATTAAGTTCGGTGAATGACCTCATATTGCGAGTGGATTGCTAGCTTACATGAAACAGCAGTTACTATCCTTCAAAGTAATCCCCGTCGATGGTAATGCACTTCTGGGAACGGCTGTACAAGTCCTGGAAACTCCTGGCGTAGTCGTTTTTAGGGATAGCCTTCAGTTGGGTCGTAACATTATGTTGGATGTCTGGCCACTTCAGGGGGCGTCTTCCACGGTGTTCCGGCCTCCTCGGAACCGTTTAAACCACTCATAAACACACTTCAAAGTGATACCACTTTCTTTGTAAACTGTTGTCAGCATTTAATGAGTCTCTTTCGTTCGCTGATACATTTTGGGTTTCGACCATGCGCACTACACCTTCACTCTTCAATGTCCTGTTTAAACACTATAAACACATTCGCAGCGCTGATTCTCTCAAATTTGTTTAAACATGTTTCGACCTGTCTGGGGCAGGATACGACGGTAGCGCACTTTTACGACCGTTAGCAATATGAGATCATTCACCGAACTTAATTGTCAGAGGTTGTAATATTAAATTATGAATATGCTAATACAGATTGTCCACAAAAGAATATCCCTGCACAATGACAATTTGGCACTTCTAATTTATAATTCATTTACAGACAGAGCTAGCAAAATAATAAGGATATCTTCGTAAAAAAAAAAAAAAAACTCAGCTCCACCAGTTCTGAACTTCATAATACACAGGTCTCAAAAAATGAATATTAATTTATTTCAGAGATAATTGAGCATAGAGAGTCACTATTCCTATATTCGTGATGGGGAGGTTCTGTAGTTTGAAATGAACGGCAGTGGCAACATGAGGTTCGCCGATTTCTCAAAGAAACCTACCCTCTTCATCACTGGCTTTCCCAGGTCACCAGACACAACACCAAATGTTTCTTTTCTTATAGGAATAAGCAAACGACTCTGTTTACGCCATTGTCTTTATATAGTAGATGTTCATCCAATTCCAGTGAAAAATGAAGCTAAAGCTTCTTGCTCCCTATAGGGCGGGAACTCCATTGAAAAACGGCGCTGCATGTACAATCGGACTAAAAACGAATATAGCGCCGCCATATTGCTTCACTACAAAGATTATGCTGTACGCGTTCTTATGATTTTATGAAAATTTTTTCCAACTATTTTAAATTATAGCCGCTAGAAATTATGTTTAGATAGGGCTACTCTGCAATTGGACTTACAGATCAATTTGTAATTTTTGTTTAATATCATGTTATTTAAATTTCAATTAAATTAATTATGTATTTCTTATGTCCATCAGCTATTCGTTTTTGTTTTTATTTTTTTCACCTACAGGATTACTGATAATCTTGTTTTCTTTCTCACAGAAAAGCAATCTATATTTTTTAGACTATGAATATTTAACATTAATCGTTTCAAATAATATTTACAAAATATATTTAAAAAGACTTTAAAAAGAGACAGGCTAACAAAAACAGCAGTAACTTTTGACCTATACAAAAAGACCCATGACTTTTGGCATGTGAGTGTAAATAAAATAAATATTCACAAATAATGACATTTAAGTAGAAGTGGTGTAAAAATAACTATAAATTTATAAAAATGGTCAATCTATTATAAACTGATCTATGAACAATTTTTCCGTTATTTAATGCCTTTACTTCGTATTGAATCTTTATATTCAAGTATGTTTGTGATATGGCTTGAAAAGTGTAGGAGGTAAGATGGCAGAAAGTGGCTTCACTAGCAACAATGCTAAATCTTAATCTCTGGCGATCTATTTACTATATATCTGTGCTTTGAGTAGAGGCAACACCTAGAAAGAAAGCCAAACAACTGAAACGTCATACATTGTTACATCATCATATTCCGACCATTGTTAACCGCATTTCTACCAATGATAAGCTTTAAATTTGGTCGACTTATGATGATGTAACAATGTATGATTTTTCAGTTGTGAGGCTTTCTTTCTAGGAAGTGTTGGTAGAGGTGGTGTTGCTACTATCTAAAGACAATGGTTTACGCCAACATTGCTGAGAAACGTGGATAATTTACAGCAGCAGCAGAAATTGTAATGACTGACAGAGTGCATATCGTATAGATTTTATTCGAGTGTTCGGTGATAAGAATATCAAACACTTGTAATACTAAAGAGTTTTAAAAAATGTTTAAGAAATACAGCAAACTGAATTAAGGACGTACTTTTATGGACACCCTACATAATAATGAGTAGAAACTTCAATTTATGATAACAATACAAGAATCCATAGTGAAAAAATACAGAAGCAAAGAAATAATTGATAATTAATTAAAGAATGGTTAATTTTCATAACACAAACGTGGCACTTCCGTAAAATAGAAATTACTAAACCCTCCAAAGAGAAACCTTTTAAAACTTCCACTTTTCTGGACCCCTTATACATAATTATCTACGAAACAGAAAAATCTTTGGAAAAAATTAACTTTTACGAATATTTGACTTCCCTACAGCTATACACTCCGAATTTGTAAATCATTAAGAGCTAGCAAAATAATAAAAATACCTTGGAGATAAAAGAGCTCCACCGGTTCTGAACTTTACACAGAAGTTTTATTAACTGTTTCACAAAAAAGGCACAAAAAATAGGAAACTATGTCGAGGAAACTATGTCAACTTCCTCTTATGACAATCAGTTCCAAGCGAACTGATTCATGTTATCGTCAGGCTTTCGCTAAAATATTAAGTATTTATAAATTATGTTGCTGATCTTATCCAATTTGAAAATAGCAACGATACTTAATCGAACCTGTAATTTAATGTAAATACTACGGGGTTATTCAAAACTTGGTTCACCCATTAAAGACACCGATAGCAAATTTGCAGTGGATATTAGTTCTTTAATCAATGCGACACTGATTGAGCGTACAGTAACTGTTCAAAGAGCAGCGGATTTCCTAACGAGTGTTTGCTTTAAGTCATGGCCTTCTAGAAACTACCTGGCTAAAAGCTAAATATGGAAAAGCTAAAACATTGTTACGTCGTTTTTGATAATGATGTAACAATGTATACACCTCTGCCCGCAGGCCTTTCTCTCTAGGAGGTGTTGGCCAGGGCCTATCTTTCTCGTGGGCTACGGGTGGTGCTATTACAGAAGTTCAACGTCACAATCTTAGTGCTTCAACAATACATTATTGACGTCATATTCAAGCCTGGTAGTTTCTAGAAGGCCGTGTTTCAATTTGTCTATAGTCCATCCAGCCTTAGTTTGAAAATGTGAGGTGTTTTCAATTGTTGGACATTGTTACAAAAGAAATTAAACAATACATAACAATTAACATGTCCATCACATTTCGCGCAAACTAAGGCTGGATGGACTATAGAGTGTTTGGATTGTTGGCATACACCTGACCTTTAAATAACCCCACAAGAAATAATTCAGATCCAGTGAACGAGGTGGCCTAATTTCCTTCGAAATTACTCTATCCTCAAAAACAGATTGCACTTGTTCCATTGAGACTTGGACTGTGTGAGCTGTAGCTCCAACCTGTTGATAAAAACCTTGTCTGCATTCGATATGATTTAACTGCTCTACAAATTGTTCGAATGTGTTGCAATAACGTTCCGCATTAACAGTGGTGCAACGCGTTTCCAAGAATATGTGCCGTCGCATTCGTTTGTGCAAGCAGAAGAATGGCGTCCGCTTTGAACATTTGCTGTAGGCTCAATCAATGTCGATGGATGAATAAATTTCTTTGTAGAAAAGTGGTGTGTCGATTCTCCTAACTTCCTCTGAGTAACTATCCACACTATCTTTTAGACTTTTTATTATTCATTACCTCACTGATATGTTATCAAAAAAAAATCTTAGGATTTTATTACCGTTAATGTTACAGCAGATATGCGTCATAGTTTTGGTGGATATTTCAGTAAAATCTTAATAGTTAACTTCTTTATTAAATATTATTTTAAATTATAATAATTTAAACCTTCAGAAGAGGACCTCATTGTTGTCACTTTAGGAAAGTGAATTTCGAGGGACTTTATAAATTTTATTAACTTGATTTTTATCACTGCTTATTATAGGAGAATAATATAGTTTATTAGAACAAACGTATAATACCAAATCGTTTTAATTCTTTGGTATTATGTTCGTTTGAATCCGGACAGAACTGAATCATAAGAACTTAATCATAGGTAACGCGGAACTTGGAAAAACTTATTTTGAGTAAACGCGGAACTGAATCAACCTTTCGGAAGGAAATTGTTTATTGTTGGAATCTTGGCAGTTTAATTCTCCAGTTGTTTATTAAAAACGTTCAACTTTACTGACATTCAATCTTTAAAGTCAAGCATCTTCGTTGATGTACAAGTACTCGTAGTTATGCTGTTGATAGCAGTAATAAAGTAAGATATGAATTGACGCGTTTATTTTCACTAAAGGATGATTCCACACAAGCAGTGCCAATATAATAAAGTGAAGAAACTGTGCGATAGAAAGATATAAAAAACAGAAAAAAAATCTAATTTTGTGCACCTTTTCACATGGCATTATCTACATGAATAATAAATATACTCAGGGCAGGATTATTAAAAAAAGCGACCAGTTGAACTCGAGTATTGGATAATCCTGCATCCCAATTCTAAGTTACCACATCGGTTGAATTTTGGTTTATTAGGAATCATTATAGGGTATTACATAAATAAATAAATAAATAAATAAATAAATAAATAAATAAATAAGACAGCAGGAAGAGAGATACTACATAATAAATGAAGTTTTAATAAATTTATTTGAAGTCATGTAAAAAAGGAATTATTTATTTCAGTGCACAGTAATTGTTTTCTTCAGATTAATAAAATATTCTTCTTACTTTAAACTTCATTAGTTATTTACATGCTAACTTGTTTGTAAAAAACTTGCTTCCAGTCTTCCTTATCAGATTTATGCCAACGTTTGATCTTAATATTCCGATAAGCGAACAATTTGTATAGCATGAGCACCTATGCTCATTTCACTTCTTAAATTATAAACAATATTTTTTGTCCGTTTACAAACGACAATATCTTCAGTAGCATGTGTTGGCTTATTATATCCATTAGACCCTTGACGCATATTATTGTAAAGCTCTTCACTTGCTTGGTTGCTTCCAAATGCAACATTATGCCAGCATATGGGATTTATGTTGCAGGTAACAGTCCACATGATTTGCACGTTATCTTTTAAATTTAAAGCGTAGCTGATGACCCCATTAGCTCCATTAAGCTTGAAAAACGAATTATAGGTTTTGATAAATCCGCAACTCATTGGAGGAATTTCTTTAGGAATGTCCTCCTCAAGAATTATCGTTTTCCACTGATGATGATGAAAGTCCTTTAATATTTCGCTTGTTTCGTTCACAATTGCAATGACACAAGCACGGTGCTTTTTTGAAAGTTTTTTTAATCTGAGGAGTGCCTCTCTCTCTGCATTTGAGTGATTCAAATCCTTGAGAAAGATCACATCGCTTCGAGGAGTAGCTAATTCAGTCCACGTAGCATTTTCTTCAGAAAGTAATCTCTGCATCTGTGTAATTTAAAGAATTCCTGTAAAATATAAGCATTTAAATAGCATCTATCTTGATATCTACTTTTTATTGAATTAAAAGTATTAATGAAATTTAGAAATCAAATAAAGGATTTCCAGGTTTTTTTTCTCTTTTTATGACAGCGGTTAACTCTGTGTAACTATCACTACTTTTAAATAAATATTTTATTAAGAATGTCAGCACTGTTTAATATTAAAGCAATTTTCCTTCCTAGATTTTCTACTTTTTTAGTAGATGAAGATTAGCAAGAACAATGATAGATTAATCATGGCTGTGATTAATATCCTTTGAAGAAACAATTCTTCTTAATCGAGAACCATGTTTAAGGATCGAAATAGTTCCCGATTCTTTTTTTAAATATTTAAAAAGTAAAAATAATAAAAATTTAAAGAATTAATAGATTGCCTTATGATAGTTACATTAGTTATAGAATTATGAATTTTATAACCCATCTTAAAGTAATAAGGATTGTTCATTAGAAAAGATATAATCGATTTGTTTATTGTTAGGATCCATAACTCTTCACACTTATAATACTATGAAGAGAACGGTTTATCTAAATAGGCTTTACTTTAGAAGCAGTTTTTTCCTTTTTAATTCTAAAAACTGATCGCCATCCAAAGTTCCCTGGAGTATCTGCATACATAATCAGAAATTCTATTCTTTCTATGATTTGAAAGTAATTAAAGGATATTTTCAGTGCCAGACCCTCAGTTCTTTTTATTCTTTTGTCTCTCATTGATATAACGGCAATCACGTAATAATTTTAAAAATATTATTAATTTATACAATAAAAAGATTTTTATGCAGGGAAAAAAATAGATTAATCAACGAGAACATACTATGGCTCCTCTCTTATAAAAAAATTTAAGATAAATTAGAAGAAAATATCTTACCTTTACTCTGTCAGATCCACCTGAAAAATTGATTACAGACGTCTTCGTCATTGGTGATAATGTAGATGAGTTAGCAGTAATGATGTAATGATCTGTGCGTTTATGTGACAAATCAATGAGGATCTTGGAAAAATATCCTACAAACTGTTAATTTTGTGTTATTTGACTCGAAGAATAGTAAATATTATACATGTATAATAAGCCTATATTACTTAGCAAAGTTAACTTAATTTTGGTTTAAAGATTTTTTTTTAAAAACGAATTATTAGAAAGATTTTGATTTAGTAGATTTGGAATTGTCTATAAAAACTTCAGGCATTAATGCAAGGATCATCTATATCAATGCTTCGTGTTCCAAAATTGTCTTTACAGCTTTGATCACGTATATTTCAGAAATGGGGATAAGTAGAAAGATGCAGTTTGCGGCATAATATTCACACGCACTTAAAGTTTGGTTGGGTTTTTTAAATTGTGCGCAACAGCCCAAAGGTAAACGTGTCGTGTGGTCTGCTTCATATTCGTGTGATGGGGCCGTTTTTCTTAGCAGAGGCGTCAACAACCTCCACTGTTTATCTGGACATGTCGAAGAACTGCAACCTGACATCATGCTGCAGTAGGATGGTGCCTCTCCCACTGGGCTTTGAAGTTAGGAAGGCTTTGGACGACACATTTCCAGGTCACTGAATTGGCAGAGGAAGATCCATTTCCTGGCCTCCAAGGTCTCCAGACATTTTTTCTTTTGGGCTTTGTGAAGGATACTGTCTACCATACCCCGCATCACAGCAGCTATGCAAACGTTAATGAGGACATGCTAGGCCGGACATGGGAGGAACTGGAATATCGCTTAGACATCCTGCATGCTACAGATGGCGCTCACACTGAACTCAGTTAAACGGCTACTAAAAACTGTAAGTGTGTCTGAACATTATGCCGCCATCCGCACCTTTCTACTTATTCCCATTTCTGAAATATACTTGATCAAAGTTGTAAAGTTCATTTTGGAACACCCTGTATTACTCTCATAAAACATCAGTTAAGAGTTCTATTGTTTGGTTTTTTTTTCCAAGCTAACAGAAATCCAACAAACCTCCAATAATAAAATGGAAAAACAAGACGCCACCGCTTTTCCACCATGAATACGTATTTCGAGTGCTACGCACTCAATTTTTCAACATGACTGAGGCATACGACAATCGACAATCAGACAGTGAAGTGTACATTTGTTCAGGTGGGACGTAAGCAGTACTCACGAGTCTTACTCTTCCAGAATAAAGTCCACATGAAATACACTGAAATAGGCAAGTAGCCTGACTAATCCAAAGAGGTCTTCCACATTATGAAAAAAATAATAAGATTTACGATCGTCAGAAGAGTGGGAGAGGAGGAGGGGGAGGGGGTGGTATCACATCTTCCAATAATCCGGGAAGGAAATGTTGCCAATGTCTTCGAAATTGACATCAAAAATATGCCTCGGTTTTCTATACTTTGTATGCCACTTCATTTCCATCAGGTTATTCAGTATTCCAGCCACCAGGTCAGTGTCATGGCTCTTCATCGTCTGCACCATGTTCATCAGGAGATCTTGGATACACTTTCCAATGTGAGTCATGTTCAGATCCGAGTGGATGTAATGATTTTTTACGGTCCTTCTTCCAAGCTGGGCAATGGTCCTCAGGGTAGCATTCTGGAACGACTGGAGTTCACTCCATCTGCTTCTACATTTAGCCACCCACGCAGGCATACTATAGAGGAGGATGGTTCAAATCACTGTCGTGTACAGTAGTAATTTATTATCGATGCTGAGGGCCCTGTTTCTACCCTGGAGGTCTAAGCTGAACTCGTCGACAAACAGTCGATCTCGAAAAAATCTAACCGTCGACAAAGTCGATCATAAGTTATCTATCCCGAAACTTTGTAGCAGCACGAACCACTCGACATGTAAGTGTAGATACGATCTCTGGCCGAGATGCGTCTGAGTTCGATGCTATCGACTGCAAAAAATAGAAGTAAATCAACATCAGCATGTTTGCCTTCCAGTATTCTAAAAAGCTACTCAGAATACAATTAGACTATTCAAAATATTTTAATAGTGCAGAGTTTAGCCATATATATATATATATAAATTTACATAATGTTACAGATCTGCATACATAGGGTTTACATTACAAATACAGGGTGTTTCATAATTGGTGTCCCGACTTTAGGTCCAAATAACGATTCAAGAGGAACAGATTGGGGGGAAATGAAAATTGATTATTTGGTTTTCATGTCCCCTAATTCAGGATAAAAACATTTCGCGTCCCTGAGGGGTGAAGGGGTAAATTTTGAAAATTTTAATTTTGTAGGGGTAGGGGTTAGACTCCATGTGTTATTTAGAAAGTTGTAGAGCATCATGTAAAATGTGGGTTTAGCAAAAAACCCGGTGAAAAAATCTCATCCCCTGCCCTTTATCGAGTGGGTAAAGTGAAAGGTATGGCTAGCTAATGTAGACAAAAACAGAAAAACTCATTAGAAAACTCATTCAAATTTCATAATGTTTTTCTTGGGGGGAAAAGCCCGGTCGAGTTTATTTGCTTTTCAGGGTAACGACTCATTCATTCTCATTAATTTTCCAAATGTAGGCCCTACTGCTTTCTAATAAGTATGGTTTTTGTCCACATCGGCTAGCCATACCTTTCACTCGATAAAGGGGGGAGGGCATGAGATTTTTTCACCGGGTTTTTTGCTAACCCACATTTTACATGAAGCTCTACAACTTTCTAAATAACACATGGGGTCTAACCCCTACCCCTACAAAATTAAAATTTTCAAAATTTATTCCTTCACCCCCAGGGACGCGAAATGTTTTTATTCTGAATTAGGGGACATTAAAACCAAATAATCAATATTCATTTCCCCCCAATCTGTTCCCCTTGAGTCGTTATTTGGACCTAAAGACGGGACACTAATTATGAAACACCCTGTATACATGTAATTAAAATTTTACACATATTTACACAAGTTTACATATCTTTATACATAATCTTAAACATTTATAAACAAATACATACAATGTGCACTCACATTTACAAACACACGTATGTACACAAAGTGCATAAGTTTACGTATATATACACAAGTTTACATATGCGTGGATAGAAGGTACACAAGATTACACATATATGGCTAGATGGTATACATATACAGGGTGTATCAGGTTCGATGGTCATAAAATACCTAGCGTGATCCTTTGCATGATTACAAACTTAAAGTTCCTTATCGAAAACGTCGAAAACTCAAAATTTAAATTGCGTCGTTACGTCATTTATGAACTTTCGACACCAGCAGTTCATTAAATTCAAAGGGGCGATTACAATAAAATCGGCGGCAATTGTTGAGATTAAATGACGTTTTCGACAGGTTTTCAGCAAACTTCGCGTGATGTTTAGACCCTTAACATTTGAGTTTTGAACATTTTGCATAAGGAGCTTTAAGTTTGTAATCATGCAAAGGATCACGCTAGGTACTTTATGACCATCGAACCTGATACACCCTGTATATACATAAGTTTACACACGTTTACACACGTAATTTTACACATTGTACACAAGTTTACACTTTTATACACAGGTTTACACGCATATGGCTAGATGGTATACACATATATACATAAGTTTACACACATTTACACATAAGTTTACACATTTTTACGCAAACTTATACATGTATAGGCTACACATAAATACATGTACATACATGTACATACACCTGTAAACACACGTATTTTATTATTTTCGTAGCACAAGAGAGTACTTCATGTATGCAAATATTTTAAAGCAAGTTTTTAGTTAATATTTTAGAAAATGTGTTTTCTTGACCTATGCTATTTAGCCTGCAGGCCGGAAACAAAGGTAAAAGGATTTTTAATAAAAAATCTATTGCTAAATTCTGAAATAACGATCTCCAAGTTCATAGTCGACTGCTCTTGAATTGTAGACAAGAATTATGCAGTTGTCGATGGTCGAAGTCTACACTAGAAAGTCGACGGTGTAGACAAGTCGTGTTCATGCTAGCTCAAATCGACAATTGTCCTTTACCACGTGACCATCGATACTTGTCGACCATCGACTGCTTGTCGATGAGCTCAGCCTAGACCCCAGGAGAGCTATAAGACCGTACTTCGCCCTCTTCGCTTTGTCAGAGGGTAAGTTACGTGGCGATTCCAGGAGAGTCTTGAGTCGATG
Source organism: Rhysida immarginata (assembly GCA_023313115.1). Taxonomy (NCBI): domain Eukaryota; kingdom Metazoa; phylum Arthropoda; class Chilopoda; order Scolopendromorpha; family Scolopendridae; genus Rhysida; species Rhysida immarginata. The sequence goes on from JAHWFO010026120.1 coordinate 512,043, forward strand.
ATAACGGCAAGGTACTTTTTTCTTGTTGAATAGAACCAAGAAATCCGGGGAACACTTAAGCTTTTTGTTGAAGTACACGGCTTTGCATTTTCCGACGTTAAGATTCAGTTTTCAGCAATTAAACAAGTCTTCGAACTTCTTCAAGGCGTTCTGCAGCCGAGTGATAACGTGAGAGGGCTGTTGTGTCCATGCCATAATGGCAGTATCATCAAATTCGAGGTCAAAGGTCAAATTTGACGCGACAATTGTTTAGCCCCTACCTCACTTCCTATACCTGTTGCCTGCAACAGAATTGTTGTATCTCCACTCGTTTTGAAATTGTATGGGGAGAACAGACTTTTGATTCACGCTGTATAATTGTTAGTTTTTTCTTTAGCTAAAGAAGAAAACCGGAATGACAGCCTAGATTATAGAGGATCACGCTTTTTATTTATTTATTTATTTATTTGTCACAGGAGAACCCATTTACAATTAATAAAAATAAAGCAAATTACACAGAAATAAGTTACAGAATGGAAAAATAGAAAAAATAATATTAACAACAACATCAATAATATTAACAACAGGAATAACAACAATAATAAAACACAAAAAGTAAAGAAGAAAAGATTACAATGGCGGGTATGTCTTAAAATTTATGCGTTTGTCTCTAGAATCGGTATAAAAGTCAAAATCGGTAGCAAGGTCATTAGCCAAGGTAGATAGTCTTCTGATAGGTGAGTGTAACATGTAGTCACTCCCAGTATAATTGTTGTTTATGTGAAAGGTCATGAAGGATCTAGTCTGATGATAAGGTACTCTGAGAGAGAATCGCTCAAGAAGAAAAGGACAATCAATTTTATTGTTCAATAAGTCGTGGAAAAACAGCATGTCGATCCGGGCTCTACATCAAGAGTTAATGGACAAAAATTAGTAAGGTAGATATTTGGATCGAGATTGCAGCCAAATTTAGTGAAACATACTTTAGGAATTTATTTTGGACTCTATCCAATATATTAATTTTTTTTCTGTAATACGGGGACTATACGGGTGCGGCGTATTCCACTATTGGATCATGTAAAGAACAATATCTTGATTGACGACACATTTTTAAAAGGATGAGAGTGCCTAATAATGAAAAACAGTATTATCTATATGGTAGTTGAAAGATAGAGAAGAATCAAAAATTACTCCAAGGTCGGGTGATTTTGCTAACTCTAGTGAGAATGGTTTTATTCATGGAGTAGTCAAAGTGAACAGTATGATGATTTCTGTTAAAGGTAACCACTTTGCATCATGTTTAGAGTGCACCAGTTGATAAGACCGTTAAGGCAGCATTGAAGACGTTGACAGTCTGAATTGGTTAACGTTCAGTATTATTTTTTATTTTTCAGGTATTTTGACAGCATCCTCTCCAGACAATTATCAACTAAAGTTCAATAAGTGTTTAAGCTCTGCCATTGAACCTACAACCTTGAAAGAACATTTCAAAATATGATTGCTAAATTGGTTAATCAATGATCCAGCATCCCTGTCTCATCGGCACATTGTAGATGTTCTCGGGTTTGTTAATAAGATGCAGTTTCTGGAAGTTGTCTTGGAAGATCATGTAAAATGCTGCGACTTCTTCGCAACCATACCTTTTGCATGGGCAGTTGACAGACCTTCCGCTTTTCGGATGGATAATTGTGGATGGCGATTCAGAAAACCAGCAGACCAATCTTTTCCTGCCATTTCTCTTTAAGTATTAAATGGGTTAGCAACAAAATTCCATACAGCATATTTAAAGGCTGCACGGCGAAGACCGATTAACACTGCTCCAACCTCGTGGTTTTGAAGCTAATGAAAAAGCTTTAGAATGTATCTAAATAGAGCTCTCTATCAATAAACATAACTTCATAGTCACTGGTGTTCGGTGAATAAATTCAGTGAATTCATAGAAAATCTTGCTGCATGTTCGGTTTACCTCTAAAATGTTCGGAATTTCTGGCGCCTGTTTCAGATATCGAAGCCCCTCTCAAATTGCCAGGATGGCTAAGCAAGACATGATTAATCGATAACAAACGTTTCCGTTTCTCCGGTGACGTCGTTTGTGATCAAGCATTATTCAAATAAGCAAGTATCCAAATCACCCTCCTCACCAATTCACCCGGCCCTACTCTAATAGAATTGATGGATGAATAAAATTTTAAATCAGCAAATAACAGATAGTGACAATCCTCAAGGGCGATACCAATATCGTTTATAAATAGCAAATCGTTTATAAATACCAAGGGCTATTGTACTTAAAATACAGACTTATGAATTATGAATTGTAAAGGCTCATGTAATATGAATAATTTTGGACTCTCCAAAATAAATTCCTAAAGACTTGTGGTTTTTTTTTAGCTTTCAAAAGGAATAAAGTATAGGCTAAAGATTTAACTATCCGTGGTGTGTGCAGGGGGGGAGGGGGTTGGTAGCCAATAATTCATTATTGGTCAACTTCGAATGTATAGGAAGTTTCCAAGTGATTGAAAGGATTTGATAAAATTTCAGTGTTTTTGCAAAAAACATATACAGTAATCACGGTAGAGACCAATTACATATGAAAACTCTCATCAAGTCTTTTGGCATCTAAAATCATCGCAAAATGGCAGTCGCTCTGGGATCTCTTATAATAATCTGTAAATTTATATAAATGTACAATTGGTTGACAATTTTTGGTGTTGGAACAACCATAAAGACTGCAATTCTTCGACCTTTTCACATTAGAAAAAAAAAATAATATCAAAAGAAAACTACACAAAACAGTTTAGAACGCAGTGATGAACAGAGCCAATGGAAACCTATTGACGCTAAAAAAGCTAGTACTAATACAACATATTTTATTTGTACTTCTTATCTCTATCCGTATAATAAATGTGTAAGAAGTACGTATAATATTTGCGTATATTTCAATAAGTTCCCCTCATCCCCTTTGTTAGGTGCTGCCGTTCAAAATAAGAACTCCTCACGAAGCCAAATTTACTGGAGTATTAATTTCTTAGCGAGTGAATGATGGGAAAATTCAACTAAGAAATTAAATTTTAAAAGGAATGAACTCAGTAATTCATAAAAATATTGACTGATAAAAGTTATTAATTAATTAGTAAACTATACTTATCTTGGAAGTTATCATTCATTATAAAAAGTTAATCTAATCAGGGGGGTATTTTTAAACCACAAAAATTCTGATGGAAATGGTAAAACGCATATTTTGGGATAATTTAATAGACCTATTTTGCAATACATTACTTAGTTATCAAAGCAACCCAATAGGAATTTTAAATTTACAAAAAATATTGCGTCGTTGGGGGCAATTTGTTACGGTTGGTAATTTATAATGTATTTTGAATCTATATAAATTTTAAGCGTTTACTAATGAAGCAACTATATCTCATTATCAAAAGTTATATGTTTTTAAATAACGTTATGTTAAATAATAAGAAGTTCAGTCAACGCATTTTTAATATCATCTGGGATTTTAAAGTAATTTACATTTCAAACAACTGGCAATTTGATTAGACATACATCATTTTTCTTTCGTTGGATAGAGATAGCTGTTATTTAGTATATTACTCTATTTGGTTTAAAGGAAATTTAGAAATACATCAACTGGAATTAATAAAATAAAATAGAAAATGATAAAGCAAACTTTTAAACGGCTTTAACCTTGGTGACTTGTAAATAAGAATACGGCAGGCTTTATTATATTATTTTATTGGTTTAAATTCATATCATTCATAAAGCTTCAATGATTAACATTAACATTATCAAAAAAGTAATGTATGATTTATATTACTATCTACCTCATTTAATAAAAATTTTGTGGCAATGTAAATCACATAAAATTACAAAATCTGAGAATTTTTTAGCTACATGAAATAGATCGAAATGAATTTCGTAAAATACTTTTAAGCTTCTTGTTAATACAAACTATGTTCCTTTTATGTTACATACAGTTATTAATTTCGAAAAAACGAACTATCTGTACACTGCGGCCCGCATTAGTCATGTAACTGCTTAATTTATATTTAGAATTATAAAATGAATTATCAACAGGATACACGAAATCCTTGTTATCGCTTGCATGCTGTGCTACTTTATATCCGTCATTCCCATAATACATTTTCTTATACAGATCTACACTTGCTGCTTCATTTCCAAATGCAATATTAAACCAGCTCTCAGGATTTAATGTCCATGTAACGGTCCATAGTATCTGTACTTTCGTATCACCCTCGTTTTCTATGTCGTAAGTAATAACTCCATTGGTTCGTTACGTGTGAGGTATGTGTTATATGTCTTGATGAAGCCACATTGGCCAGAAGGAATTATTTTAGGTTCGTGATTTTCAACAACCGTTTGCCAGGTGTGGTAATGGAAATTTTTTAAGTCTCCACTCGTTTCGTTTTTAATAGCAATAACACATGCACGAAAGTTTTTAGAGATCTCATTCAGCCTGATATTTGCCTCTTTCTCTATATTTGCATTTTCCAAATCCACTGTCGCCAAGGACATTTCGCTTACAGTTCTATTTCTTGTAATCCCTTGTAATTGTCTATGAAAATATTAAATTATGAATTTTAGTTAATAATATGATAGCAATAATAATAAATTAACAAAGTAACAGTGTAAACGTCCGCTGAAGTTGCCAAAGGGATAAACAGTGCTAAATTTCGAATGTTCTGGACTACATTTGTCTCTTTAATAATTCATAAATAAAATAGATATTTGTGAGATAGAAAAATTTAGAAATGATTAAATTAACATATTGGTATTATTGTAAGTTAAATGCTTTGAAATTATAGCTTCTTTTTAAAGTATGATATCAATTATTTAACACACAAAATTTACTTATTATAAATTCAGAAAAATCGTTTGCTACTAATTCTTAAATCAGCAAAACAGCTGATAAAATAAGAAAAATACCTTGGTGTATGCTATTAAAAATGGTGCTAGGCCAGTTCTGAACTTCACAATAGACTGTTAATAATAGATGGTCACATTTAAATGAGAATAAAAATATGAATCGAAATCTTAATTAAATGCCGTTAAAATTATTAGTCAATATTGACAAACACGGAACAGTTTCTATCTTAACTACGGCAGATTATTTCCTCGTCAAGCATTCGTATAATCACTAATATTTGTTTTACAGTCTGTTCGGTGACCGATAGTATTAAAACGCAGGTCTTATCATTCTCTGAACTAGCGAGTCGCGGGTTCGAATCCCGCCAAGGGCATGGATGTTTGTGTTTGTTCTTTTTTTAGCATTTCCTTTTGAGAGGTTTGCGTTAGGAAGGGCATCCGGCCGTAAATATCATTGCCAAATGGAATAACAACAACGACATCATGCGAATAATGGAAAAAGCTAAGGACGAAGAAGACAAATATTTTTAATACATTAAGTTGATACCATATCTAAGATACACTGAAGCTTGATTTAATGTATATACTGTTATTTACAGAAGAATAAAACTTTTGACTGAAAAGAACTTTAATAATTCTACAAATTTCTCTACCATATCTACAGTTTGATAAAAAGAAATAGATTTTGCAGGATGGAAATTTCATATATTTGATGGGTATTTCCATGGTAAATGTAATCTTCTCAACATATAAAGCACAATGTTTGTACGTATCTATGTATTTTTGTCCGATTTTAAAATGCAACTTAGAAGAAAGTTAAAAAGTTGAAATTTAACACCAGCTGTGTAATATTACCACAATGATGAAAAAAAAAATCCAAAATTGGAGATTAGTTTCTCAAAAATAATTTATATATCTATTTACATGAAATAGACTTGGTTTATGTTTGTTTGCTTGCATGTGCGAACAATCAGCCGGTCGTGTTTGCATTAACAATCGGCTGGTAGTGTTTGCATGTTTTGTCAACAATGGTTGATGAAATTATTGCTTGCCGTAGACGATGAAAAAGACCACCGAGAGTACCAACAATCACGTATTGAATTTATTAGTTACCTTCCTATGCACTTCACAAAGACATTAGAATGTTCAACATGCAAATCAAGAAATTACCAAAAATTACCATAATAACATTCACTTTCTTGAGGAAAAGCAAATAAAAGGCATGCAGAAGACAGAACTATTCCAGGATGGCAAGCTACACTGTTCCTGAAATGGTCAACTTGATCTTCTGCTTTGGATTGTTGGTGCAGATTGTTGAATTTTTGATTGTTGATTGCAAGATTGTTGATTTTTGATTGCTGAATTTTTGATTGTTGATTGCAAAGGTTATTGATTTTTGATTTGGATTTTGATTGCAGATTGTTGGTTCATCAGATTTTTGAATTTTTTTTTGTTCGGAATTCCATGCTGAACAAGTCATCAATTGGAAATTTTCGTGTACCTGTTACGGTTTTTAAGATAGGATTTGAATGTGTCCTAATTTGCATATTTGGGATGATGAAAAGTACACCATGGGTTAGGTCATCCACAACTTCCTGTTCATTGGATTCATCAAAATTGACATATCTGCTTTGGTTACGAAAATAAAAGGGGGGAGGCTCATTTTTGTATTCACCCTGTAATTTTTGCCCGGGATAATTACAGTTGTAGGTAAACAGAACAACCTCAAGAAGTTAATAATAAATCAAATTGGTTTTCAGTAATTCTCCAGTTTCCTGTTGTAAACGAAGCTACCGTCGTTCAGATGTTTCCGACGCCCGGAGAACTTTTTGTCTTCTCTGATCAATATTTCTTTTTTTAATCGGTGGCATTTCGATAAAAATGAAATAACGTGTATCCTTCGATGGATTATTAAAGAGCACACTACAGTTGATGTAGGCTTTGTTAATTCTATCATTTCATTATCTTGAAAATATTGTTGCATCATCACTATATCGGTTTTCATGGCAACAATATTTCTACAGCCATTATGTGGCATTTACGGCAACAATATCTTCGACGAAACAACTTTCTTTTTGGGTGGCAGTGGATGTATATATGATCGTTTGTGTCTGTGTGCTCTGGAAACCCAACAATCCGAACAGGCTTTTTCACTATTTAGTAATCTGTTGTTGAAATTGCACTCTGCTCTTGTGTGAATCTCACAGTCGGGTTTTTTTTTTCTGTTGACACGCTCACAATTTGCTCAGTTGCAGTAGTGAGTTTCCGAAACCAATACAAAACGAAGGAACTACTTCCTCTATCGCCTTTCCACTGTTTCTCAATAGTCTGCTAACTCTTCATCATCTACAATTATGCTCGTTTTGAAAGATTTTCTAGAAAATGTTATATATATGAACTACCAATTCTAAGAAAAGCCGAACAACAGGAATTCTCTGCATTGCACCAAATTCAATTTTTTTGTTTTTGCACAAGTTAGCAGATTTGGGATGGAATCTTCATTACATGATTTAATGAATGTTTTTTATTTTGCACAAACTTTGCCTTGCATTGTTGGTCATGAGATACCTCTTATTAGAATGTCCTGCCGTCATTATGAATATCGATTATTATCGATAATTATTATTTTTTCAAAACCTCAGATAGAAATGACCTTCCTCTTGCTTTGAAAATCAATTCTGCAAAATTTCATCAAGATCGGAATAAAACTGTAGATTTATATAAGAAACAAACCCACAAACAAACTTTCCTCTTTATACAGGGTGTTTCATAATTGGTGTCCCGTCTTTATGTCCAAATAACGACTCAAGGGGAACAGATTGGGAGAAAATGAATATTGATTATTTGGTTTTAATGTCCCCTAAATCAGAATAAAAACATTTCGCGTCCCTGTGGGTGAAGGGGTAAATTTTGAAAATTTTAATTTTGTAGGGGTAGGGGTTAGACCCGATGTGTTACTTAGAAAGTTGTAGAGCATCATGTAAAATGTGGGTTTAGCAAAAAACCCGGTGAAAAAACCTCATCCCCTGCCCTTTGTTTATAATAGTAAACGTCTCTGTAATGTCATGAACTCAAATGAATATAAAATGTCGGAAACAATGATGAAGCGAAACGAAGAATTAAAAATGTTTTATAAACAACCGCAAGAGACTGCTGCAATCTACAAAACTGTCTCTGACTTCTGCAGTAGTGGAAACAAAATAGAGCAGAAGGCAGACAACAGCAGTCTGTTCCGTTTCTGGTGTCTGTTTGCTGTTTCTGGTAATGTGGAATCCAAGCTTAATGCGCAAGAGCGTGGAGCAATGAACGGAATAACTAAGCGATAAGCAACCAATTCTGATTGGTTCGTTTCGTTGGTCTTCTTTTAATGTCCAACCTGTTCTCCAAAAACACAGTGAAGTTGTTTGTAATCACAGAAGAACTGGAACAGTTTGAGAAATGCATGAAGAATATCAGGGAAGAAATGAGGATGGTAAGAGGTAATAAGGACGTATCTGGAAGGGAGACGCATGGTTTGATGAAGAGTGGAGGGCGAAAAGGAAGAAAGTGAAGAAAAAATTGGAGCAAATGAGAAAAGATGTTATGGGAAGAATATATCAAGGAAAAGAGTTTCAAAGGATATGTAAACAGAAGAAGAGGGGTGAAGTAAGGAGGTGGAATGATAAGATCAGAACAGTCAGAAGCAATCGGGATTTCTCGGAGCTGATAAATAAACACAAGTAAAACAAAAGGATGAAGTAAATGGGAATTAAAATAGAATAATGGAGAGAACATTTTATGAAACTATTGGAGGGCAAGAATGACGAGGAGAGTAGTAGCATGATAATCAATAGAGAAACACAGGGAGGAAAAAACACTACGATGAGCTAAATGAAGAAATTACTGGAGAAGAAACTTGGAAGGCGACTCAAAAACTGAAAGCAAATAAAGCAATGGGGCTGGATGGAATACCAGCGGAATACATAAAAAATGCGGGCAGAGAGGTACTGACACTGTTGTATAAACAAGTGTTTGACATGGGACGCGTACGAAACAATGGGTGAAATATTAATTTGTCCGTTATTCAAGAAGGGTGATAGGAATAAGGCGGCATATTATAGAGGAGTTAGCTTAACATCCATTACTTACTAGGTTTTTATGAGAATATTGAATAGAATATTGAATATATCTTTAGTGTGCAGTGCATGATAGAGCAGGTGACAAACGCAAATGGTGACAAATTTTATGCATATTTCATTGATCTGAAAGTAGCATTTGACAATATAGATAAGGAGGTACTCTGGAAAAGACTAGAGACGATAGGGATTAGAGGAAATTTTCTACAAATTATACGAAACGTTTACAAGGAAACTGCATGCAGAATGAGGAGGGGGCAATGAAATATCAGACACGTTTTGGACTGGAAAAGGAGTGAAGCAGGACTGAGTGATGAGTTCCATCCTCTTTGCTTTACTAAGAAGCGAGTTGGAGGAGCATCTAAGTAGGAATGGGGTAGGAGGGGATGAAAAAGGGCAAAACGAAAATATACACGATGATGTATGCAGATGATATAGTCATGATAGCGTATACGGACTCTAACAGAGAGAAGACGCACCATAAATACGGAGAAGTCGAACATTATCGTTTTTCGGAGAGACGGGAAAAGGGGCGCGAGGGAAAATTGGTGGTGGGGAGGGAAAGAAATAAAAATAGTAAACGAATACAGATATCTCGGAGTGTGGTTCACGGGAAGAAACTCTTGGACGAAACAAAAAAAGTCAATTAACGGGTTTCGCAGTGGTTCAACCTCTTGAATCCTACTATACAACTTTACCATCAATAACTCAACGCAAATTCAGGGTCGTTGAATCGTTCGCCAAAATCGTAGTGGTTCGCATCCCCGCGTTCCCCACTTAACTGTAACATAAGGTTCGAGTCCCGTTATCCATATGACTGGTACCGTGGGTTTCGAAGTTTTCAAAAGTTTTCCTTTTGATTATTGCAGCCCCGTAATCCACAAGGTTTTTAAAATCTTTCATACTTTCCGAGAAAATCGAGTTACGAACGACAAGGGAAAGATACAATAAAAAAGTTGTAAAATGTTGACTAGTGGAAATTTAATTGGATCGCCTAGCTTTTCTTTTGTTAGACAGTAGTATTTGGTAGGTCAATTTTCTTTCTTGATCTAAAAAAAATAATTAATGCCTACACTAAATGAAATGCTAATTTTAAAGAAATGTCAATGGTAAGCAATCTTTTAAAACCGTTTTTATTTTAATATCTTGTAAATAATAAAAGCATAATTGTAAGAGCCTATATTTTATTACTATTACTATATTATTATATTATACCATATTGTTATTTTATTTGCTTACATTCATATCAGTCTTGTAGTTTCAATTTCTTTCCTGAATCAATATTATCAAAAGTAATAGATGACTAAAATCTTCTGAAAATATTAAACATCTTCGAAAATACGAACTATCTGCACACATCGATGCGCATTAGTCATATAGCTGCTTAATTTATATTTACATTTATATTTAAAATCATTTGTCTCATTAGGATAAGTTAGAAAGATATCTTTTGCATTTACTGCTGCTGTATGTCCATTATTCCCATAGTACATATTGCCATAAAGCCCTGCATTAGCTGCTTCTTTTCCAATTGCAATATTATGCCAACACTGGGGAACTAATGCCCATGTAACTGTCCATAATATCTGTATAGTTAATGGGCTCCTTCCATTTGTACCAGTCTCTTCGTTTACGTCATAAGTGAGAACTCCATTGGTTCCATTAATTGTGCCATATGTGGTATACGTTTTGATGAAGCCACAGCTGTTTCGAGGAATTATACTTGGTGCGTCTTCTTCAACAACCGTTCGCCAAGAATAGTATTGAAAATTTCTTAACGTGTCATTTGTTTCATTTTTAATAGCAATAACACATGCACGATAATTTGTAGAGATCTTGTTCAGCCTGATATTAGCCTCATTCTCTACATTTATTTTAGCCAAATCCAGTGTCGCATAGCTGGAATTCTTTCCTGCAGACATTCCTTTTTAAGCTATTTAATCTTTTTTCTTGTAATTCTCTATGAAAATATTAAATTATGAACACAGTTAATAATATAATTCATTATAAATACTGCTTCGAATTTATTGCTCATTTTTGTAAGTATGATATCATTTAAATTATGAATAAACCATTAAGGATTAAACAGGGTTTATCTAAACCCCTGTTACAAACTTCTGGTGGTGATTCCCCATAGCGAGATGAAAACAAAAGTTCGTATAAACATGGTTCGGATAACGAACCGTTTATGAGATTTCCGCAGTTAAAAGTGAAGTTTCAGCAGCTGGTGTTGTACGCTGTGGATGACAGGAAACATGCAGAGAAGCTACAACAAATTCTTGAAAAAAAAACAATTAATTGGTTATTAACAGGTGCGCCTGCTAATAATTTCAGGTACCTAAACAACCATTCAGGGAGGTAAAACGGGTACTGTAGTAAACGGTTAGTTATCGGACCCTTCCCCCCCCCCCCCCCCCCTCTGAACGGTTGTTTAGCTTCTCCGCATATCACCTACCATCCACACAGTATAAAACCAGCTGCCGAAACTTCACTTTTAACTGCGGAATTCTCATAAACTCATGTTTATATGAACTTTTGTTTTCATCTCGCTGTGGGAAATCACCACCAGAAGTTTGTGGCAGGGGTTTAGAGGCACCTTGTATAGCTGACAAAATAATAGAAATACCTTGATGTAACACTCCTAAAAGTAGACTTCTTCCTAAACTTCACAGCCGACTGTTAATAATGGATGGCTGCATGAAAAAGGGAGCAAAAATAGAAACTGAAATTTTTATTAAGTTAACGTCAGGTTAACCTTGTTATCAATTCTATCATATCTAAGCCAGATTATTTCATTGTCAGGCATTTGCCAAAAATATTAATAACAATTAATATTGATAAACCATTTTATTTTTAATCTATCTTTATTTTATTTGAAAACCCTTTTTCTTGATGAAGATTAAAATTTTAAAATTCTTTTATTGATAAGTATTAATCACAAGCTGATATGATATCTAATTTTAAGATAGTGCTGAAACTATTCAATGTAAATTTTTGTTTGTAAATACTGCTGTACACAGCAAAATAAAAGTTTTTGACTGAAAAGAACTTTAATAATTTGATTAGGCTAATCTATGTCTAAAGCAAAACAATTCACCGCCGCGTACCACTTTAATAAGAAAAGTTACAAAACATAGCCAACGATCTTTGGGCCTGTTCAAGAACTACCAGTCGGTATCTTGTGCACCACCGATTAAAGGCCGGTGAACTACATTATTGATAAAAATAAATAAACTTTGCAAGTAAAAATAACTTTCTAGGTTTCCATTACTTTATGTATTGCCGCAAAAAAATTCGAATGATGTATATTTCAGTAAAATTTTGATGTTTAATTTTTGTAAATACTTTTTAAAATATTCTGGAAAAACTGAAGCATGATAGCTCATTATTGCCATTAAGAATTAAAAACTGGATTTTCAAAGATCTTGTAGCCCTTCACTCACGAATTTTTGAAGGTGGCAAAAAAATTTTTTGGACTGGTTATAACTTAGATTTTAATGTATTAATAACATATATTTTTCCAGAAGTGTTCAATATTTGGACATTTACAATTTTTTATGTCCTATAAATAGGATGCTGGTGCAAATGGGTTAAAAGGGTTTATTCTGCGAAAGGTTTTAAAGATCAAGGTATAAGACAACGTAAAATAGAAGTTGGTACATGTCTCCGATTTGTTTTTAAAGTTAAGTCCTAAAAATAGCAACGTCAGCAAAGGGGTTTGCTTTGAACTCGAATTTTATTTTGTGCATCTTCCACATGGTGCTATGGACCTATGAATTCACTTTTTATTTTTTTTATTGTCAGACGGTAATGTATGCGTATGAAAGCAGCCCGGAGAACGCCTGTTCCCACAATAAAATTTCGATTGGGTTGGTGAAGGCTGATCAATACCTGGACATATTGGATAAGGAGATGTTTTCCGCCTTCTGGTAGTTCTAGGAGTGGACGATTGTTATAATCAGGACGAGAACACCCCTTACACCTGTCATGGCTTGATTGACGACATGGAGGTTCCACGACTGCTTGGACTGCACAGAGCACTGACCTCAATCTGACAGAACACATATGGGACGAACTGGAATGACGGTTGAGGTCAAGACCAACTCTTCTGAAATCAGTCGCTAAAGCCAGTGCTCTTTAGTGGAGGAGTGGTGCTACGTAAGAGAATGGGGGGGGGGGGGGGGTGCTTTCATTTTTTGGAAGCAGTATGCTGTAAGGCAGCGTTTTTCAATCTTTATTTTTGGTTTGCATCCGTAGAAAGCTTTAGATAAATATCGTTCTTCCTATAAGATTTGAACAATCAAACTAAAAAAGAAAAAGATATCACAGTTATTTCGTTGCAATTTTCGACCCCTGAGGGGAAAGATTTAAGGAGCTGCATCCCCCCCCCCCCCCCCCCCCTAGGCTCCTGAGTATTTTTTTTGTTATCGCAGATTCATTCTGGAATTAAATGTGAAAGAAACCGTATTGACATAATTTTCGCCAATTTATTTATTTATTTATTTATATTCCATTCCTGAGTGGAATGGACGTGTCTTAATGAGCTCGTCGGACTTTGTTTGAGAAGGAATTGAGTGAATATTTATTTTTTCAACAGAATTTTTATTGAGATATGAAATGTTAATTGAAGATGTGAATTGTTAATTGACGATATTATATATGATTTGTCTACCTGATTTATATTGGTTGCGGAAATATTATTCTTCATGATGAATACTACCTGTCCCCGTTGTCGGAAAAATGTATTAGACGAAGAACAAGGCCAGAAATGTGACGGATTATGCAATCGATGGTTTCATCGTGTTTGTGCTGATATTTCACCAAGTGATTATCAACGATTTTGTAAAGACAAACGTCTGAAGTGGAAGTGCAATCGTGACGACTGTCTTCCTGACGAAAAACAACCATTGAATCAGCTGTCTTAACAAATATCTCATTTGGCAGGTAAATTAGATGAATTTTCCCAATCGGTAAATAAGTTCCAAAATGTGATGACTGATATTAAATTAATTAATGATCGATTGGATTCCATACTCACTAAATTTACTAAGTTTGAGTCCAGGGTGACTGCTATTGAATCTAAATTGGCCCAACTTTCAGATTCGAGTACCGGTCTCGGAAACAATACCTCTATTGATGAGATTATGTCTGAAATTAATGATCGAGCTAAACGTCAAAGGAACATAATTTTCTACAATGTTCCTGAGTCAACGAGCCCAAATCATGAAGAAAAGAAGAGTTTTGATAAAACAAAACTTAGAAATATATTTAATGCGCTAATGGTTGAATTTGACAATGATTTTGTGACTTGTTTTAGACTTGGTAAATCTTCCTTAAACTCGCCTCGTCCAATTAAGGTGGTCCTGCGTTCTTCGGAGGCTGCCAATGTATTACTACGAAAATTTTCGGTTGAAGCCATATCTTCACGGGATAGTTCACTTGGTGGTATGCAGATATCCAGAGATCGCACATCGAGCGAGCGACGTTATTTCTCTGAACTCAAAAAGTCATTGCATGATCGTATTGCTTCCGGTGAGACAGACTTAATCATTAAATATATAAATAATGTTCCGAAAATTGTAATGAAACAAAAAAACTAATACAGTCCAACGGGAATTCTAATCTGCACATCTACTACCAAAATGTGAATGGTCTAAGAAGTAAATTAGACTTAATTAAGTTAAATTTGTCTCACTGTCAATACGATATTATCACCCTAACAGAAACTAATTTGTCAAATGATATTAATAATTTTGAGTTGGGTTTGTCAGATTACACAATTTACCGAGCCGATAGATCTATAATTACAAGTGATAAAATGAGCGGCGGTGGAGTTTTGATTGCTGTGAAGAATACTCACCGTTCCGATCTCATTTGTTCCTTATATAATAACATCGAATGTTTATTTGTTTCCATTTCCCTTGGATATAATCAATATTTAGTTCTTGGCAATGTATATTTGCCTCCTGGTTCACCCTCTATAAGATATAATGACTTCTCATTATGTGTTGATCATGTTATGTCTAATTTTAAAATGGATATGAATCTTATAATTGTCGGTGACTTTAATTTACCTAATATTGATTGGAATCAATTAGATACCTTTTCACCATCTCCAGCATCGTCTGCTATATTAAATATGATTTCTCATTATAATCTGAGTCAGCTTAATCAAATAATAAATAAACGTGGAGTTATTCTTGATCTTATTTTATCTTCTAATAATAAAGTTGTTGTCTTCGAGGATTTTGATCCTATTGTTACAATAGATATACACCATCCTGCACTTTGTTTTTTGTTTCCTGTAAGAATTGAAAGTAAATATGGGATTTCCCGTACTTATATGGATTACCGAAGCTGTAACTTAGATCAGATTTTTTTAGAACTCACAGCGATTGACTGGAATAGCTGGGACTGGAGCCAAGATATTAATGATTTATTTTCTACGTTTTCTAGTACTCTTAGTAATATTATTCTGAAATACACCCCATCAAGGATCACTAGAAGTGATAAATTTCCTCCTTGGTTCCCCCCTTCACTTAGAAAGCTTATTATAGAGAAGAAGATTCTTCACAAACAATTTAAGCGTTCATTGAAATTAGCAGATTATCTTAAATTTGTTTCCATTCGTAGACGTTGTCGCGAGTCTTCCAGGTTATATTTTAAGGAGTACATAACTCGGATTCAAGACTCTTTGTCTATTAATCCAAAATCCTTTTGGAGTTTTCTTAGTAATTATCGCCGTAGTTCAACAACTTTAAATGATCGTTCTGTTGATGATCCTAAATTAATGGCTGATTTATTTGCACAATTTTTTTCTTCGGTGTTCAATGTTGATTCAGCATCTGAGGAACATATATCGGATCCTCAAAATTTTAATAATAATGCTAATTTAAATCATGAATCTATTCAAGATATTACTTCCTTTTCATTATCTTCTTGTTTGGTGACTTTTGAGGAAGTATATAATGCTCTTAATAATTTAAATCAGTTTAAAGGGTGTGGGCCGGACGGAATACCACCCAAAGTTTTAAAATCCTGTGCCACTTTATTATATTATCCTTTAGCAAAATTAATTAATCTATCCTTTTATTATGGGGTTTACCCTGAGGTTTTGAAAATGAGTTATGTCATCCCTATTCATAAATCAGGGTCCTTAACTGACGTTAATAACTATCGTCCCATAGTAATTCAGAATGCTCTGGCCAAGGTTATTGAAAAGATATTGTTGAATAATATCAACAATTATTTAACCAGATTCATATCTTGCGATCAACATGGATTTATGGCTGGTCGTAATACTGTTACAAATTTGGTGACTCTTGAACAGGATATATTATTGGCCTTTAAGCGTCATCAACAGATGGATGTTATTTATTTAGACTTTACAAAGGCATTTGATAAAGTCGATCATGTTCTACTTCTGAGTAAGTTGAAACTTTGTGGCATTACTGGTTCCTTACTTGCTTGGTTCGAATCTCATCTTGAGCAGCGTCAATTGACAGTTAGATTTGCATCTTCATATTCCTCTTCCTTTATTGCTCGCACAGGTGTCCCTCAAGGCTCACATCTTGGTCCAATTTTATTTAATCTATTTATTAATGATTTAGTTAATTTGGTTGGTGTACGCCTGTTGCTTTTTGCAGATGATGCGAAACTCTATTTTCCAATTTCCTCATTACAGGACTGTGAATTGCTGCAAAACAATTTGCAGATAGTTTATAACTGGTGTAACTTGAATCGAATGATCTTAAATCCTAATAAATGTAAATGTATGTCTTATTATAAATCTCACACTTATATTAAGTTTGATTATTGTATACTGGATAACAAATTATCTCGTTGTGATTGGGTATTGGGCCTTGGTGTTAATTTTACTAGTTCATTGAGTTTTGACGTTCATATTAGTCGTATTACCAGGAAGGCAAATAAAATTCTTGGCTTGTTACTACGTTCTTTTAAATTTTTTGATCGGCCTTCTACCCTCATTCTTCTTTATTGTACATATGTTAGACCAATTCTTGAATATGCTTCTATTGTTTGGAACCCTTATCATCAAGGCTTAATTATTGAATTACAAGCAGTTCAGAATCGATTTATACGTTTTTTAAATTATCATTTTGGTTTTGGTTTACCTAGAATGTCTTCAAATAATATGAGTTCTTTTTCGGGTCTTATTCCTTTACTTCAGAGAAGAACGATGCATGATGGCATTTTTCTTTTTAAATTGGTGAATGGCTTAATCGATTCTCCCATTTTACTGAGTCATATTAATATTAAGATTCCCAGTATTACACGTAGTATCGAAATGTTTTTTATCCCTCGTTGTACTACGAATTACGAGTATAATTCTACCATTATCCGTATTCAAAGATTGGGTAATTTTATATCTAATTATATTGATCTTTTTAATTGTAATGTCTCTGATATAAGGAATTTTCTTTTATCCTTAGATGGTATTTTTTAAATATTCTGTTTTTTTTGTTTTTTTTTTAATAGTTTGATTTTTCTGTCACCATCAATAATTTATTATTTTTTAATATTTTTTCTGTTATGTAATTATATTATGTTTTCTTTTTTCCTCTTTTACTTGTATATATGGGATTTCCCGTTGGAATGTAGTAAAATAAAATAAAATAAAATAAAATAAAATAAAATAAAATAAAATAAAATACAAATTTACAACAACAATATAAAAGAAAAATCAAATAAGAAGTTAAGTAATATTGTATCCAAGAATAAAAAGGCGCCCAAAAGGCCAGTGGGCCTGTCTAGGGGCATCCATAAAAAAAATTATAAAATAATTTAAAATTCTATAAATTTGTAAAAGTTTGTATTGCATTAAACGGCAACGACAATATTACCAACAATAATAATAGTAATGATAATTTGTTATAACTAAAAACATTACAATATAACCAATAATAATAATAGTAGGAATTATGATAATAATAATAAAAACAGTAAAATAAACAGAGGCCTGTGAAATCGGTTTTAATTAAGAGTAAATAGACGTTAAATCAGAAGTAATTAAGCCTGAACGAATGTTTTTAAGGAGACGACGTTTAAAAAATTGAAGAGAAGGTGCCTCCCGAAGTTCCACAGTTAATATTGACCAACAGATAGCGCCGGAAATCGAAATAGATCTTCTTAAGTAATTTACTCTATAAAATGGGATTACTATTTTTTTTTCTCTTGTGAGATAGTGATGATATGGGCTGATTAACATAGGGGGGTTTCTAATATTATGTATGTTATGTGTGATTTTATACATAAATTGAGTTAATTGAATAAAATAAAGATCATCAAATTTTAATAAGTTGAAGTTTTTAAATTCTGAACTAACGGAAGAGAAAGCGGGCCTATTTAACAATATTCGTAAAAAACGTTTTTGAAGTTTAATTATAAGATTTTTATTTTTCTGTGTGGTCGATCCCCATAAAAATATTCCAAAGCATAAATTTGTATGAATTAGGGTAAAATATAAATTCAGTAAGATATTACGTGGAAGATGATTGACTCTATAAATAATACCTAAAGAACGGGATAGTTTAGTAGCTAAATGTTTTATATGAAGGCTCCATGACAAATCGGGGGTAAAATAAATTCCTAAATATTTATAAGAAGAGACTCTAGATAAAATTATATTATTAACGCAAAGTTTAATTTTGTTGTAGTCAATTAGTTTATTACGCTGATGAAAGATCATGTAGTATGATTTGTTTAGGTTTAATGGAAGTTGATTTAATAATGACCAATTATAGATTTTCATTAGCAAAGAGTTCATTATATTTTCAACTTGTACTTCGGAATCGGCTGAGACTATAAATGTTGTGTCATCAGCAAATAATACGCGTTGTGCATTGTCAGTAATATAAGAGAGGTCATTTATAAAGAGAGAGAACAGTAGTGGCGACAGAATGGAACCTTGGGGTACACCCTGATTACTGATTAAATTTGGAGAAAATTTTGAATTGATATTAAGTGAATATTTTCTATCTAAAAGAAAGGAAACTATCCAATTCAATGGTAGCCCTCTAATGCCATATAATGAATTTAATTTATTTATTAATAAAGCATGGGGAACCATATCGAATGCTTTTTTAAAATCAAGAAACAAAGTTAATACAATTTTTTTTTGAGCCATCTGAATATTAATATATTCGGATACTTCATACAGAGCTGTGGAGATGTTTTTATTTGGGCGAAAACAGTGTTGTGCATGAGATATGAAATCATGAGAATGAATGAAATTACTTAAGCGAATATAGAATAGCTTTTCAAATATTTTGGAAAA
>JAHWFO010026120.1:546326-567153 GCA_023313115.1 Rhysida immarginata
ACATCTACCCTACAACTTATTTAGTGATACCCGGGTTATTTTTTAACATAATTGCCGCCTTTGACCAAACGCTTGTTAAGTTAAGATAGTAGCTTCTATATCCCACAGTCATAGAATTCTGGGGCCTGATGCTGGAACCACATTTCAACCTCATGGTTGAGCTCTTCATCGTCGCGTTTCTTCTGGTTAA
The DNA here is from genome assembly GCA_023313115.1 of Rhysida immarginata. NCBI lineage: Eukaryota > Metazoa > Arthropoda > Chilopoda > Scolopendromorpha > Scolopendridae > Rhysida > Rhysida immarginata. The sequence continues at coordinate 546,517 of JAHWFO010026120.1, forward strand.
GAAACAAGTGCAGGTGTTCATCAGAAAACACAGACGGCCTACCGTTTGTGTTCATCATGAACGATGCTCCTGTCTCCAGAGAATTCACGACGTCACTTTATTAGATGTTGTCAACTCCTAATATTTCCATAAACGGGAACAAGTGCGTTGTGAATATCTACTGGGCGCTTACCCTATGCTTGAAAAAAAAAACGTATGACCAAACGCACCACATTCGGCAGGATTTTGAATCGGCACAGCCTTTGTATATACGTGTTACTCGAACTAGACTCCATGAGGAACAGCCGCGAGAGGGAAGTGGAAGGCTAACAGTTAAAGCCAGTATAGCCAACTTACCCACTAAAATATTACTATAGGGCTTTAAACTTGTTTTCCGGACTCGCTTCATATGTTGTCAAGAAGACGGAAAATCTAGGATCAAGACATTAGAACAAAATATTCCCGTTAAGATATTAGAACAAAATTTTTGACTAGGATTAAAACCACATGGCTGGAAAGGATTAAACCAAACACTCTTGAAAGTGACCAGGATAAATAACTAACCGTTGGTGTATAAAGTGACACGGGCGTGTTTGATAAGAAGGGCCTTGCTGAGTTCTTTTAAGTTGGCAATAAGTATGAGAGAATCAAACGTCGGAAGATAAACTTGTTACAAATTTGTGTAATCAACGATCTTTGCGTAAGGCAAAAGTCGCCCGTAAAATAGTGTTGTATACAACTTTCACTCTATTCAGCAATATCTTTGATGTAAAAGACAATATCATGAGGCCATAATTTAGTTTAGTAATAATTTCAAATTTAAAAAGAGTAATCAATCCGTTTGTCTTTAAAATAAGCCGAAGCTTTTTTTTATTATCAAAAATGAAAAGTTTACTCATTTGAACGATTTCATTATTGTGGGCCTTAAATAAATAAATAAATAATAACCTTTGATTTTATAATGTTCTGGGTCTTGTTATTGAAATTGAAAATTTGAGATAGGGCTTTTCAAATTTTTCTAAAATGATTTTCCGTACAACGGTATTTTTAGGGCTTGCATTTCTCAATAAAATTTAAACAGCTGTCAAAAGTAAGCCCGAATACATTAACGGTCACATACTGATCGCCGTGCCCTGTTGAATAAACCACATTGATAAACCACATCCGTTTAGTTTATTTCTAAACGGCATTGTGTTTCTGAAAAGCCCTGATAATGATATCATCTGCAAAAGCACTAATGGTGAAAAAAAAGTTGATAACGAAAACAAAGAAGTAATAAATAAACAAGACATTGCTGATAGATATATCATAAAAATACCTCTTTCGGATACGCGTTGTTAGAAAAAATGCTGTATTATTATAACGATTTAGTCAAGTTATTGGCACGCGGAACTAATTCTATTTAACAAAGGCACATTATTTCGCCGTGAGATAATGGCTTAATTTTTTTTTATTTGCTGAATATTGCACTTCTTTGAAGCACTTCAGTTAACGTTTAACAGAACTATTATTACATATAACTCACATGAGAAACTATTCAGACAGTTCATTAAAACCCTAATCCGTAAGAAAATGGCCTGGAAGTCGGCATAACCTGACACGATCATCGACGCGATGAATAAGAAATCGTGATTCATCCGACCAGGCAACTCTCTTCGAATTACCCATGGTTCAGTCTCGATGTTCCCGGGCCCACTGTAGGCGTAGATGACAATGGCGCCATTGTATTGGGCTGTCAGCTGAGCCACTGTCTGGCGCCGATCATGCTTTACCAAGCGGAACAGTCTGCGACGTCCTTTTTCTTTGATGACGTGTGAGCGTCCAACACCTTGGCGTCTACTGTTAGTTTCACCGTCATTTATCCACTTTGATAAATACTGACAACAGTAGATCATGAACATCCTACCAGTCGTGCGGTTTCGGAGATACTCATTCCGAGTCTTCGGGCCATTACAATCAAATTCCCTTAGATACTCGCCTTTCCCATCACTCGCAAAATTAAGTGCAAGACTGATTCTTTACCTTCTCCAGCAGCAGTTAAATACCATTCCCACTTAATTACGTACCCTCCATGTGATCCAGACGAGTTCATTCACCAATATGGTGATGGTCATAATGTTTTAGCTCTTCAGTGTAGACACAAGAAGGTAACCACAGAAGAACTGGAACAGTTTGAGAAATGCATAAAGAATATTAGGGGAGAAATGGGGATGGTAAGAGGTAGTAAGGGACGTATCTGGAAGGGATATATGTTGTTTCATGAAGAGTGCAGGGCGAAAAAGAAGAAAGTGAAGAGAAAATTGGAGCAAATGAGAAAAGATGTTATGGGAAGAAAATATCAAGGAAAAGAGTTTCACAGGATATGTAAACAGAAGAAGAGGGGAGAAGTAAGAAGGTGGACTGATAAGATCAGAACAGTCAGAAACAGTTGGGATTTCTGGGGGCTGATAAATAAACACAGGAAAAGCAAAGGACGGAGAGGGTGGAAATTAAAATAGAAGAATGGAGAGAACATTTTATGAAATTACTGGAGGGCAAAACTGACGAGGAGAGTAGTAGCATGATAGTCAATAGAGAAACACAGGAAGGAGAACATTACGACAAGCTAAATGAAGAAATCACTGGAGAGGAAACTTGGAAAGCGATTCAAAACTGAAAGTAAAAAAAGCAATGGGGCTGGATGGAATACCAGCAGAATACAGAGAAAATGCGGGCGGAGAGGTACTGACACTATTGAATCTGTGACGACCTCCCCCCGTTAATTAAGTATTCATACGAGCACACAACCACAGCTGATGTGTCGGGAGAGGAAATCGTCAACGGAGTTCGAAACTGATAATTGAGGAATGAGATGTTGAGGGTCTACATACACAATTAATAGAAGCAATTATAAGAAAGAAAGTCAACTTTTATTAAGATTACCAGCATAACAGTTAACATAGAATACCGATTTTGATTCCTCTTAAAAATTAATTAAATGCTCTAAACTAATTGTGTTACATAAATAGTCGAAAACGCTAGTCTAAAGAGGCCCCTTAGCCTAATACGATGCCTCAATATCAATCGCCAACACCGGGTGCGCGGAATGCATGCAATTCCTCAATATGTATTCGCAACTTAAATACTTCTCATTAATATTCACTACCAGGGACTTTGAGCATGAGCGACAAGTCATTAAAAGAATCCCATGCATGAGGACGCAGTGTAATGTCCTCTACCGCGGCTGTAATCCGTTGTTTCAGCTGTGCAATGGTGCGTAATCCTGACCTGGTACACCTTGGACTTCATAAAACCCCACGCAAAGAAATCCATGGGGGTCAAATCTGAGGATTGGAGCCCACAGTCTTGGCGAGCCCTGACCAATCCATCTGCCTGGGAATGCGTGATTCAGTTAGTCGCATCGTGTAAAATGTAGGTTTAACCAAAAACCCGGCTAAAAAATCTCATCCCCTGTTCTTTATCGAGTGGGTAAAATGAAAGGTATGGCTAGCTAATGTAGACAAAAACAGAAAAACTCATTAGAAAACTCATTCAAATTTCATAATGTTTTTCCTGGGGGGGGGGGGAGTTTCATAAAAGCCCGGTCGAGTTTATTAGCTTTTCAGAGTAACGACTCATTCATTCTCATTAATTTTCCAAATGTAGGCCCTACTGTTTTCTAATAAGTATGGTTTTGTCCAAATCGGCTAGCCGTACCTTTCACTTTACCCACTCAATAAAGGGGCAGGGCATGAGATTTTTTCACCGGGTTTTTTGCTAAACCCACATTTTACATGATGCTCTACAACTTTCTAAATAACACATGTGGTCTAACCCCTACCCCTACAAAATTAAAATTTTCAAAATTTACCCCTTCACCCCCAGGAACGCGAAATGTTTTTATTCTGAATTAGGGGACATTAAAACCAAATAATCAATATTCATTTTCTCCCAATCTGTTCCCCTTGAGTCGTTATTTGGACCTAAAGACGGGACACCAATTATGAAACACCCTGTATTAGGATTGCAGACGTCATAAACTTATAAAATTAAGTTCGAACAGAGACATCGCAGTCGGACGCCATGATTGCTATCGACAGCCGGGTAAACAAAACAAGCGTGTCCTCCCATTACGAACTTTCTCAACGAACACAAAAACGAATAATAATCTTTATTTTTTTACAATAACACGAAAAACGCTATAACAACAGCAAACACGCATTAAACAATTGGAAGATGGTAAACTCATCATCTTCCAAGGAAGTCCCTTAACAACAATACTAATTAACGACAATCTCGCTCACTGTTGCTTCGATTTTGTGAAAGCAACAGGGTTGAGATTGACAAAAATAAACATTTATTTAAAATGACACTCTTTAAAACACAGAATAAAATATTAATTATAAAGTTAAGCGAAAAAATATATTAAGCTGGTAAATAAAAAAAAAAACGCTAATATGACTTAAAGAATTGCTATACAGAATATTAGTAAATATTTACTTCCCGTCGGGCCCATGTGACCCCCAAGTGACATGACATGTCACAAATCATTTCTACAAGAATAAACTTTATTAGGAGCTTTAGCAAAAAGCTACTTATAAGAATAGACGCTTGGTCTGTACGTTTATCCGGCCGTCCGCCGTTTGCACGATAACTTGAAAACGGATTAACTTTTTAAAATTCTGTTTTCAGAAATATGACCATCAAAGTCTTAGCTCGGCCGTATCAACTTTTCAGAATTTTTCGTGGACCCCTTCAAGTCGAATTCACGTGCTAAGACAGTGAATGTAAAGAATACCAAGATAAGGGCATGTCCTATTAAAATCGATTTGTCGACGCACGATTGCTCAAGTGCTCATAACTTATATCATTAAGTAGCGGAAGAATTGAGCTAGTTATTGATTTTATTTTGTCCGTCCGTCCCCTTCATAATTTCTACATTTTTTGAGGTAGAAGGTTGAAATTCGGAATGTAGCTTATTATGAATATGTCCACCTTCATAATTTAGTTTGGTTTTGATCGATGCACTGGAGTCGGAATGATGGGGGGTGGGATTCAGAGAGGACAAAAGATCTATGTGCTATTGAAGTACGTACGTATAGAAGTGAACTACATTATTATGAAGTTTTAGTCCCAATTGTTCCGGTGGGGTCGGAATTGCGAAGGTGGCAGTCACTTGGCCGTTAGAACTATGGCAACATATTGCATGTGATGTCATTCCATCGGAAATGAAGAGAAAAGAAATAAGATACGAGGTTTTTTACATTTTCTACACACGATGTTCGAGAAAATCAATATTTTGATTAATAAACTTGGGGGGAGGTAAAAAGTGCAGATAAAGGGATAAAAATAGATGACCGCAGGTTCTGCTACATACTCTACTCGGGGAGGGGAGTAATTTCTTGTTAATAAATGTTTAAATGTATTTCTGCTTCACTGCTAAAGCTCCTTGGAATGTTTACAAGATTTTATTTATTTTACTATTATAAGATCTCTTAATCACTACCTATTCATACACGTGACACAATGGTAAGGAATCTTTTAAAACTGTTTTGATTTTGTTAACTTGTAAATAATAAAAGCATAATTAGATGGGGCTATATTATATTATTACTATATTACTATATTATTTCTATTTTATTATTAGTAGCAAATTATTATATTACACTATATTATTGTATTTGCTTACATTCATAACAGTCATAAAGTTTCAATTTTTTTTTCCTGAATTAACATTGTCAAAAGTATTAGATGAGTGAAATCTTCTTAGAATATTAAGCTGCAAGAAATAGATCGAAATTAATTTCATAAAATATTAAACATCTTCGAAAATACGGACTATCTGTACACAGTGATCCGCATTAGTCATATAACTACTTAATTTATATTTACATTTATATTTAAAATCATTTGTCTCATTAGGATAGGTGAGAAAGATATCTTTTGCATTTACTGCTGCTGTATATCCGTTATACCCGTAGTACATATTGTCATAAAGCTCTGCACTAGCTGTATTATTTCCAATTGCAATATTATGCCAACACTGGGGAACTAATGTCCATGTAACTGTCCATAATATCTGTATAGTTATTGAGCTCTTTCTATTGACACCAATCATTTCATTTGTACCTGTCTCTTCGTTTACGTCATAAGTGATAACTCCATTGGTTCCATTAAGTGTACCGTACGTGTTATACGTTTTAATGAAGCCACAGCTTTTAGGGGAAATTATACGAGGTGCATCTTCTTCAATAACCGTTCGCCAAGAGTAGTACTGAAGATTTCTTAACGTGTCGTTTGTTTCATTTTTAATAGCAATAACACATGCACGAAAATTTGTAGAGATCTCGTTCAGCTTGACATTTGCCTCCTTCTCTACATTTATTTTAGCCAAATCCAGCATAGCATAGCTGGAATTCTTTTCTGCAGACATTACGTTTTATGTTATAGTCTTTTTTTCTTGCAATTCTCTATGAAAATATTAAATATTAAATCCATTATTAATATTACTTCGAATTTATTGCTCATTTTTATAAGTGTGACATCCTTTAAATTATGAATAAACCATTAAGGATTATATAGCTGACAAAATAATAAAAATACCTTGATGTAAAACTACTAAAACTAGACCTCTCCCAGCTCTGAACTTCACAGCAGACTGTTAATAATGGATGGCTGCATGAAAAAGGGAGCAGAAATTGAAACTGAAATTTTTATTAAGTTATTATCAGTCATTTTATTGCCATGGTTATTCTATCTTATCTAAGGCTGATTATTTCATCGTCAGGCATTGCCAAAACAGTAATCACAAACTGATAAGATATCTAACTCTAAGATAGTGATGAAGCTATTCAATGTAAAATTTAAGGTGTAAAAATACTGTTGTACACAGAAAAATAAAAGTTTTTGATTGAAAAGAACTTTAATAACTTGATTAATCTATTTCTAAAGCAAAACAATTCACCGCCGCGTACAATTATAATAAGAAAAGTTACAAAACATAACCAACGATCCTTTGGGCCTTTCGAAGGTCTGCCCGTTCAAGAACTACCGGTCAACATCTTGCGTACCACCGGTTAGAGATCGGTGATCTACATCATTGATAAAAATAAACTTTGCAAGTAAAAATAACTTTCTAGGTTTCCACTACTTTATATTTTGCTGAAAAAAAATTCGAATGATGTATATTTCAGTAAAATTTTGATGTTTAATTTCTATGGTAAATACTTTTTAAAATATTCTGGAAAAACTACAGCATGATAGCCCATTATTGCCACTAAGAATTGAAAAACTGGATTTTCAAAGATACTGTAGTCCCATCACTCACGAATTTTTTAAAGGTGGCAAAAATTTTTTTTTACTGGTTATAACTTAATTTATTGTATTAATAACATATGTTTTTTTCAGAAGTGTTCAATATTTGAACATTTTCAATTTTTTATGTCCTATAAATAGGATGCTGGTGCAAATGGATTAAAAGGGTTTATTCTGCGAAAGGTTTCAAAGATAGTTTGTCTCTGATTTATTTTTGAAGTTATGTTCTAAAAATAGGACAGCGTGAGAAAAGTGGTTAATTTGTTTTGAACTTGAATTTTATTTTGTGCATCTTCCACATAGTGCTATAGATCTATGAATTCACTCTTTTTTATTGTCCGACGGTAATGTCTGCGTATTGAAGCAGCTCCGATATCGCCTGTTCCCACAATAAAATTTCGATTGGGTTGGTGAAGGCTGATTAATATCTGAACATAGTGAATAAGATGTTTTCCACCTTCTGGCAGTTCTAAGGAGTGGACGATTCTTATTATTATGACGACAACACCCCTTGCACCTGTCAAGGCTTGACTGACGACATGGATGTTCCACGACTGCTTGAACTACACAGAGCACTGACCTCAATCTCAGAACACCTGTGGGACGAACTGTAATGACAGTTGAGGTCAAGACCAACTCCTCCGAAATCAGTTGCTGAAGTCAGTGCTCTTTAGGGGGAATGGTGCTACTTAAGAGGGGGAGGGGCTGCTTTCAGTTTTTGGAAGCAGTATGCTATAAGGCAGCGTTTCTCAATCTTTTTTTTTGGTTTGAAAAGCTTTAAATAAATATCGTCCTTCCTATAAGATTTGGTCACTTGACTAGGCGCCTGGGTATTTTTTTAATCGCTGATTCATTCGCCTCGGTCGATTGGCAGAATGGAGGGAGATAAATGTGGCCTGCAGCAGCCAGCAGTTTCCAAAGTCGGGAAGGGGGGATGAACGTCAAAACTGTCATGTTTTTGATAAAATTACCCAATTATAATTTGATGTCGAGCCGGCCCCTGCAATCGAGCGGGTAGGCTTCCCGTTATACTGCCCTGTAGTTGTCTGCAACACCCTGTAAATAATTTTTGACAGAGAATTTGAATCTGCAATAATAATGGGAGTTTCCTTTTAAAATGGATGGCGAATCGAACAATGAAGCTTTCATCTACGAACAAAAGGTTCGTTTCATTTCGTAAATTGAAGTGCATGATGTTAAGAATTAATACGGAATCACGTCGACACATTAAATTTCAATGCCATCTGTGATTTGAAACTAGTTTGCTTTCTGAAATATATCTCTCCATGCTCAATGATGTAATTCATTGTCTCTAAAAAGAAGTATCAGAATGTGAGGAGAAGTCCCACTGTCAAAAAACTTTTAGCTATTCGAGTATTTACAGTCAGTGACAAAAAATTAGCACCACCATCATTTTCACTGAAATTCTTTTAATGAAACAAAATTCCAAATGCTCTTTTGGAATACAGACACTTATTATCTTCAGAAACAATCTAGCTTCATAAAAATAAATTGAATGTCCACTTATAATTTTTAAAAAAAAATTGTTTTACTCAGGTGATATTTCTGAGTGACAAAAAATTAGCATCAGCTACAAAAAAATCCTCTGAATGGTCTTAATACGTGGTGGATTTGCCTTTTTGTGAAATTACCTCAAAGACACGATTAGGCATCTTAGTAATTAATCCTTTAATCAATGAATGATCTAAATTTTCCCAAGCATCAATGATGGCACATCTCAAGTCAGAAGTATTTTTGTACTGACGATTGTTTTCATACATTTTTCGTGATAGCAACCTCCAAACATTCTCAATGGGATTCAAATCAGGTGACATAGCTGGCCATTGCAGAACAGTGATTTTTTTTCCCTCAAACCACCGTGTTACAACATGTGCTTCGTGGATGGGAGCATTATCTTGCTGAAATACCCAATCATTTCCAGCCATAATTGGTCCAAAATCAGGGAAAATGTCTTCCAGCATTGACAAATACCCTTGTGCATTGATTCGTCCACTGAGAAACTTCAAGTCACAATTCTTCTGGAAACCAATTGCTCCCCAGATCATTACAGATCCACCGCCAAACTGTCTTCGTGAAAGAACTTGTTTTTCTTTTTGCAAATCGTGAAAATAGTATGAGAATCCATCTGGTCCGTCAAGGTTGAACTTCTTTTCATCTGTGAATATGACATTTTGCCATTCTGAAGTCCAACCCATGTATTTTCTGGTAAACTGAAGTCTGTTTTCTCGATGACGGATAGTGAGTGGTGGCTTCCTCTTGATGTGCTGTCGCAGAAGATGCGGGCAGTCATGGATCACACGCTGAACGTTTCGCAGATTTGTGTCGAGCTGCAGTTCATCACGAATTTGTTTTGCTGTTTGACTTGAGTTGGATCAGCTCTGACAATCTGACGAACTGACCTTCCATTAAGAGCACGAGATCTTCCAGAACCCTTGTAAACTGCATATTCCTGAGGATTTCTCAAATAGTTGGAAATAGCCTTTGGGCTTCTCTTCAAACGACGCCCAATTTCACAAATAGAGATGTTTTCTTGTTTGAAGGCATCAATTTGACCTCTTTCATACTCTGACAGCACTGAACCACGTCCCATCTTGTTGTATGTTTATTAATTAAGTTTTTCACTTGTAGTAATTGCTCTTACTACATGATAAAGTAAATATATCACCCCTAATTGAGTTAAATGAGCCTAGCTTTAGGGCGAAACCATTTTTTTGTAGCTGATGCTAATTTTTTGTCACTCAGAAATATCACCTGAGTAAAACAATTTTTTTTTAAAAAATTATAAATGGACATTCAATTTATTTTTATGAAGCTAGATTGTTTCTGAAGATATTAAGTGTCTGTATTCCAAATGAGCATTTGGAATTTTGTTTCATTAAAAGAATTTCAATGAAAATGATGGTGGTGCTAATTTTTTGTCACTGACTGTATAACGCCAATAGATTAGCTATTCAATTTTAAATGATTTAAAGCCATTAATTTATACATTTCACTATGTACATTTAAAACGTTTCAGAACGATATAATACATACCTCCAGGTTGAAGGATCAGTAGTGGTAATAAGTGCGGAGCTGCGTTACCTTGATGGAAATGTAATCGCCTATGCTAGACGTGGAATGCAATTGTAATTTTCCTTGTAAGAGTTAAAAAATCAAATTGAAATTCGTTTTTAAAATTTTCAATTTTCTGTAACCGAAAATTAAGTGATGCCACCCTTTATCAGAAATGCTGATGTACGATTCGGTTTAGAACTATCATAATATAAACATAAAGATATTAATTGAAATAACGGAATTCATTTGTGATCAATTCAACAACCGTTTTTATTTTTGAAAATACGTGAACAACATTTATATTATATTAAAACATATTCATGCGACTACTTCTTATTTACATAATTACTTCAAATCAATAACAGCATAATATTTAGCTCTTTAAAAGATTATTAATACAGTGATATCAAAATAATATCATGAAAAGCAATAATAAAAAGATTGTTTTTAAGTGATAAACAATTAAAATAGAACATTATTGCGCTGCGCTTTATAGGTAAAAGTTAAAATTTATTTCATTCAATATTAGTAAGAGTTTGGTTAATGCGGAATTGATTATACATCATTCTTGAAAACTTCTTATCTTTTGCAAAATTTAATTTTTGAAAAGACGCACTATCTGTGTTGAATGACTAGAGTTAGTCATTTCACTTCTTAATTTATACTTAAATTCAAGATGTAATTCATTAGGATAAATGAGAAAATCGTTTGCGGTTATTGCAGCTTTATATCCGTTTCGCCCTTTGTACATGTTATCATATAATTCTTTACTAGCTTGCGTTTTTCCAAATGCAACATTATGCCAACACTTAAGACTCAATCCACCTGTGACCGTCCACAAAATTTGTACGTTTGTCTCCGTATTTAAAGCGTAAGTAATAACTCCGCTCGAACCGTCAAGTGTGCCATATTTGTTGTTTGTTTTGATGAAACCACAGCTATTTAGTGGAATTGTCTTAGGTGCATCGTCCTCGTCAATACACGTACTCCAATACGTGTAAGACTGAAGATTCTTTAGCGGTTCGTTTGTTTCGTTTACAATACCAATAACACATGCACGAAAGTTCTTAGAAATCTTATTCAACCTGATATTTGCTTCTCTTTCTACGTTTGTCGGACCCATTATTATATCACCGGAAGCGGGACTAGTCATTATTTCCTACTGATAAAATTAAATGATAACTTATTTATGTTTCCCTGTTTCTTCTTGGTAAATTCAATATATCTGCAAAGAAAAAAAATATAGTTTATTTCTCACAGCGCATTTATTATATAAATTCATAGTTCATAAATATATTTATACATTAAAACTGGTAGCTCTTATCATAAATGAGGAACTAACGAATTCCGCAGAAAGAAGTGAAGAAGAGCAGTTCCTCAAATAAACTGGAGCGAAAATTATTCTTCGCATAAAGAGCATACTCAAAAGAAGTGATGTAAACATATTGAAGAATAGCAACAACTATGAAGGGATTTGGTAATTACGTTTTATCTCAACAGTCATTACTCAGATTTGTAAAACAAACAGCTATCAAAAGTGAATCTGAGTCAAGCGAGGCGAATATTCATACGTTTATTAGACTCACTTAAAGTGAACCAATAGTTAACTTCTAAATACAAGAAAGTCACTGTAGCATTAGTTAATTCCAGAGGAGGAAGCTCAGTGTAATCAAGGGACTCAGGATTTAAAAGAATAACAGACGGCGCTGTTGTTTAATATGGCATTTCCAACGTTTAGGGTCTTTAAATAGATCACGTGTTTCATGATAAGTTTTAAATTTTTAAAAAGAAAAAAAAAACTACGCCCTGGTACACCTTAAGGCGAGGCAACAAAAAATTGCTTTTTGTTTTTTATTATAAAAAAACAACTTTGTCTTTAAGTGGTAAAATCAATTAATTATTTATAAAAAAGAAGATATTTCCACTTTAGAAATACATGAAATTAATTTTATTTTATCTGACGCATTTTAACCCCGTATCCCACCTTGATGCATATATGCAACACTCATGAAAATAATTTTTTTATTTTAATGTAGTGAAAAAATTTCATCCATCTCTTTTGTTGCACATGTCCAAAAAGTCTGGTAACATGGCAGATATCTCAAAGCTGCCAGGTAAGCGAGATCTGATGAGTGTGGTTTATAGGTAATAGGAGGCTGGGGAATTCATTGCTGCACTCAAATTTGACTTTGACCTCCAAATTTAAGGTCATCCATTTGCTAACTCGAAAACTGTTAAAGATAGAGAAAAAAATTCCGATTGCTACCCTGTAGAGCAACACCACATTAGTGTAAAAACAATTTTTAATCACACCCTTTCCCTTGAAAGATTTTGAGAAAATGGGCGAGAAAGAGTCACTCAAGGTCACTAACGCATTTGAATTGCAGTGAAGCACACGGTTGGGAATTTTTTCTCCAGTTTCTCCTTGGTTGGTAACATGACAGCTAGTGAGGGGGTTTTTCCAAAACCCCCTCAATGAAAGCCGCCATTGTGTTATCAACTCATTCAATGATAATGAAAAACCTAGTCAGCGATCCAGCCTGATTTCGAACCGGATCCCTCGTGGGTCGAGTTTTGGAGCGTGTCATCGGGGATGGCTGGTTTGGTTGAAGTTTCACATAAGATAAAAACGACCTAACGAAAAACTGTCCTCAGAGAAATTCTGACAGGGCAAAAATTGTCCGCGAAGAAAATCCACTCGTGCAAAAATTGTATACGAATCAGTAGCATCTTTGCAAAAACTGTCCCAAGAGAAATTTCGTCTTTGTAAAATCCAGACCTTGATATTTTTTGTTATGCAAAAAGTGTCCTAACTGTAATTCCGTCGTGTCAAACTGTTCATCGGATAATTTCGCATAGCTTGAATTATGTATGCGATGAATTTTATTAAATAAAAATCGTACCAAAAAGAGAGGGACATCATTCAACCTTCAACATAGCACCCGTAAACCCTAGTGAAAATTTTCCCCTCGTCTGACTTTTCATCATTATCCACATCATCATGGAGATAAATGCATCTGTTAAATTTACGCAATAATTTTCAGCTCCTGTCTCTGGTAGCTCTGGAAGTGGTAAGTCTAACTTAATGGCACAAATGTTAAAGTATAGAGATGAAGTGATGGATCCACCACCAACAGAAATAATTTACTGCTATGGAGCGTTAATACCCCGGTTGTTAAAAATCTGATCCTCCTAAACTTGCGTTTCATCATCAACATCTCTGTCTTCTTTCCAAAGACCAAGTGCTTTCATGAAGTGAAAAAACTCTCAAGTAAGACCCTGCCTCAAAATTTGGTTTCAGAGGGTGAAGAGGAATTGATTGAGTATCTAATGACAGTGAGAAGAAAGATAGATTGAAATGTGGAAAGTTGAACGGGTTTGAAGTAAAAGAACCATTCTGTGCTTCACTCATTGTAAACTCAAGCAGGTCAGAATATGACCTGTAATTAAGTTCTGTATGACGTGATTGCTAGTGCCGGCTGCAATGCACGACGATCTCATTTCAACTCGTTCGATAAGGTAAAACGCGTTAGTGGTTTGTAGAGTCTTTGAAAGTGCTTATAACGTGGCCATGTTAACTTTAACTCTCTCGACGTTCAGTGTTGCTTTACGAATTCTGTTCTGATAATTTGTGTTAACCTCGTCAGACATCAGTGCAAAGTTTGGTTTACTTCTGTAAAACCTAAGTCTAAAATCCAGAGAGCTTAGCAGCAATTGACTCTGTCGGAGTATGTCTAAATGGAGAGAACTCTCCAAATTATAAACACAGTTTTGAGGGAGCTTTTTGCGTAACATAAGTCCATTATTTGTATCATCAACATTATACATTTTTCCACTTGTGTCTTTATAATAACCTGCTGTTGTGAGCTGGGTTTGTTTAGAGGTATGACCATAGTTCAAAAGAGTCTCAAAAAAGAAGCTCTGTATGGGTTTAAGTTATTGCTATGACTGACTAATGTATCCCTCAGGTAACAGTCCACTTGAGAGAATAACGAGTGTAAGAAAAGGTTTACAGGTCCGGTTTTATCGTCGGATGGTAGTAGCCCATCACCTTTATTGATAACGACTTCTAAACTCTGTGTAGTTCGATCGAGGTCTATGTAAACATCCATTAAACCAGGTACAAAGAATTCGATAGGTCCGTCTTGACTGATGATGATGGTTGTCGGTTGGTATGGCGTTTTTCCTGCTAACCACTCATGTGAGAAATAGAAAAAATATCAAGATCGCTGTTGAGGTATTTGGTGCTCATCTGATGTATCACTGAGGCCATGGTTTGGTAGGAATTAGGCGAAAACCGATGCTAAAGGGCGTATGTTTAAAACAGATTTTGCGTTCCTTTTTACAGTCTTCTTTTTTGTTGCCTTCTCCTTCTGCTTCCTTGCCTTTGGGTTTTTTTCGACTTTGTTGAGCATTGTGTACGGCCTTTTCGTGTGTGATGGGATGCCAGAAATGACTCCAAGCTGTTGGATCTAAGTCTGTTTATGGACGAATGAGCATGTGTTGAATAAATTAGTCTTTTAGTGCTTCCTCTAACCCTCTGAACTCTGGCGCCCATATCCTGGAGGGCACTGCCACCTGCCTCCTTCATAATGACAATGACTGTTTGAGATTTTGATTTTGATCATATCATTAAAAACAGAAATTCCGACCAATAATTTTACCCATAGATTTGAGTAACGGTGTGGCAAATCGAAACAGATTAGAAAATGCAGAGCAGATATTCCACCTCTCTGAAACATGGTGCCCTTAAACACAGGTAAAAACCACTAACCTTCTGGCGGAAAAAAAAATCCCAACACCACGAAGGACTTGTGCTAGATGAATGAAATTTGGACAGTATATTCAGCTATGGTATTTATTGAATTGATTCAAGTTTCAAGGTTACAACTTATAGGGGGCGCCACCAGCGCCACCCTGTACATGCAAATGAGACATTCCAATGACAGATATAAAGGAGATCAGACGCGCGTCTGTATCACTTCAGACACTTGTGGACATGTGCGATAGAGTACGTAAAACACGCCTCGAAGGTGACTGTGACGTGAATATGGGCGGCTATCCCAATTCGAACGAGAATGTGTAGTGGGCCTTCGAGAGGGTGGACTTTCGTTCCGTGCTATTGCAGAACGCATGGGTCGAGACGTTGCCACCGTGTACAACTGTTGGCAGCAATGGTCCAGGGAAGGCAGGATTACCAGGAGACAAGGATCTGGACGACCCCCGGCCAATGGAGACAGGGTTGACCGGCGCATCTGTAGGATGTCTGTGGCAAATCGGAAAGCATCTACAGCGGACATTCGGGCTGCTGTGGCACCCAACGTCACTCCACGCACAATTCGGAACCATCTCCTGGCCAGGAACCTCCACTCCAGGCGCCCTATGACATGTTTGCCTCTTACCTCTCATCACCGTGCGGCACGTCTTCAGTGATGTCAAGCCAGAGCGACTTGGAGGGCAGAATGGAGGTCTGTGATCTTCACGGATGAAAGTCGTTTCTGTCTGGGTCAGAGTGATGGTCGCTCAAAGGTCAGGAGGAGTGGGGAAGTCCTGTTACCGAGCTGTATCCGTCGTCTGCATACTGGCCCCACCCCTGGCGTTATGGTATGGGGAGGGATTTCGTAACACAGCAGGACCCTCTGGTGGTTATACCAATCACCATGACGGCAAATGTTTACATTCGTATGGTTGTTGTGCTGCTATTCATGGCTGGTATGCCGGGGGGGGGGGCTGTTCTAACAGGATAACGCTCGACCTCACACTGCCGCTACAACCCAATGTGCCCTTCAGGGTGTCCACATCCTACCATGGCCAGCTCGATCACAAGATCTGTTGCCCATCGAGAACGGCTGGGACATGGCCGGACGCCGTGTCAGGGCTCTTCCACAACCAGCAACAACTGTCGCTGATCTGACCATCCAGGTACAACAGGCATGGAATTCCATACCACAAAATGACATCTACGACCATATGCATGCACGTGTGCAGGCCTGCATAGACCAGCGCGGCGACTACAGCGGGTACTAAAAATTTGCGTGCTTTGCTGGTGGCGCCCCCTATAAATTGTAACCTTGAAACTTGAATCAATTGAATAAATACCAAAGCTGAATATACTGTCCAAATTTCATTCATCTAGCACAAGTCCTTCGTGGTGTTGGGATTTTTTTTCCGCCACTGTAGTAACGTGAAGTGGCTTCTTGGTTTGGTTTGTAGGGAATGTATATCTTGAACCGAATTATGTGTACTGTCGAGGAGTGAGCAAAATAAAACGACTTCACTCTACGGTAGTTTCTTAGGAAAATGTAATTTCACAACTATTTTTCCTGATATAAACGAGAGCAAATCGCCATGGTCTGATTGAACAGCAATTTCAATAGTGTCAATGACGTTTTTACTTAAGGGAAAGTAGTCAGGTGAATGAAAAGTTTGATAAATCACTTCTTGTCTAGCATGCAAAACTAGAATGATTCTTAGGAGCGGTGCAAATGTGTTGTCCACAACTTGAGGTTGTATACAGATAACCATGTATGCCTCTTGTAAGGTCAATTGGTGTTGAGCCTTCTCCTGTAACGAGTTCCGTATGAGAGAGAACTGTCTGTAAATTTAATGTGTAGCACAGACCTTCGCTAAAACTAATGTATCGACCCTCCGAGCATTTGAAATGAAAACATTTGTTAGGGGTGAGATTGATGGTGTAAAACGCCCGTTCTTTCGGAGGAATCAATTTATCGAGCGCCTCAACAACATCTTTTCTATTATCATAATACCCTTCAGGTATTTTTAAGTTGTGTTGTTCTGGAGTTTCGGTGGATCGTAAATAATACAGGTGATGAAACCATCGACTGCATCATTTAAGGGTATAGAAATAAGAATTTTCAATTTCTGGTTCAGAAACTTGTCTGGTATAAAACAAATATTGGCACCTGCAGGGAATTCAATGAAGTGTTCTGTGCGACCAGTGAACCGAGCAAAACCATTAACCAACTTTGTCTCGATAACGATGGCTCTAAAACTGTCTTTTAAAAAGTTGAAGCCATCAAACCTGTTTCGAAATTTGGTACTCTTAAATTCAACAACTTTTTGGTATAGAGAAGAGGACTTGGGATACCTTAACGTGACAGTAAAAGACGACACCCACTTAAACGATGCATTGTAATCTGGAGATAGAGAGAAACGTTCCTCAAAAAATGTATTTGGCGAAACATTAAATACCTTGCAGAATTTCGGTATATTAAAACGAATCCTGACATTCGAGGGTAAACTCATAGCAACGTCTTGTGCCGAAGAAGTGTTGTCATGGTAAAAGAGGACATCTTTCAAATATGGTAATATGCATGAAAGATGAAAGCGTCGGATTTCTATCGGATGGCATAATGTTGAATTCAATTTGTTCGTCGATTTGATCATCCTTAAATTCAATTTTAAAAGTGTTGTTTACAGCTGTAACGTTCTTGAAAAGGGCAGGGAAATGAGTTTCCGTTAATGCAACCTCCCACCTGCTTTAGAATCGTAGGGTGCACGGTAGTTGCGTGATAAAATGAGCCGTTGTACTGGACCGTCTTTTGTTATCTGTCGCCGTATTCGATGGTAAAGTAAAGTAGGAATCCGTGTCTTCATGCATGTTGACGAATCACAAACACAATTGACACAGACCATTCCTTGTTAAATGTTTAAAAGATCTGTCTCTCGAACCCAGCTGTTCATTCTGTCTGGGTAACCCTGCCATTTTACAAAAACTTCAAGGACACCATGTCGAATAATTCTCTCAATGTTGAAGACTTCAGGCCTTTTAACCTTTTTTAACTCCTATTCATAGAATACGCCTGCAATCTCAGCACCGTTGTAATCTTATATTTTATACACAACAGGCTTTCAAAAAACGATTTTTGAAACTTCAAACACTTCCTCAGTCCAATTAGGTAGATAACCCCTATCAAATATGTTTTTCACTTTTGAAATAAGCACGTGATCACCTATTTGTAGCCTCGGTGTTGTTTGCGGAGCAGCTGTGTAATATCGCCGCATTTTCAACCACACGGCCGGTGCATTTTGAGATAGTGCCAAACCCAGTGATCTGTGAACACGATTGTTGTAAGTTAGCACGAGATCAGGTAAGACGTCAATGTACCTACGTGTGTTGGCGTACGTAAAAAACTTAAACATCCTTGTTTTTAAGGTACGGTTAAAACGTTCGGCTGTTTAGGTCTTCACATCTGATTCGGTTGTAAAGAAATTAATGCTGGGTTTTTTAAATTAGTCTTGTGCGTGTTTATTTAAAAACTTCTTCCTTTTATCACTGTTCACTTTTAGTGGCACCTCACCATTGGTGAAAATTTTTTGAAAGGCTTTTTGAAGTGCTTGCCTTGTCTTCGTTTTTAGTGGTACAACCCATGCAAAACGAGAGAAAACGTCGATGCAGGTAAGGAGAGATTTATACTATCGTTCTGTTTTGACAGACTCGATAGATCCATCAGATCAACTTGAAATTGGTCAAATGGAGAAAACCTCGCATTCGGTTGCGTGGATAATGATGTCTAACAGATTTATGTTGTCTGTAAGCTGGAACACCACTTAACCATTCACCAGTCTCTTTTTCAGAATGATTTGTATGTAAAGCTAATCCGCACACACCATCAAACTCAGCTGGGTTTCTAGGGCTAGAAAATGCTTCATCCATCACCAGTACTTAAATTAAAACCATTTGCAATGTACAACTGCATTTATAAAAGTTTGCAATGTCAATTGTAAATTGTCAAGGTGAACAATGCACCCATTATCAGAAAATTAAAAGCAAACAATATACCTCTTCAGGACAGGGATGCTTTACTGCATGGCATAACCAAGTATTATGAAATTACTATTATTTCCAGCCTCAGGGCAACGGAACATGGCCGCAATTACGTGATTAATCAAGATGATGTCATCAGTCATATGAGTGACCACACCCAGGAATGGAAGCACGATCAAAAGTAATCAAACAGACCCAAATCAAGGAAATTCAAAGGTAAATAAAAAAAAATTAATTATTTAATTAATTAACCTGGGGGAGGCTGTGGCCTGGTGGGCTTTCACTAAACACAACTTCTGTGAAGTTAAGCTACATCAGGCACGGCTAGTCACTGGAAGGGTGACCATCCGTGATAGCCAATCTTCACCCACCCGGCTGCTGCGACCATCATACAGCAGTCGTGATCCAGGTCCATCCAGGGACCCAACTCGTCGGCCTCTGGCCATACAGGCCGTGGATGGACGTATTAATAAAAAAAAAACCTACATTAATTAAAGGCAATTAACAACCCACATCAGCAGTCACGTGAACAACAACAGTTGGGAGTTAGAGACATTCGTATGTGGAGGGGTAGGGCCAGGGCCATTGGAATGTGGTGGCGGCACTTTTGATCTTTTATGTGTGGTCAGGTGTAAAATTCTTGGAACACCCCCTCCACATTCCTGATCGCTATACCCCGATACGTACTGCTCTGGTACTTTCAGTTTTCATTTTATACCAAGTAATATGTGATCTAAAATTTAACTTGAGCATTATAATAGAAGGTAGATAACTGATTACAAAGTGTCAGAAGCTTACAACCACTATACTTTCCACATTATTAAGCACTGGCTTTAACGGATCAGAAATTTCGAAACGATTTCGAATCACCAGGTAGAAAGTATACATTCTTTCTCATTGCTGTCTAAAGCAGATTCTGACATAAATAAATATGTCAGATATCTTCAACACAGGGATACCGCCCAGAAAAGAAATGTGGGATAAAAAAAATGCAGATGGACTTTGTGCGATTCAGCCGCAACCATATTCGCTTGCCGACGTTCATTCGTGTGTTTAGCAAAATTTCTTAATTTTCCACAGAGTTTTTATAGAGATATAAATCTTTTCTTGTTACCCTGCCTTTGTTTTCTATAGTAATTTAGGTGGGATTTACGCACTCGGCAAGAGAGAGCGCGCCTCCAGACTTGCATTTTTTTTGTTCATAATGCAAATGGAGGGAGAGTCGCATCTCTCCATTGATGCTCTCAGCTCAAGTCACGGGGAATCCCCTCCATTTCAGTTAGAACCGAGGAGCACGTTTACTTTCGAGCTAGAAATTTCTCATATCCCTAATTTCTAAATCAAAAACGCCTTGAGAGAAAGAATCATTCTGAATATACTACGAAGGTTTTCTCAGTTTCTTTCAAGGTTAATATTAATTATCATTACAGAAAAACTCACGTACAGCTCATAAGTGTTTGCGCCCTCATCTCTGAATACTATAAATTACTACAAAATGTTTA
>JAHWFO010026120.1:572153-584788 GCA_023313115.1 Rhysida immarginata
TTTTCCTTTAGAGCGTTGTAAATGGCAGGGGCCACTTGCTTTACTATCCTGCCTATAGGTATACGAAATAAATATTGCAGACTGCTATATGAATCGCCTATAGTAAGGAATAAGTATAATAATATGTAATAATAATGATAATAACAATACAACACATTAAAATATTAAGTATACTGAATAGCCATTACCTGTTGCCAAAAATCGTAATGTGACCATAACTCGTTCGTAGACAGAAATAGCCCCTCGCATTTGTGTATCGTTTTTACCCACTACTGGGCCTACCAATTCTATTATATGTTGCACTTGTACAGCATTTATACGAACAAAGTTGCGAAATTGCTGAGCATCCTCTATTTCAAGTTTTTTCGTCAGCGTAGCACATGCACCCAGTTCTGATCTACGCGTAATCCATGGTTTCACCCAGCAGCTTCTTTTCATTTGTTGTCTCTTTTTTTTTTTTCAAGATTTTATATGCAACAATTGCAGCCGCAACTTTTTTCGTCTCCATCATAGAAAACAAGCACACGGAAAACACGACAGTTGTTTCAGCTTCAGGATTTACTCGCTCTCGACAGCATGGACACAACTCAACAGTGGACACGGCTCTGAGAGAACTGTCCGAGAGAAAGTTGTCTGAGAGTTCTATAGCAGCTCTCGGGGAGTCAAAATACTCTCAAGTGGACACACAGTTGAGAGTAGCTATCGAGAGTAACTCTCGCGACTTCCTCTCAAGTTGACATTCGTTAACGAAGGATGTTGATATTAGGATAATTGCAAAACTTAAGCAATCTTTTCAACATATATGTATCTACTTTTAAAAACGATTATCAATAAAAGACTTTTAGTATTGCTTTCTTTCGCCTTCAAATAGACCCGATATTTCAGTAATTTTTTTAATTTTTTTTAGAATATCAATTCAATTCTTCACAATCAATTTATTCTTAAAAATTGAGAAAAACCCAAACAATAAAAAAGAAAACTTAAAAAATAATAATAAATATTAAACACCCTACCCCTTCCCTATTACAATGGAACTTAATTACTTGAGAACAATGGCAATTTAATTTAACATTCCAATTTAAAAATATTTATTCCAATTTTAAAAAATTTCATAATGGGCAAATAAAAAATCCATTTACAATAAAGTATTACAATGCTTTAAGTTTCTTGTAAATGCTGTGAACATAATCAAGCCCTACTCTTCCAAAAATGCAGTCACAAGACCTTGTGGGAAGACATTCCAATGGGAAAAAATCCAAATCGCCGAGATGAAAGGTGATTTCTCCGTGAACAGTTCTGAAAGGAACTCTTAATTTGATCCGGAAAATCTTTGAAGAAATGCCTATTATGAACAAGTTACATAGTATTATAAGCTATAACGTTTTCAAGTGGGAATAAAAAATTTTAAAATTAAAATAAATATTTTTAAATTGGAATGTTAAATTAAATGTGATTGTTCTCAAGTGGTTAAGTTCTACTGTAATAGCGAAGGGGTAGGTGTTTAATATTTATTTTTATTTTTTAAGTTTTCTTTTTCATTGTTGGGGTTTTTTTCAATTTTTAAGAATAAATTGATTGTGGAGAATTGAATTGATATTCTAGAAAGTATTCCCCCAACGTAACTGTATTGAATTTTCTTTTTTTTTTTCCTTTAATAAAATTTGTGTAGAATTTGGACTTCAAAAAACTGTAATGAGCATTCAAAAATTATAAGAGCATATTCCATGAATACTTACGTTTAAATATTCTTATACATATACAGGGTGATTCAGAAAGGTAGGTCAAGAATAAAATACCATATACAGTTTATAGGGTGGAACAAATTTTTTCCTATAAACTAGGTCCGGAACTGATCCTTACAGAGATAATGCAACTTGTACGAGGTAGGAATATCAATTACAGTAGGTGTTCAAAATGCCCACCCTGAGCCTCGATGCAGGTGTTTAGTCTGCGGACGAGATTCTCGCGAACTCTGGTGAAGATGTGGGTGATCACGATCTGGAAAACGCTATTGGTAAATCCTTTCCGCTTCAGAAGCATTACCCTATGCCTCGCCGTAGACGAGATGCATGTCCGCCAGGTCCGCATTAGTCAAGCGATCCACATGTTACATGTTTCGTTTCCTCTCTTTAAAAGTAGAGAACATGTTTAGATCCTAATTTACATGGACCCTACCATTGCCGTCCGGGTAACGCACATCCATTCCTACCTCGTACATGTTGCATTATCTCTGTAAGGATGCATTTCCGGACCCATGTTTATAGGAAAAAATATTGTTCCCCGCTGCAAACTGTACATGGTATTTCATTCTTGACCTACCTTTTTGAATCACCCTGTATACTTTCAATTTAAAAGCTGGGGTGACGAGTCAATTATAATCATGAATATGTTCCATTTTAAATATTCAAAAACAATATTTATAGAGCTGCCTAATTTTTTATATTTTATTAAAATAGTTATTATAACTAAAAATATAAAATGTCCTAATAAAAACTTTAATAAGAATACTCGTATCAAGGTCTGTAAATATATTTCACAGACCTTGACTCGTATAATCTTCTACGAAAAAAAATTATCACTTTACAAGAAGACGATTTCAATTAAGAATTTATTTTTCTTTTACTTAAGTTTCATATTGCATTTAAATTAAATTAAAAATATTATAAAATATACAAAACAGTATAATATAAGGAAATGGAAAGACATTATTATACAGCTGATTGAAATGTTACCATGGCCTCCAAAACACTTCTGTTTTAAATGTATCAGGAAATAAAACGGCACCGTTTGCAGGGAGATTAAAGTCAACCCGTTGGGCACTTTGAGAGGATCCATCTGTTCTCGAATTGTCTTTGGTGTGCAACGGGCCACAGCTCCGTGGCTGGCTTTTGCAGAACATCAACACAACATTATTAGCTACAAAATCCGTCTGCAGACATGAGATCTCGGGGAAATTGGACTGATTGAAAGAAAAGGCGTTAGACGTCGAAGGAAGTATCGGTTTGGAGAAGAGTATTGTAGGCGACGCATTTTCCACAAAACCTATCTTCGAACTGAATTCTTGAGATGACTCTAATCCGTCTTGGCATTTGCTTCCGTCGATACGATTGGCCAAATGCTGAATTACATGGGAGCGCGTATGTTCATCTAAGCCATCTAATTGTTGGATGAATGTCACTAATTCGCGGGCACAAGCAGAAAAGCCTTCGCGGAATCTCGTAAGAACCGAAGGATGAGTTAATGCTGGAAATAAAAGATAAGATCAGTTTGAAAAGCAAGTATACTTTATGTTAATTTTTATAATTTTGAGATAATGAGTAAATGTCAAACAATATAATTTAAAATAGCATTTAAAGTATATATCTTTGGAAGGTGTCGTATATAACTTTTGTTACAGGTGAAGTTTTAATTCTCTATCAATTTCGATTAAATTTCGACAATTCCAGTATCGCCAGTAAAATAAACAACAAACAAAACTCTAACTGAAAATCTAATCTAATTGAAAATGTTGAATTTAATCGGAAAGAAAAGTGATGTTGATTCATACTCGTGTTTTTTTGTTGAATCAAAAGTTGAAGGTAAGTGACAGTCATCTCCAGGATATCCGCTTTTTCTAATTTATTCGATCGGGAAAACTACGTTGTGGAAAGCAAAATCAAATAAAAAATTAAAACTGATATTTAAAATTCAAAACAATAAAACATATTACTATTTGAGAAGATTACGATATTCATAAATTTCGTCTCTTTAATTAGGGCACCTTATTTGATTTGGTGAAGCCAGAGATCAAATTCTTCAATTCAGCTAAGCTCTGATTGATTCGGGCTCGTCGTCGTTTCTCCATCAGGGGCTTCGAATGCTTTGAGCAAAATAGAAATTAATTAAAAATTAAGCATAAACTTAAACACATTTTAATGCTTAAAATTTGCTAAGATGTTGTTTACAGATATCCATGAAGCAAGCTCAATGAAATTAATTTTAACTAAATGGAATCTGAAGGAGTGATAATAAAATTTCAAACCGAAACTGATACAGGTAACATCTACATCCAAATATATAATAATTATAAAAAAAGTCAAATAACTTTAGAACAAAAGGTTGCAGAGCCAAAAAAAGTCAGGTTTGCTTTGGTTTGTTTGGTATTAACGTCCTTTTCAACTGCCATGGTCATTTCAGGACGGCGTTATAGGGGCTGCAAATTTTGCCTCGCAAGGGTTCTTTAACGTGCAGCCGGCAAACGACTAAAGTGCGTGACCAACGGCTTTACTTCCCTTCCGAGGGAAGTGCGTGATCTCAGGTTTTTCCCCCTGAAAAAAATTTTCGTCGTCCTCGGCCAGGGTCGAACCCGCGTCCTCGAGCATCAGAGGCGACCACGCAACCACTGAGCCACCGAAGCCGATCTATCTATAGGAAAGTGGCCGTGCCTGATTAAATAAAAGTATTCCCAGCGCTCCTTGTGTAAGAGCTGAGAAGTTATGAAAACATGATAGATATAGAAACAAGTTAAGAGGAAAAAGGTTTTATCAAACCAAGCTTTTATAATGTTTTATTTAGTGGCAACAATACAGCTTAATTTTGCAACAATAAACAATAGATACATTTACCTCTCGCCATAACGAAATGTCCAATTGTTACAACAATCAATTCGTAGTAATGAGTTAGTACCATTAGAACACGAACCAATGAACCGATTTGAAAATTTTTTTCTTTATCATAAATTGTCATCGATTCTGCATAAGTATGTCAAATTGCAGCTCCCTAGCTTGTCGGAAAGTTGGTTTAATATTGATTACAAGATTTGACCTAAACAAACTAACACAGCAAAGTTAATAAAAGCTTTTAATTAAAAAGGCCAATTACAAAGAGCGTCACCGATTTAGTAGAAATCCATTCTTTGCATAATGAAAACAAAAGCAGAAAACTCGTAAAACGGGTGAAAAAAAGTCTATGAATATTCACGTGTACAACAGCAAAAGCACAAAGTCGCCCGTATTTAATATTCACCTCAATAAAAGATTAAATAAAATTAAACAAAACAATGATTAAATTCAACATTTCAAGATGCTTAAAACAAAGAGAGAAAAAGATGTCGAGGTAGTAATTGCAAAAAATTCTAAAATACTTAAAATAATCAAAACCTATTGAAAACTCCTGTGGTAGAAAATATTCAAAGTAAAAATTCTGGTTTAGAAAAATGACCAAGAAAATTGTCAAAAAAATTTTCACATTTCATACTTTCCGCAAGTGGGAAATGAAGCAGCCCTTACTTGATTCTTATTCAAGCTAAAATTACGAAAAACTCATTGCGTCTGTTAATCAGTTGAATTTTCACAATCCCCATTGGAACAACTTCTCGGTGTCTTTGCATTCCTTCCTTGGATTATTCAAATTATGTGCTAGTGGAGCAATTTGACATCGAATTACATCACAGGATTTAATATACAGGGTGAGGCATTTATCTTGAGACGACTGAATATCTCGGAAACTAAGCATTGTACGAAAAAATGTCCAAAATCAAAAGTGAATTATTTCGCGGGGGAAATTCATTAGTTGAAAAATTAGTTAAAGCATCGTTATCTAACGGTAAAAGGGTTTTAGCATCAAAATGTTACGAGCAGTAGCGGTTCGTGACTATAATAAGTGGAGTGGCACAAAAACAAAATTTCAAGTTCTTAGAACTTTTCGTACAAAAGTTATAGCTTGATTTGCATTTGGAGCCTCGCGGCCCCTGCCAGGGCCTCAGAGGAGTATATCAATTTTAGTGTGTAATAGCAACACATTATAAATATAAAACATTTCTAGTTTCTGGACTTCTGGTTTTAAATTTATAGTTTGATTTGAGATTGAGGCCGCAAGGCCACTGCCAAGAGACTTATGTTATTTTTTAATATAGATTAGCTAAATTTTTAAATACCAGACAATGATTAAACAAAATTTCAGGACCGTAGGCCTTTCCATTCAAATTTTATAGCTTCAATTGTATTTGAGGCCGCCAGGGACCCCGAGGCCTATACCAGTCTCCTTGTATACCGGGTGTTCAATTTATCTGAAGACATTGAAATATCTCGAGAACCACACATCGGATCAAAAAAAGTATGGAATAAAAAATGTTCGTCTCGAAGGGGGACATCTAATGATACCAAACTCGACCCCCCACCCCCACCCCCTGGAGGTGGGGGAGGGAGGAGTAAAAAAATTTAAACGGGAACCACCATTTTTTATTGCAGATTCGGATTCTCCAGAAAAAATTACCCCAATCTGACCTACGATTCGAGTCATTTCGGCCACAGATGGCGCTGTAATCGACAAAAATCAAAATGGGTAAAAAAATCGTTGAAAAATGGCGATATCTCAAGAAATAGGCATCAGATCAGCAAAATAATATATACCCATTTAGGATTAGAACTCGTTCTTCAGGATGTATTCGTTCAGTTAAAAAAAATAACTGGCCGAATTTTATGGTTAAAATGGAACAGAATTTCCGTTGATGCTTTTAAACAACTGTTGAGAATTAATGTAAGTTAAATCACTAGCATGGATAATGATAATCAAAATAGCAAACATCTTTTATATCATTATACATCAACATCGCAGTTTTGCCTAATACGTTATGGGATATGTTAGTGTTAAAAATAAATATAACTTATGAAAATAATATTCTTAAAAATCAAAGCTAAATATAATTTATATAGAACCTCTAGGAGAAAAATGTACAAATAATAAGAAAAGCAAAAATTATGCATCTCTTAAATTATTATCCCCCTTATAATCAGAATCCAATAAAATTGTAAATTTAAAAAATCAAAATGATAATACATACAAGAATATATTAAGCCAAAAACTATGGAAATTGCAGTATTGAGGTAAATAAAGCTGGAAACCACAAATCCACATGAAATTCATGTCATTAAATATTTTGTGTGTGGATTTTTGATTTCCAACATTATTTATCTCAATAATATATACAAATGTAATAACCATCACATAAAACCTTTAAAAATTTCTTATTAAAAAATCTTAAGAAGAAATAAAAGCTAAGCTGAAGACTAATAAGGACAATTCAATTAAATAAATTATCCTTAAAATTATTTAGCATTAAAATTAAAAAAAATAAATAAATAAAATAAAAATCAAAAGAAAATTTCAATAAGAGTTACTGTAAATTTGAAAAGTTAATTACTATTCATTATCACGATTTGCTTTCAAACATTTTCAGAAACTTACAAGAGTTTTCAAACAATTCCTAATTTCTAAAAAATTAGTGGAATTATCTATATTCCCAATATACATATCATAGAATATATAATATATTTAATTCGTTTCCAATCTAACCTGCTAATAAAAGGTAATAGCAATAGAAAATTCTTTTCCTACCCATTTGTTTTTGAGTCGGTGTTTCGGAACTTCGCTGTTGGTGATTGACATGATGACCGTCGGAGGAGAATGGTCCCAAGTGGATTCTTCGTGAAGCAGCCACGTGAGTTGTGTCACTCTTGGCTCGACGGGCTCAATCTCCACGTGCCTTCACAATTATAAAGGAAACGAACCAATAGAAAATCAGCACTTGAGAATTTCTATAGATGACGGGCCTCGAGCCCATTCTATTGAAAACTGGTAGACCGCAAATGCCGAGGAGGAGGGACTAGTGATTCCGAGTGTCGACCCAATCTTTTCACCAACACTTTATCTTACATGAGGTAAAGATTAAAGGAAATCATAAACTTTCGATTTTTGTTTAGAGTTGCTTTTCGAATTGGTATGTTTAGAGTTGCTTTTCGAATAGAATGTCATTTTTATTCTTTGGTTGATGGGGAAATTATATGGAGTGTTTCTTAAGAAAGTAGACTAAGTCAATTTTTTGGAAACATCTAATGAAATCCTTAAATATCTCGAAACAACAAAATGGACATGTATAAACGATCCATATCGTCTTGATTATATTCCTTCATATACCAAAAGTGTTGTTTAGAATTAAACGTTGTTGTACAAGAAATATACGGAATTCGGGACTCCCTTTAAAATTCTTTTATCAATGATAGAAAAGTGGTTCTTAAAAATCATACTCGTGTTTTAATTTCCCTGATATTACCCTGAAAAAATCATTTAAGTTTTCTTTAAGTCAGTACTTCATAATTCAAGGCGCTATTCTTTGGTAGCCTGTACTATAAATGAAAAATTAACCTATTTGTCATGTATTGACAAAATGACCTACTTACCCTGAACAAAATACAAAACTAAGTTTTTATCGTATTTGGAAATCTAAAATATAGCGTTCTGGTGTTTTCATCCTAACAGATAAATCGTTTAAAGTGAATTCCTGAAGTAATAAATATTTTTGAATATCAATTATTAATTGGCTTACTTGGTAATTCTAAATATTTGAAATTTTTAAATATATCTTCAAGTTTTAAAGGTTTTATAATATAGAATGACGTATGGCGTTATAACTTTCCTTCCTTTATGTTTAGGAGTCAATAAGGTTTTGATATGGTTACATTCTATTTTGCTCACGTATGATCCCGTATCACTAACCCTTTTGATACTTAAATCCCCTTCTATTTAAAAGGGCAAAGTTCAGCGGAAAACATGTGCATCTTGGACGAGAACATAAACAACCACCCTCAGAGAAGAAAAAAAAGGGTTACGAAAAAAACTTCAAAGAGCTTGGATAAAAAAATCAACCCTCTCTCTTTCAATTGAGTTTTAATGAACTTTAACCCCTTGGCAAGTGTAGTGAAGTCAATCTGATTGGGATTTACGATGAACTTATCCCCGTGTACGAAGTCAGAGGAAGAAAAGGATTGAGAACTCAACCCTTCTTAAATGGAAGGAAAGGATTCGAGTTTTTTCCCCCCTCTCTTCTTCATAGTTCACCCTCACCACCGGCTACCCTTCATTCAAAGCCCCTTTTTCTCCTCTGGTCGGACTGGATCCCGTTGCTATGCGATGTAAAAAAAAAACTATTCCAGAGGAAAGGCCCTCTGGCATGGACCCTTAAGCTCCGGTTGGCAGCTAAAGGAGTTAGTCAATGCAAATTACAATGAATTTATGGCACTCATTGCTTTTTTTTCCTTCTTTTACTTTTCCTGGGTTCCTTCTCTATCCGTTTTCTCACCGTCTGTCCCGAACGATTGGACGGAAGACGAGTGAAACCATAGCAACGGAAACACTTTAGGTGTCGGCATGCGTATAGAAAGATTGCAGTGGAGAACTATCTCGTATTAGGCTAGAATTACAGGTATCTGCATTTATTTTATTTGAAAAGAAAATTTATAGTTCAATCTGTGTTGGAATAGAAAATTCAACTGATAAATTGCTTCGGGGGAAGCAAGTTTGATGTCTGGAGGAAATTCAGATTTAGACATTAAACTAAACAGATTAAAACTGATTCCGACCTAAGGAATCATTATTTTCCAAGTCAAACAAATTGAACAACTTTATTTTGAAAAACTGATTCAAAATATTCAATTCGACGCATAAATCAACTGAACTATTGTTCGACGCATAAATCAACTGAACTATTGTTCGGCGCATAAATCAAATGTAGAATCTGTATTTATATAAAACATTTAACTCCTAAAAGTAACATCTGCGCACAAGTTAATCATTTTCCTAAATTTTCATGATTTGATTTGTGAGAAAGCTGAGACGGTAAAAGAGTGATTTCCTTGACGATGAAAGACATACATACGACACTTTATGATCAAACTTTAGCACTTAACATGAAACATAAAATAAAAATGATTTTATCAATTTTTAAGCAGACCAGCCTTTGATTTAAGTTGTACTAAAAAAGGAAAACACTGGTGCCGTTAAAATAGCACATGTAGAATATAAAACATTTCCACAGTTTAATTAGCTTTTCCCATTTACAGCTTAATTGACACTTCCGAAATGGTGTTATTTAGATATATTTTTTAATGCAAACAACTTTTCCTGGGTGGACAGGACGGCAAAGTTACCACAACTATCATTAATGTTGCCGAAGCCTGACCCAGGTAGTTATGTTGCCATACGTTCACATGTTTTATATTTCTTAAGTCTTGAATTGAGAAGGGGGCTCGAGAAAGAAAAAGCAAAATTTTTATCATTTGCTCCATTTCTTGAAATCGTTTTACATGGTTCTTCTGTTCCCCCGGTCTAGTGAATACGTCAAAAAGTGGGATAGGGGAAGGGAGATAAGGGGACATGGATATTGAAGCACTTTCACCGGATACCGAGTCCAGACACAGGTGAAATCGCTTTTCACAGGAGGGTTGGCGTCAATGCGCTTCGGTGGTCAGTGGTAGATGATCCCTCTTGGACACACCGCTTCCACCCACCACAACGATGCCGACCAATTACCAATTTAATGGTTCCCGGCCACATGCTTTGTTCCCTATTCACCTGCTTTTAACGTGGGGGGCTAGTGTAGTCCGTGCGTGAAGGAAAGGCCTCACATTTGACGATCCAACGTCATTCGACAAAGAAGACAATTGTAACGCCTCCGACCGATGGACACGACAAACACACGATGCCAATAGGGATGTCATGTCATTTACAACCCTCATCCCCAGAGGCAAAGTAGCTTACATTAAATACTAATATACTAATTCCTTATAATAAATTATTAATTTGGAAAATAAAACAAGCATCACTTCGAAATTATTCAAATGATAACAGTTATAATTCGCTTATATAAATAATATTAAGTGGCATATTATCTAAACCTAATGTAATAACTGAAACATTGTAAGAGATATAACTATTTATACAATAATACAATATAATAAAATATAGTTAATTGTAGACTCTTTTTTCGGTATTTTTGTAAGTTATTGAATAAATAGTTATACCAGTTATAGAAATAGCCAAATAATTCCAAACACAATCCTTTGAACACCAATCTTCGCAGCCCAACCCCAAGGATCACATTCACTCTTTTTCAATAAATCTGCATACAAAATTTATAATTTCTTAAAAAGAAAAACTTATGATTAGTTCTAAAAATAATTCTTAACATCAAAAATTTACTTCAATCCAAAATAAGAAACGTCCAGTGAATATGAGCAAAATGGAATTTACAAATTAAAATGAGGATCTTGTGACATTTTCTATATAGGGAAAATGGACCGCAAATTTCGAACCAGGTTCAATGGAACAACTAAATTCAGTAAAATACAAAGACAGTAATGAATTACATGTTACTCCTAGGACAGAAAAATTAGGAGATGAAAAAAACAATTTTAAACATAAAGTACTAAAGTTGTAATCAAAAACACCTAAAATAATGATGTGAGGTCACCACCCGACTTTCTTATACGTAAATGTCCTGACCCAAATACAGAAAAAAAATTAAACAACTGTCTAAAATGGCTACTTCCGATAGAAATTTTGAAAAAGTTTGTGAATAAAAGTTACTTCAAATTAGCTTCTAAACACTTTGGTATAGATTCCAAATTTTCCTATACCGTCTTATTTCGCCTGTATTAGCAAAAAAACGAGATTTTGATAAGAGTAAAACTGGTACATCCGGTTGGAATTTTGAAAAATTTTGTTAACAAAAGTTGTTTAAAATTGTAAATTTAATACTTTTCAATTCCTTATAAATTTTCATAAACCCAATGGTTGATGAGATATTTCAAAATTTAGATTTTGACGCTGAAGTAAACTGATACTTTCGGTTTACCGATTTCACTGGAAATCTAATCAGACCTCCCGAAGCAGATTATAATCTTAAATTTAAGCTTGCTCTCGATAGCTTTAGCCGTTTGGACGCAATCGTGGACGCACACACACACATACACACACACACACAAAAGTTGTTTAAAATTGTAATTGTAACACTTTTTAATCCTTTCAAAATTTTTATAAACCCAATGGTTGTCGAGATATTTCAGAATTTATATTTTGGCGCTGGAGTAAACTAATACTTCCGGTTCACCGATTTCACTGGAAAATTAATCAGACCTCCCGAGGAAAATTACAATCTAAAGTTTAAAATTTGGTCTCGATAGCTTTAGCCGTGTAGACGCTATCGTGCACGCACGTACACACACACATACACACATACCCACATACGCGCACTCACGCACATAGACACACGCGCACACTCACACACACACGCACGCACGGACATTTTTCAAAAACCACTTTTTTTAATCTAGGTACGTCGAAATTTTTCGTGATTACAATACTTCTTATACTATGTATAAGAAAGTAAAAATCAGCAAAAAAATTAAAAATTTTATCTCCCAATTACCTAAAAAAATAATTGATTTCAAATAAGGATAGCCAAATTTAAAGATTTTAAAAATGAAAAAAAAAAAAAAAAGAAAAATCTTCCAAAATTTTCCCAACCATCGAAAACATTTCTAGAACAATCAAATTGGGAGATTAGGAAAAAAAATCCTAATTTTCTCCAAGTACTCTATTAATTCTCTCAAATAATAAAGAAAAACTAAAATATCATCTCTCAGTCATCTAAAATTAATGGGTTTCAAGTTAGGACAACCCAATTGGAAGACTAAAAAAAAATCCCATAAAATTGGGTATGAATACTTATTTTTTAAAATTATTTTCCCCCAAAATAAGATATATATTTCAACCATAAAAAAAATCATCTCCCAATCAAAAATATTAGGAATTATTTATTG
>JAHWFO010026120.1:586289-624031 GCA_023313115.1 Rhysida immarginata
ACACACACACACACACACACACACACACACACACACACACACACACAGACGGACAGACATTTTCCAAAAACCAAGAGTTTAGGTACCCTAAAACGTGAAGATAGTGAAAATCTCGAAGTCGAAATTTTTCGTGATTACAATACTTCCTTATACTATGTATAAGAAAGTAAAGGTCAGCAAAAAATTAAAAAATATTATCTCCCAATTACCTAAAAAAATAATTGATTTCAAATAAGGACAGCCAAATTGAAAGATTTAAAAATGGTCTTTTTTAGATACCTAAGAAAAATACCTAATTTTAAACAAAAACTAAATCAAATTTTAACTAAAAAAAAAAAAAAAAAAGAAAAGAAAAACAAAAAAAGTCATCTCCAAGTACTCTATTAATTCTCTCAACTAATAAAGAAAACAAACTAAAATATCATCTCCCAGTCATCTAAAATTAATGGGTTTCAAGTTAGGACAACCCAATTGGAAGACTAAAAAAATCCCATAAAATTAGGTATGAATACTTATTTTTTAAAATTATTTTCGCCCAAAATAAGATATATATCTCAACCATAAAAAATATCATCTCCCAATCAAAAATATTAGGACTTATTTATTGGAAGATTAAAAAATAGTTTAAAATCACTTAAAAATATCAATTTAAACTATTTAAAAATTATTTTAAAAAATATCTAAAATACATATTGCTGTAAATAAATTTATCTTTTTAAAGATAATGATATATATGAATATATCATTACAAACAGCAACCTTTCCACAGATTAAAAATAAAAATGTACATATTTTTAAAATTGCGTTAGAATCGTGTTTTCGTCGTTGTATTTTAAATAATAAGCGTACAGTAATAAAAACACTCTGATAATTATATGAAAATATAAAATGTAGGCCTTGGTGCGGAGTATCAGAACGCGTGGCGTTGTGGTATCCAATAATACTCTTTATCTATCTCTATTGGCCTGGCGCCAATCAACGGTTAGGATCGTACAATTTTCAGTAAATTTTCACTTACAAGGGAGACCGCACGGATATTATGTCCGTGACATGTAAGCATGACGGTCTTCCTTCCATTTTTGAGTAATGCAGATTTGGAGAAGAATGCAACACATTTCGTATGGTTCTACTAGTGCACGGAGGTCTAGTTCGGCAACAATCTGCGAAGAACAGAGGTGCTGATGACGAACAAGGCTTCTTATTCTTGATGTCTGGCGAGCGGAAAGTGCACTTGGCCTGCCATATCTGGGTGTCATTCCATGTTTATATGGATTTTGGAGAAATTTGTTATCAGCTGACTTGGAATGTCCAATTTCTTTCGCAATTTCAGATCCAGTCTTTCCGCATTCCTTAAGAGCAACAATTTGCCCTCTTTCATACTCTGAAAGATGTTGCTTTTGGCATCTTGTATATTGGTGTTTGATTACACAGTGTGGTATATGCTCTCATATGACGTTGCTGTATACTTTCATCCTTAAATAATCCTTTCAACTAATAAAATATGCAAGAAAGTGGACGACTCTAAACTTTTTTCCACCTTGCAAGAGGGTAGGTTAGCATAATGGCTATTAATTTGCATTTGATTCCTTATTCGTTATTAAATGCTCCTGGAAACAACGTTTTGTATCATCTAATTCACGTCTATAAAAAAGCAACAAAATCAGCATGGAATTTTTTACGCTTATTTGAATTTTCATCCCGGCTCTATACTTTTTTATCCCAGCATCTTAGTCATTATATTAGTCACAAGACTCCAGGCTTTATAATAAACGTGTGTTATGCACCAGGCATTTAATGAATTTTAAACTATTAAAATAGATACTGCAAGATAACCGACTTGCTCTTTCATCAAATAAAATAAAACATCACTTATTTCTTCTACGTCCGTCATATATTTATTTACATATACCATAACCCTTTCTATGATTATGTATATACTCAATTGGCTTTTTCTTTTTACTGAGATTACTTATTTGTTATTACTTGCAGAATGCGAAATCTTTATTGTTGCAGAGATATAATTATATTTTATAACAGTTTAAATTGTTTAAATCTTAGCTTTCTAAAATTAATAGTATTCTAAACTCTATCCTTATGCAATAGTGTCTATAGATGTAAGTGTAATAAGAAGTCCTTAATAATGATTAACTCTTAATTCACGTTGTCCTTTGGCTTTGTTAGAAACTAATATCTTAGGACAAAATTTTTATTATTTTATTTTAATCGTATTTTATAAAATTACAATTTAGAATAAACACATATTTTTATATCGATTTCTTAAATTACAATGTAAAAATCGAAATTCAAGACTTTCATGGTCGTATCTTCAACAGTGACAATTGGGAGGGTCGTCGGGGAGCGTATTCTTGAGTATGAAACAGGTTAGTGGGTCAGGGGTTAGGAGGGTTTCTCCGACGTCTTGCCCAATAAGAAACTCCCTTTCTACCAGTGTCCCTTCTTTTCGGACCCTGAACGGATGAATTTAACTCTCAGCCGAAATAAGATTAGGGCTTTACCCGATGACGTCCTCTCTCTCTCTCTGGTTCCTTCTATAGAATCTGTTTTACATCAAACGGGGAAAAGCTTCTCTTTTCAAAAGTTCCAATGCAGCGGAAAAGTTCCGAACATGTTACGGATTTAGCAAGTGAAAGGAAAAAAAAGCAAGCGTTGCCACTGTTCCAAGTCATATTTCATCCTCCTCCGCGTTTTATACTATTCTTTAAAAGCTGATACTCATATGCGGTTTATTCATATTGGACGTTAAGGTTTCCTTAAGAGTTTGTATCCTAAAATTCACGACTTACGCCATTATAAGTTATATGATTTTATAGAAAAATATAAAACTTTTCAAAGTTTTTCCCATAATTAGAATTTTTATTATTTTTTGTTATAAATAGACTCCAAATATAATCTAATCTAATTCTAATCCTTTATCAAGTAGCTTTATTTTTTTTTCTGATATCATTTCCTTATGATTATAGTATCATCTCCAGTTTCCATTTATAATTTCTTAAATAGCTTTAACCTAATTAAGGGTTGCTTGCTAATATAAACTCACGTGTGCTTGTTTATGCTTATCTTGCCTTAGAACACATGAATTGATTCAACAAAATATATATACTGAAAAAACGAATTCTTTACAACTCATGACAATATTGGCACTATCCTCCTTAACAAACTTTGTGTAAATTTTCATTACTTTTTATACCATAAGATAATAATACAGAACATTATGGATGATAACATAATACATAGATGAGGTACAGTCGAAAACTAACTTTAAAGTCAGGATAAATTATTAGGATTACGCTTTGATGCTCCCTCACAATATTCGAAACTTTTATTTATAATTTTAAATCAGGAATCAAGCAACAGACAGACGTTATCGAATTATAATTTTTTCAACAATAAAAAAACTCCTCAATTGATGGCGAAGTTGATCTTTTATTACTAATTAAAAATTCTTGATAATACGTGGAAGCTTTTAGTATATCAGTTATCAGTCTAAATATCATTCCTAAATGTCATGTCATATTTCTTTAAAAGAACTGCAGTGCACACAGAACTACGTAAGTTAAGAATAAATAACATTTATAACATTTTACAAAAATGAATTGGTATCAGTTACATATTTGATGACTAGAATCAATACCACGCCCATCTTATTTTCAATAGACGTAAAGCGTAAGAATTCACACGGGAAACAATGCTATAAAAACCGGATCAACTATATAATTTATAACATTTATAGTCACTTTAATCCATTTGCTACAAATTGCCCTATAAATCACTCGTGGTCTTTGGCGTGTACCCACATTTATCCATTGTGAACCTTTCAGAAGTAGAGTTGCCCCTAGTAACACTGTAGACCCTGGGTGGAATAGGGTTATTCAAATAAGAGAAGCAGCTAATCCTTTCGGTGCGTAGTCTGTAGCTTCTGAGCGTATATCCACACAAATATACAAAGGGGAGAAAAAAGTAAAATGCCAGAAGAAAATCTAGGGGAAGGGAGGAAGACGAAGAAAAGAATCCCTAAAGGGGAGGGTAAAAGGAGTGAGGAAGGGTTTCTTCAAGCCTTCCTCTCCAACCCCTTTTGCTCGAGGTACAGTAAAAAAAAAGTTTAAATCGTTCTTTGATG
The DNA here is from genome assembly GCA_023313115.1 of Rhysida immarginata. Classification (NCBI taxonomy): domain Eukaryota; kingdom Metazoa; phylum Arthropoda; class Chilopoda; order Scolopendromorpha; family Scolopendridae; genus Rhysida; species Rhysida immarginata. The sequence continues at coordinate 590,428 of JAHWFO010026120.1, forward strand.
TTGGCAGTCGAACCCTTCCACACGAGCCAAACTTGGATTACAGCAATGGAAACGTCATTAACTCTTCCGCAACAAAAAAACAGAAACGTGTGCGCGATGAGCTTGATGTAAAGAGAGGGGTAATGGACTAAGGGGAAAAAATATAAAGAAAACGAACCGGAAGCATTTTATATGAGATCAACGGGTTTGCTTGACTTGATAAAGGAAGAAGTCTGTTGTGACGAGTTAATAAAACGCTTTGAATTGACTCACATTTTTAGACATGCTCAATTGGAGAATAACACTATGAATGAAAAAAATCTTTAAATATTCAATTAATAACATTCTATATAGATATACAAGCAACAAGCAAAAATCTTTACGGGAAGAAATTTCAATATTAATATTTAAATTGGAGTTTATTTGCATACTGAAAATAATTTGCAAAGTTATAATTATTTTCATGATCCTACCTCTTTCTGGAATTTTTTCATGACTTCATGAGCATTATAAATATTGGTCATAACGATAAATGTTAGAGTATGGACAAAATAAAACTTAAAATGGAAACTTCCAAAAATTCTACAATTAATATTTCATAATTATTAATAACTGATGAAATATTTGATAACCAAATATACAATATTTAATAATATAGGTAACAATAGACGCTTCAAATTGTAGACAAATTGACCTTTTCTTGTCTCATGGCATTAAAGATACAACGTCAACAAATTGGATTAAAATGTTTACAAAACGGAGAAATTAACGAGAAGTCCATTTGTCGAATAATTTGAACACAGAAATGAAGTAAATTTTTTGAAAATTTTCGATTGTCAAAATGTAAACAAAATAAAAGGAAACCACAATTCCTCATAGAAATATTTTTAACTTGAACTAAACAGAGCGTTTAAAAAGAACGTACACATACTTCATCAAAAGAAAAAAAACATCAAGGGATGAAGATAACTCCTCTTTGACTTCAATTACGACAAAGTGATTATCATAAGCGTCCAGATACTTTTCTGAATACGGTGAACAGTTGTTCCTATCCATTTCCTATATACAGTCAACGACAAAAATATGGCTTGTTGAGGTGCTAGCAGAGAATAGTGGGTGGTAGAGATCTGTACGAAGAGCAAAAATCAAGAACAATAATGAATAGTACACACCAACCCTTCAGTATTACAATGTGTAAAGCTAAGGTGGGCAGCGAATTTATGCAAGCTGGATAGTAATGATATCATCCGACACCTCTCTAAACACCAGTGACAAAAATATAGCTCGGTGCTGCTTTTATTCGAATAACAGGTAACATACATGTATTAGCGAAAAGATACATTTTTCTGTACACAAATAACCACTTGTCCCTCCATGTGCACTCTACACTGCAATGAGCCGGTTTCGAATTGAGTGGCACAAGTTCTGCACGTATGCTTGTCGGATTGCCCCAGCACTCATGGATTTTCAGTAATATCAAACTGTATCAAACTGTCTCCCTCCGTCATACACCAAGCGAACCAGCTCTGCCCATAGGTTCACAGTAATCTGGGGAGCACATTCGTACAGTCACGACCACCAGTGGAAATTTCCCAAGATATCCAATTGTTCCCCACACCATCACCGTGCCACCACCAGCTTGACGTCGCTTTTTGACACGTTGGGGTGCACGGGAGTCCACCCATTCCCAGTCAATTCCATTGGGACCATCAAGGTTGAACTGCTTCTCATCAGAAAACACAACCTTGGTCCAATCTAGGTCCAAATTTGCATTTGCAAAGTTCAGTGTCCGCTTGTGATGTTGCGGTTTCAATGCTGGTACTCGTTTGATCTTTCTCCATCCAACAAATTCACTGCTATGGAAGATTCGCTGCACGGTACGAAGATGCCTGAGGTCGATATAATTGTCTCGGCATATTTTCTTGCAAGAGGTGCGATTCTCCAGATTCAGAGATCGGATTATCCGTCTCTCAGCTCTGACATCAAACAGGCGACGTCGACCCGGTGAATGGTTCTTACCATATTGGTCTGGACTTTTCAAGAAATCACGTACCACATCACGGCTTCTGTTTAAACGTTTACAGATTTCAGTGAAATTGAGTCGCGCTTGTTCCTCTGAAGACAATCGCTTCTGACTAACCATTATTCACAAAATGCATACCGGAATGCAGCAACACAAATATATAACAAACCAATACTGAAGGAAGAATTCAGAATTGTTCCAACAACCTCCGTTAAAAACCTCCTCCACCTACGTTTTCAACCTTTCCGGGTACGAGCTATATTTTTGTCACTGGTGTTTAGAGGGGTGTTTGATGAAATCATTATTATCTAATTTGCTTAACTTCACTGCCCACTTTAGCTTTACATATTGTAATACTGAAGGGTTGATGTGCACTGGATAATAGTTTTTCTTGAGTTTTCCTCTTCATACAGGTCTCTACCACCCACTGCTCTCTGCTAGAACCTCAACGAGTCATATTTTTGTCGTTGACTGTATAATATACTTCGTTCAACAAAAATTTGGCTGGGCGTGTCCAATTAAATTCCAGATTTCAATTGTTAGACATTGTTGCAAAGTAAAATTAACAATATCTAGCAAATGAAATTGGAAATTTAATTAGACACGCCCAGTCAAACTTTCGTTGGACAGAGCAAGCTTATCAAGTAATCTCCTGTGTTTAAGTGCAATGTGGTCTTCTTCGATCCGGTTGTCTTCATTTAATGTATGTAGTAATCTTGGGATATAAGTTTTATTTTTGCTATTTTTATAAATACATCTAGTTAAGTGTATAAACATTTTTTTAAACACTCTGTAAAACTAATATATTTATATTGCAGGAACCATAAATAAAATGAGACTACAATAAAATGTATAAACTGTTTTAACTACATAAAGTTGTTCATCAAAAAAAGTACTTATTTGCAAAAAATTTTTTTTAAAAAGTAATTTCTAACAGAATTATAGAAAAATCCATATAACAATATAATTGAATTTTATATTAAAAATGTCACTTACAAAGTCTTTATTAACTTTCAATCTGAGAAGATTAAAAAGTTCCAAAATAATGAAGTCCTAAAAATACAGGTTCATTCCACCTTCATTCATGTAGATTTCTTCAATAAAAGGCATCAAAATGTAGTGACCTCCTTATAAAAGGCGTCAACCCGAGTTGAATTGTATTGAATCAATTGAAAATTTACAGTACATGTATTGGATTATTTAATAATAAGGAACTAATTCTTTTTAAGCAACAGTTGTTGAAGATTTCTCTTAATGCAATTTCAAAAAAGATTAAACAATAAAATAAAATCACTAATGGGATCATTAATAAAAACACAAAAAGAAAAGCGATAAATGTTTTCGAACGACATCACTCACCTTCAGATGTCTAGATTAAAAAACTGTTTTTGATAAAAAGATTTGGAAATAGGAAAAAAAAAGTTTATGCAGTTTTCACATAATATTGTAGTCTCATTTAGTTTTCCGGTTTTTGAATATTTGTTGGTTAAATAAATTATATTAGTAATATTTAGTCTACAGTTAATAAAGTGTGATAAATTATAATAATCTAGAACGTTGAGGTATATTTGAATTAAAAAAAATGGAATAACCATCTCAACAAACAAACAATTTTTAACTGAACCTTTAATGTTACGATATTAGGGCCGTAGCCATGACGTTATCTTGGGAAGGGGGGGGGGGGGGGGAGGATCGATTTTCAAAAATTCCGGACCTTTTTCCATAATGGGTTGGTCGTCGACCCCCCCTCCCCCTGGCTACGGGCCTGGATATAGAAAGGTTTGAATTATACTTAATTGCAATTTGTATGCCATCCTTATTGTCATACGAGAAAAAAGGAACGAAACAATAATTTAAAAGGAGCACGATATACATTTTGGCTGCTATGTAACCTTCATCATTCAATGCCTTACAAGTGACTACTTATGTGTTCATATTATATACGAACTGCGTAATGAATTGCTTAAATTTTTTTTCTTTTTTTAAAAAAAAACCTTTAAACTGAAAATTATACATTTGGTAACTCTTTCTTATATTTTTTCAATTTCATTTCCCCCCTTTAAATTATTGTTAGCGAAAAGGGGGAAAATTTTAAATTATTGTTTCAATTTCAGTAGGTACATATAATTTTGCCTTAGACATAGACAAATAACCATAAATGTGCAGAAGAAACATTTATAACCCTCATTCACTTTATACATTCCCAAACAATTTTTTAAAACCCATTCCTTGTATTCATTCCAAAATGTCGTCGTTGTCACCGTACACATCTTCTTCACAGTCTTCCGTGATTGAGATGTGTAAGTGGCAGCGGGAGAGTTCCTCGGACATTGACACGGCTAAGCCAAGGCAAATCCTAGCTTAAGGCGAAGGGATGAGCCTTCCACCGCTACAAAAACTACAAGAATAGGGTTCAACTATGGGATTCCATCCACGTGGAAGAACATCCACGTCGGCAATGGATCCGTCGACATTGTGCCACCAATGAAACAGTTGCCAATCCTCGAAGTGGGCTGTTTCCCTTCTTCCCTCTGAAAGAGTTGCTTTGGTTCGCGACAGAAAGGATTAATTTGGTTTCCTTATTGGCTGAGTTTCTGAAAAAAGAATTTATTCATTGCATGCTTAGGCCTCTTTTCAGCGAATTATTCTTTGTGTTACTCCCAAAAAACGTTTTGTCAGGTGAAAAAGTTTTCCGGGTGAAAAAAAAAAGGGGAAAAAATATTCAAACCTTGACTGAAAAAAGGAATTGTAGGGGAGGGGGGTTCTTAATCCATTTTTTTCCTGAGTGAAACTCGGGTGAATTTCAAAATTTTTTATTCTTGGTCTCAAATATGAAGTAAGGAAATTAAAAAGGAAAAAATAATAACAGGGGATGGATGAATAATCCCCCTCCTCCCTTCATAAAATCTTGATAATAATTAGTAGTTACGACATTAATATATTTCCTGTAAAATTTAGCGAGTTAATAAACAAAAACATCACATATCTTTATAAAATGTTAGTGTTAGCCAGATTTTATAATGCTGGCTATTCGGATGAACCTTGTCATAATATCTAAAAACAAACAAACAAAGACGCCTGTATTGTAAAGCTTTTAAGACGCCCCTGCTTTAGTATACGCCATTTGTTTATGCATCATATCTACAGTTTGTGACCACATTCCTCATATAATTCAGCCTTATTATCAATGCAAAGCCTCCTTTTTAACAATGCTATAGCTGAATTGGGTAGTGTATTTAGCACTTCATCAAATATAGCACAGTATTAATTGCTTCATCAGTGGCGTCGTTGCCTAGTATAAACCACTTTGAATAATTAGAAAATATGAGAAACAGATGTTCCATTGGATTTGGCTTTCCCGACTTCTCCTCTCCAGACACTTAGCGTAGAATTTCCCAGGAATGCTGAGCAAAGACATACCTCGATAGTTGTCGAAGAAGCAGTGTAGGTTCCGATCTGGTCGAACCACAACAGATATGTCTTTGCTCGAGAAATTCTGGGAGTATGCAAAAGATGTCTACGCTTGCTTTGTGGACTTCTAAAAAGCATATAACATCCACAAGTAGAAAATTTGAAATACCGGATACGTATTTTGCGTATCAGGTACCCATCTTCAGCAGGGAATGACAAAAGTAAAAAGAAAATTAAACACAAAGGGGGAGGGGGATGCCAAGAATATATCCCGTAGTTAAGTGAAAGAAACGCCGCTTTGGCCAGGTTTTTCAAAAGAAAGGCCGCTTTGGCCAGGGTTTTCAAAAGAAAGGCCGCTTGGGCCAGGTCTTGCAAAAGAAACACTGCTTGGGCCAGGTTTTTCAAAAGAACAGAGTTCCTCGGGAGAAGCTCTAGAGAGTGATGTACGAGGTGCGTTCAAATTCTAGGGTCTCCTAATTTTTTTTTGAAAAACTATTGACCCTAGAAAGCTGAAACTCGTGTTATTTGTCCACATAGTCAACCTCTACCTGCACACATTTTTCACAATGCTAACGCCACGATTGCATGGCCGCTGCAAACACTTCTATAGTGGTCTGTTTTGCCTACTGAAAAGCCGCTCGATGAGCAGAAGCTTATTCCGTTCTTCCATTAGCGATTTTCCAGTAGAAAAAAAAACGATTCCTAAAGAAGCATTTGCGGCGGCCTACCAATCATGGCCTCCAGCACTGTGAAAAATGTCTACGGGTAAAGGTTGACTATGTGGACAAATGACGGGAGTTTCAGCTTTCTAGGGTCAATAGTTTTTCAAAAATAAATTAGGAGACCTTAGAGCTTGAACGCACCTCGTAAGAGTACGGAGTGGATGGGGAATTATTGGTTGTACGGAAACTCTGAGATGTGCGTTTGGATAAATGACCAATAAGCCAAGACCATTCACCATGGGTGCTGGACTCAACCAAGGATGCGTACATCGCCTCTCTTGTTCATTATATTTCTGGAATGATAGACGGGGCAGTCGAGGCGATGAGTGTGTTTGTGGGTGACTGCTTGATGGAGAGGATGCTCTTTGCTGATGACCTTCTCCTTCTTGGGTCTTTTTGCGCTAACCTTCAGCATACACTAGATCGGTTTGGAGCCAAATGTGAAGAGGCTGGGATGAAAATCAGTATGGCCAAAACCGAGGTTCTGGTCTTTTCAAGACAGCCTGCTCAGTGCGCTCTCCATGTTAGGGGAGGCCCATTGAGACAGGTGATTGCATTCACGAGTGATGGGCGGCAGGACAGAGAATTGGATGCTGGGATCGGTCCAGAAGGCTGTGTCAGATGCGAACAGTGGTGATCCGTGGTAATTTTCAAATTTTTGTCCCCATTCTCACCCATGGTCATGAGTCTTGGGTAATGAATAAAAGAGTATGATCGCGGGTGCAAGAAGGAAATGAGAACCCTGAGAAGTGTAGTAGGTATTACCCTATTTAATAGAGTACACAGCAGCACAATAAGGAAGTCTCAGGTGTTGAGCCGCTACTTCTCCGCATTGAAAGATTCAGTTGTGTTAGCATGATCATGTGCTATGGATGCCACAAACTGGTCTTCCTAGGCAGTTGCTATTTTTCAAACCGATGGGTAAGAGACCAAGAGGTCTGCTTAGAATCAGGAGGTTAAAACTACATGGAGAGTGTTGGTTCAAGCAGTTTGGGTATTACCACTGAAGACATGCAGCTGATGGCAGAAGATCGTGAGCGCTGGAGATCCTCCATAAGGCTGGTGCCACCATCACTTTCAAATGCAAACCCGAGATCTCTACTTCTCCACCCGTCTCCAATAGAGCTCCCCTCACAAGAGCACACAGTAGCCTGTCTTTCATCGGTTTGTGTTATTTGGACTTAAAAGCAAATTCCCGTATGCACATATGAATATTTGTTTTCAAGTAAATGAACTATAATTATGCAATAAATTGAATCCACTAGACTCCCTATCTTGTTGAGACTGAAGGCGTAGCTTTGGAAACATGTATTTGGCGTTTCATATGTATTCATGTATCAGATTTTTTTTTTGAGTGTTGGATGTAGAAAAAAAGGAGGATGAGAGACAAGAACCCTGGAATAAAATAATAAATAATAAAAACAGAATATAATAAATAATAAATAAACCCTGTATTCTATTTTTATTATTTATTGTTTTTTTGAGGTAAGATGTTTTTCCTTCATATTTATAATGATGCAAATGTTTCCCCGAAAATAGGACCTACATCGAAAATTAGCCCTAGCAAGATCTTCGGGCTGCTCTGCACTGCAATATAAATCCAATCCCAAAAATAAACCCTAATCAAGGTCGATGAAATTTATTTCAAATGACAGGCCATGCATATGACATGTATACTGACTGAGCAAAACTAATGGATAACAGGTCGCTGATTTGCGATCGGACACAATGTGTGAGATCTTGTGGGAAATGGCGAGATGCAACATCGTCGTGAATTGACGGCATTCGAACGGGGCATGGTGATGGGTGCCCTATGCATAAGATGTTCGCATCGTCGATCGTCCATGAATTCGGCTTGAGTGCACTGAGAATGGTTGGAGGAAGTCCACAACAGATACCGGGTGTTCAACAACCCTCGATGACCGTGACCAGTCACATCTGGGAATGGTCAAAAGACAGGAGAGCCACAGTGCGACAAATCATGGACTAATTTAATGTCGGCCGAGCTAGAAACTTCTCCCAATGGACAATCCGTAGGAACATGCGTGCGCTCAGCTATGGGACCCCTCGCCATACGCGGGTACCACTGTAAAACTCATGTCTTCGGACACTCCAGCATGCATTTGCCACCAATCACATCGGGTGGATACTGCAACAGTAGCATATCATCATATGGTCGGACGAGTCACGGTATCAACTGTTCTGTGCTGATGGGAGGCACTGTATGTGGCTCAGGACACATGAAGCGACAGACCCTTCATGCCAAGAGAGATATTGGTCTAGGGCAGTGGGTTATCAGTCATGGTCTGGGGCACGTTTTCCTGGTATGGAATGGACCCCATTGTTGTTCTGGAAAACACATTGAATTGTCTGCGATATAGTCAACTGCTCGGAGACCATCTCCACTGTTTTTGGCCTTCCAACACCCCGACGACCTTGCAGTCTTTCAAGATGACAGTGCGCCACCACATAGCTCCAAAGTCGCTGAGAATGGTTCGAAGAGCATTCAGGGGAGGTCCAGCGACTGGACTGGCCACCCTGAAGCCCTGATATGAACTCTATCGAGCATATCTGAGATGCCATTGAACTGCCAGGCTCTGTGCGCTGGATCCTTTACCCACGAACAGGACGCAATTGGCTACCACTCTGCAGACTGTGTGGTGTCATCTGCCTCCAGAAGTGTACCAGGAACTTGCAGACTTGCAGACTCACTTCCACACCATATCACTGTACTCCACAGGGCCAAAGGGGGCCCGACAGATATTAGGAGACTAACCCATGAGTTTTGCTCAAAGAAGCGATCCTGATTCTTCATCTGGAATCTGGGGAGTTATGATAATGTTACAGAGAATCATGACTGACATGTATTTAAATAAATGTGGATTGTTGTACGTGAATAAATATAAGATATTCCCTAAACGCAAAGATTTAATATGAGACTCGGTCTTATTTTCAGGGAAGTAGGATTTTCTTATTTTAATACTATCCATTTATTCAAAATTGTGTTACAGATTTATTTTTTCACATTTTGTTTACTGCTTTAATAATTCCTCCAATTTGGACAATGTCAGTGTAACCAGTGCACCATTCTTTTTAAATCGCCTTGTAGACTTAGGCTGCGTCTAGAAAGTAAATTGTAATCGCCAACGCTCGCGCCTACTTGAGCCCCACCCCATCACCACGAGGTGCGCATGGTAGACAGAAAGTCGTCTCAGAAGTTCCTTCTCCACCGATCGGCCTCGGTGGCTCAGCGGTTTGCGTGATCGCCTCTGATGCCCGAGTACGCGGGTTCGATCCCGGCCGAGGACGACGAGGATTTTTCAGGGGGAAATCCTGAGATCACGCACTTCCTTCGGAAGGGAAGTAAAGCCGTTGGTCCCGTGTAGTCGTTTGCCGGCTGCACGTTAAAGAACCCTTGCGAGGCAAAATTTGCGGCCCCTATAACGCCGTCCTGAAATGACCATAGCAGTTGAAAAGGACGTTAATACCAAACAAACCAAACCAAACCTTCTCCACCGCGAGTAATCACTCGACACCCTGGTCATTCGCCGGTTGCGGTGTTTGTTTCTAAAAGCCAACACAGTTTGTTCTCTAGGTGGCGTTACCTGAGCTTGCTCTTCGACGTTAGTAAAAATCATGGCTGCCCATCTCTCGATAAAAAATTTTCAAGTTGCCACACTGGGAATTTTTCAGTCTCCGTTATGCGACAAGATTTTTTACGGATGAATTAGAAGCAACGGAACATCATAAAAGCCATTTCAATAAAGAAAGTATAGAAAATAAGTATAAAGAGAAAAATGAAGCATTTTTACCACCATTATTTTGAAAATGAAAGTTTAAGTTTTTTCACTTAAAAGAAACAATCTTATTGGCAAAACAAATTCTGACGTCACTAACTGTTCCATGCCGAGAAATTACTGTTTTCTCGCAATACTGAAGTATGGGTAAATGATCACTGCCATAACATCCTCGAAATGTCAGTCTTATTTATTTATCACTCCTATGATCAGTCCTATCCATGGCTATGACATTCCTATCGATCATAATTTTTAATATATTCGCGTTATAAACAAAATAAAAACGCGGGATTGCTCAGAATGAAATACAACAGCAGCTACTGTTACTACTGCTTTCGCATTCTTCTTCCAGTAATAATGCAATTATATTAAAATGTAAACACACTTCAACCATTAAAATATTCAAAATAAAATTAATCAAAAAAGAGAGTTTGGTAAACCTATAAAGTAACGTCCCCAAGATGGCGGAGGTCGGGAGAGCATCTATATAATTTTAAGTAACTATTTATTTTATATATATATTACTTATACAATTGTTTGTTCAGATTCAGAAATAGTTTAGTTCACATTTCCCATCACTGCATTAATGCCAATTTGAATATCTTAAGCTTAAATTTCATCTTTTTTTTTTAATCGAATCAAACAAACGGCAATGCTTTACAAAAACAGCTAATACAGAGCATATAATTATTGTTTTTTGTTTATAAACAGTATTTCGTGAAATATATACTTCATAAATTACTATCAGGAAAAAATCTACTAAATTGTGAACTATATTATTTCATAAACTCCTCATTTATTCCTGTTACTCGCGGCCGCGGCCATCTTGGGGACGTTACTTTATAGGTTTTATTTAAAAAATATTAAAGATAAATTTAGAAGTTTGAATTTAAACTAATATTCTTTTTGTAATTTAAAAAAAATATCAAATTAAACCTTAAATATAACATTTAAAACAGTTGATTCTCAAGCAAGATAATGTGCAGTTTTAAATGTTATATTTAGGCTTTAATTTGAAAATTTTTAAAATTATAAAAAAAAAAATTAGTTTAGATTCAAATTCTAAATTTATCAGTAGTATTTTTTTTAAATAAATCTATCTTTTCTGATTAATTTAATTCTGTAGCTTTTAATGGTTGAAGTGTGTTTACATTTTAATATGAATATCTTTTTATTTCAACGCATCTCAAGTAATGCAAGTAGTTTTCTTTTTTCCTCGCGTCCTTTTACTGAAATTTTCTTATTTTTCCTCGCATCTCTTTTCAATAATAACTTATTAGCCGAAGCAATGGCGACTTTTGACTGTTCTGCGATGTTGAACCACAGCGTCTCGAAAGTCACCGCGACCAGATGCGACCGAGTGTGATCATACCACGTGACATGGCAATCGGGCGGTCGTTACGTAGTTACTTTCTAGACGCAGCCTTAATGACATTATGGCAATTCCAAAAGAAGAATATGTTAAGGACAAAATATAACTACCAGAACAATTGGATGACCTGAAACAACATTTTTCCCAGAATGATGTACCTCCTCTGAAGTGCATCTGGGCAGACCTGGAATAGTCTTGACATCTGTCGTGTCATCAAATGTTTGTAATGAACATATAAAACAAATTCGATCGATTTACTTTACCATTGTACGACTGTTATTATTTTTTTTTGAATTATTTATTTATTTTTTGAATTGCCTGTATATTTATAATTTCTGAACATATTAAGATAATTGTTTATGTTAATTATGATGACAAACTTAAGGAAGTTTATACTTGCGATTCATGAGCTCATATAGTTGTATTTGGCGAAAGAAACGACCGCAGTACACGAATTGTACGAGAGCAAAACTTACGATGTTTATTCACTGAGTAATACAGTAAGAAGAGGGAGAGAGAGAGAGAAAAGAACAAGTAACACCATCTAGTGGCAAAAACTGAAAAAGGCAAAATACGAAAATATCCTTAACATAATAGCCCCCACCTTGAAAGGCTTGACTTTCAAAACGTGGCAAAAAGAAAGCAATAAAACAAATAATCAAAAACATTAATAATCGTTGGGTAAGGGACAAATCTTGGAAAAAGATCTTTTCCAAAGTCCGGTAGAAGTACAGATGGTGGCCACATGATGGATGCCATCTCTGCCAGGATGAATGGATAGGTGGATGGAGATCGTCCTTGATGAGCACAAGGGAGTCTAGTTTCAAGATGGAATTGCAGTGATGAAGGAAGTAGTTGCGGACCAGCATGCAGAAGGCGAAGATGTTCTGTAGTGACTAACAGTCTAGCTAGCAGATGTTTCCCAGAGATGAGAGGAAATTTCTTATCAAAGGAATAATCAGAATTAAGCAATCTACCTCCAACTCGCAGCAAGCCGTCAGAGTCTAAAAACAAGGACAAGGACGGTAGCTTCAAACGTGATCGAGGATCGTGGGATTGACAAATTTTAATCTCATCAGGGAACGAGTGGTTTTGAGAAAGTCTAATAAGAGTCAGGAAGGCATGCTCAATTTCCGAAGGTGTAAGAGAACCATACATTCGGGCATCTGTAGGGCATAGACAGTTGTTCTTGAAACGCAATATAAAGGCAACGATTCGATTCAAATGATCAAAATCAGAGAATCTTGAAAACGGAAATGAAGAACATGAAGCAGTGGCAGATATTAAATCTAACCTTTTTACTTCCGGAAGATCAAGTGGTATGGAAGGCGTTTGCAGAGTTGGCCATGAAGATTCTTCTAGAGAGAGCCATGGTGGTCCATGAAACCACAAGGCGGAATCCTTCAGCGCAGTAGGAGAGACCCTTCTTGAGAGGATGTTGGCAGGATTATTTCCACTGGAGACTTAATTTCACACAGACTTCTTTGACAGTGTCTGGATCTCAGATATACGATTTGGATGCATTTTCAACCAACCAAGTACAATAGTGGAGTCAGTCCAGAAGAAGCACTGATCAAACGTTATTTGGAGCACAGGAGTAACCTGCTGGGCTAAGCAGGCGACAGTAAGAGCACTAGACTTGAGAGGAGCCACTTTGGCTTTCGAACACAATAAGTTTGAGAAAATAGACAGTTTTGATCAACAGAGCATACATAGATGCAGGCGCCATAGGCCTTGATGGATGCGTCAGAGAAGGCATGCAGCTGTATACTTTTCAGATCATTGCAAATGATACGTCTGGGAAAGGCAACTTCGTTTAGGGCAGGAAAATCACCTTTCAAGTTCAACCATTGAGTGGACAAGGAGCGAGGAATATTATCGTCCCATGAAAGTTTCTCTAACCAAAGCACTTGCAATATCATCTTGGCCTTAACAGTGCAAGGGCTTAGCAAGCCAAGAGGGTTGAAAATCTGAGATATGTCGGACAGGATAGCACGCTTAGTTATCCTTTTTGAAGAGGTAAGAGAAATAGAGAATGTCAACTTATCATCAAGTGGCAACCAATGCAATCCAAGAGTCTTTGTGCTGTCATGCGAGCCAATTTCAACTAGGATAGGATGAATGTCGTAGTCCATGGAGTCTGAAAGAATTAGAGGCTCGTTCGAGATCAATTTTCTTAAGTTGAAGCAACCAGTTTATAAAATACCAGAAAGGTTTTTGCACAGTACCTTTGCTGTGGAAACGTCATTTGCTCCACTCAACAAATCATCAACGAAGAAGTCTTCTTTATGATTCGAGAGACCTCAGGAAGGAATTGTGCGCATTCAATACCCAATTCGTAAAAACATCGAATTGCTAAGAAGTTAGCAGAAGCAGTACCATAAGTAACAGTGTTCAGATTATAGGTTTTGATGACGTCATGTAAATCAGGTCTCCATAAGATGCGCTGCAAGGGTCTTTGAGATTCATCAATCAAAACTTGGCGATACATCTTTTCTATATCAGCAGAGAAGGCGTACATGTTTGCAAAATCGAATTAAAACACTGAACAGATCTTGTTGAATGGCAGGGCCGACCAACTGTAAAGAATTAAACGATTCATCAGAGGTAGTGGGAGCAGAAGCATTAAAAACGACACGAAGCTTGGTGGTTAGGCTATCTTGGAGAACGCCATGATGAGGTAAAAAGCAGTAAACCTCAGAAGATGGAGGATCGCAAACGGACATGTGGCCCAAATCTTCATATTCTTGCATGAACTGTGCATACGCTGATGCAAGACAGTGTTGGTGACAAATTATCTTTCAAGATTTATGAGAGATTTTTCATCTATTTCGTATGAGTCACCTAATACTTCTGGAGCCTAGTTAAGAGGAATACTGACAATAAATCGACCACTAGAATCATGCTTGGTGTGGCTCTTGAAGTGAGATTCACACTCGTCTTCTTCTAAGGTGCGGAGCTTAGGGGTATCAATTTCTTCCATTTTCCAGAATTTTTCCAATTGCTCTTGAATGCGAACAGAGCTGCGACTAAAGTTACAACGAATGTCGTGGACAGTAGTGTAAGGAAACGAACCAGCTATAATCCACCCAAAATGAGAAGCTTGCAGAATAGGCATTCTGGGTCCAAGCGGAATACGCTGAGTGAGAACAATTTGCCAGAATGAATTTACTCTAAGAAGAATGTCTATTTCTCCAGGGACATTCAAATGAGGATCAGCCATCTTCATGCCATGAGGAATGTTTATGTTAGCAAGAAGATCGGCATATTGGGCAGATGACCAGTAATCTGAGGAACAACCTAACACTGAGATTTCAGGTGATAATTGGATACTCGAGAATGTAAAAGAATTTCACAATGACAATGGACATTGGTGATGCCCTGGACTTGGATGTTGACTGGAGTTTGAGGCAGCTTGAGCTTCTTACATAGAGAGGAAGTTACAAATGATGAAGTGCTACCACAATCAAGTAGGGCTCTTGCCTGATGAATTTGACCTTGATGATCAACAACATTCACAACAACAGTGGAGAGAATAGCACATTGTTTTGAAGAGGACAACGCCGAAAGGGTGACTGTATCATTTTCAACAACTGAGTTCTCGGGGGTGGTTATGGGATCAAGATGCAGAAGAGTGTGATGTCCAGCTTTGCACTTAATGCAGCTGTGCTTAGAGCTACAGTTCATAGCAAAGTGACCCTTAGAAAGGTAATTTATGCAGCATCTTAAATTCTTTACTTTGGCAAAACGTTCCTTGACAGGCATAGATTTGAAAATGGAACAAGAGTATAAGTTATAATCTTTATTGCAGACCGGACAAGAGGACGATGTGAAGACGGAACTTCTTGATGTGGCGGATCTCTCATTTGTGGGTTTAGCATGTCTTTGTTCTATAGTTTCCAATAAAGAGGCCTTGTTTTCTAGAAATTTAATGAGATCATTGAAAGAAGTTGGATCAGAAGTAGCAGTCTTGTTTTCAAATTCCTTTACAGTGGAGTTATCTAATTTGGAGTTGATAAGATAGACAAGGAATGCATCTCTCTGATGCTCTTTATTGATCAAAGAATCCAGAGATCAAAGATTTTTCTTGGCTGAGTCAATCAAGGTGCGTAGTTTGCCCGAGGATTCTTTGGGAATGGGCTCTAGATCGAAGATGGCCTTCATAAGGTTATGAATTAGTATTTTTCGATTGTCATAGCGATCATGAAGACTGCCCCAAGCAATAATGTAGTTGTCACCAGTGAAAGTGAGATTCTTAACCTCTGCCGCTTTGCCAGAAAGCGAGGCGCGTAAATAATGAAATTTTTGTATATTGCAGAGTTCGCCATTTTCATGAATGAGACTCTTAAATAAGTCTTTAAAGTTCAGCCAGTCTTCAAACTTTCCACTAAATTCTAATAGTTTAATGGTAGGCAATTTAATTAAATTAGATGATGAATGAGAGTGGTGTGAGCTGCCATGCAAACTTACAGAACAGGGGGGGGGGGGGGAGGTTGGACAAGGATTATTTCTATCTAACAAACTCTCAGCGTCAATAATTATATGTTTCTTCGTCAGGCATGTTTCTTCAATTTCTTTGAAAGCTGCGTGATTTATTATTATGTATAACAAATTATAAATAATAACTTACGTTTCGTTGCCACTATTGCTTGAGCTGGGAAACAAAGACAAGCTCGATTTCCAAATCTATCTTTGGCAGCATTCTCACCTATGGTCACGAGTCTTAGGTAATGACCAAAAGAGCACGGGTATAAGCAGCTGAAATAAGATTCTGAGAGATGTGGCAGGTGTTACACTACTAGAGAGAGTGATCAGCAGCACAATAAGGGAGTCGTTAAATGTTGAGCCACTACTTCTCTGCACTGAGATAGCAGTTGTATTGGTATGGCCAAGTAATACAGATTCTGCAAACAAGTCTTCCTAGAGATTTGTTATTTTCCAAGCCAAATAAGAGATGAAGGGGTCGGCCTAGAACAAGGTGGCTAGGGTACATGGAGAATCTTTATTAGAGTTACTGGACATGTGCCCTGATGGCAGAAGATCACAAGCGCTGGAGATCCTCCATAGGGCTGCTGCCCCTGCGACCCTAACAGATAAGCGAGTTTGAAAAGTAAATAAGTACTGATTTATTTTCTATTAACGAACAGAAAAGTAACTTTGATTGGTAAAAAATGCAGCAGCATCTCCAGTTACTGATAATGGTCAGTATGAACTCAAAAGTGCAAAAATTAATCAAAGCAGCAAACAAAATCTGGAAAAATAAACCAGTAACATTATTCTGGATAATTTTTTTTAACCATTAACAAAATTTGATTAAAATTAAAGACAAAACAACAAAGAATACAGATATGAAGATATCTAACTGGAGCATAAATTCGTGGATCTCTTAAGTTTATTAAATGAGATATATTTATTAGGACCATTTAAATACAAAACTTGTGTTCTGATAAGAGTCTTCTATGTATTTCAACAAGGAACCTTTATAATAAACATAGCTTTAAAATTTTAGGACAGTCTCATTTTACTCAGTGCACAGGAAAATGGTACCTGTTTTGCTTGTCATTTCCTGTGAAGACCCCGAGTTATATCTCTTTATACATAAATAAATAAATATATACATAAATAAATAAATACATGTGTTATTAAAGGAATGATACTATATGAGGCATGTTCAAATGAAATCAGTTTGAGTCAAGTATGTTGTAAGAGATGGGAAATTCCATCCATGAAAAAAAATGTGGGTTGCTTTTGAACCAGACCATAACTGCTTTCTGCATCTGCTCATTAGTGGCGAGTCCCTTGATGAATAAGAGATCAAAGTCATAAAGGGACAAATATGGGTCATAAAGATGACGTTCAAGAAACTTCCATATCTTCTTGGGTAGTGCAGCGTCAACAAATTTTGCGACATGTGGGCATGCATTGTTGTGAAGAATGATCACTCCTACAGATAGCATGCAGGATCACTTTTTGATAGCAGCCTTTTTTTTTTCTTTTGCAGAGAGGATTTAATATCCCCCAAACAACGGGACAAGCACCTAAACACCATGGGAGACTTCTTTTGAGAAACGTGTACAATACCGTTCATTAAACACTACTCTTTCTTTCTAATTGCTGGCGTTTCCTGTTCCCTGCCTTCTTCTTACAATAAACACGTTTTGGTAAAGAACTGCTGGACCAGTACTAGCTCGAAAATGATATATTTATGAAGAAAATTCTCAGAAGGGATGATCATATCCATCAAATTAAGACTTGAAATGAGGTGTCAGATAATGGAGTATGCCATATGCTTTCCCCATCATCCAAAAAAATAGCAAAGGCTATTAATCAGCAGAGATGTTGCTAAGTCAAGGGTCATGCACATCAAATTCATTATGGATGTCGTTCTTCACTATGGCAACACAATATCTCACATTATCCCTTGCACTGTGGTTACTTTTCAGAAGCTCAAATTCTCCATTTATGTTGCATACATCAAAATTGCACCCTCTTTTGTTCGTTTCCAACTCTGAAATAACACCTAAGGGGTAATTGCTGCTTCAATGATGAAGAAGTTGAGGCTGCTATGGATGATGATGCAATTCTCACTGTCTTGAGTTTTTCTCCAATGGGATGAACTAGTTCATCATTACTGCAAGTGGATTTCTTTGGTGATATCTCTATAGAAAAATAAATATATGGCATTGAAGAGGACATCCAAGCCTTCAATTTACTGTTACCCACTTTGTGCTGTTATATATATACGATGGTTGGGGCATAATTCATGGCAACTATTTTTTTTCTTGTAGATATGTGAACGGATCACAAACGTATATGTGTCGTGAGAAAGTTCTGCAGGCATAGTGTATACGCAGAATAACAAATGGCTCCGGAACAACAATAGTGTATATGTATGCAGAATATGTGTATATATGTATGCAGAACAACAGTGTAATTGTATGCAGAACAATAATAGTGTGTATGCAGAACAACAGAAAAACATACGTGTTTCACATGATGCCAGCTCCGGAAAATTTACGAAAATTACCAAATTAATTAATAAAATGAAATAATAAATTAAGAAATGGTTATTAATTATTAATACATATTTTAGAACTTGAGAATCCAATCAATTGCCGCCTGCTGCTACTTCCATTCCTTTCATTTGAAATGGATTAGTGCTTATTTCCAAGTAGTGGAAGAAAGAAGTTCTGTTAAGTGCATTAATACACATACCACTTTAATATGGCTTTACCAATGGAGTCCTTGTATGGCTGTGTGTGCTCAAATTTTTTCGTTTTCGTGGTTTATTTTGAAAGAAACAAAGCTAGTGATTTCTTATTTTGAAAGCATCAATAGTAGCCTCAGATGAATAACATTTCAATTTGGTGTGAATCTGTGAGGTATGTGTTCATCGACTTCCCTAATAAAAAATGAATGATAATGCTTATAGAGTTAAAATTATAGTGTTTATCACTATTACTTCAAATGACTTTAACATTTACTGCGAGTGTCAATAAAAGCACTTAACTTTGAAAGCCATAAATAAAAAAATGATGATTTAAAATTGTGATGAGCATTTCTAAGTTTCAATATAACCTACCATTGTTATTTTTGTAATTCGACAAGTTTCTTGTTATCTATCTCGTGCTCCTAACTTATTCTTCATAAAACAACACACATTTTCTTTTAATTCCCTTAAAGAAAGCTTTTCTTATCGTTAACTGAGTGCCAATGCTTAGCATAGTGTCACAAATTGGCTTTTTGCAAATCCATCAAGTTCTGTTATTATAAATAAGCTTGCTAAAAGTAAAACCTTTTTTATGTAATCACACCCTTTCATATTCTTCAAATTCTCTAAACAGAATGTAAGATTCCATAAGTGTAGTTGGAATGTTTGATCTTTGCGCTTTTTGAATATCTTTATTTATTTTACACAGCTGCTGAAATGCTCCTAAAGAAGATGGAACAGCTAAATATTTCCTTGCAAGAGCACAAAGCTGAGGAAATTCCAGGGATTTAGTTTTCCAATAAGTTAGTGGACACAATGAACTCCTTTCTTCTTCCAAGTAAATATCTACTTCACTTACAATTTTTTTCTTTTTTATATGCTGTGATTTTTCCAAGAAGTTAAAAATGCGTTTTCCAGATATTCCATAAATTGTATGAGGGTCATTGGCTGGAAGATCTTCCTCTTTCTGAAAATATATAGGATTTTGGTTAGGTTCATCAAAACATTCCAAGTAAATTCATGAGATCCATTGGTCTAGTATCATTAATAAACTAAAACACAGGAAAAGTCTAAAGATGATACGGATACTATTAAATTTAGTGCCGATGCATTTCAGTATTAAACCATTATCAAGGCTGGCAAAACGGTAACAAGTAAGAATTACATTGATATAGCATTATATAATGAACCACAACCACCGAGGCTAAAAGCATTGATAAAGGTGCGTAAGGACTGAAAACCTATAAGGCCCGCCGCAAACTGAGAAAGTCGCATCGACTTGTGCGCTAGCAACTTTGTTTGACGCCCATTGCGCATTCGCGCGATGCGCTCGCATGACGTCAGATCCTGCCTTCCTCTCGACTTCGACCTGGTCGAGAGCAGTAGAAATATTTCTACTTCGTTCGACTCGGCGGCTCGATCTCATGGCTTTTTCAACAATGCTCCGCCCAGCTGAAACACATTTTCCACATGATGACACGATTTATACATATATTTATTTATAGATAATGAACACACACGCAATAATACATAATTAAATGCACTGTTAATTAGATTTAAATGCACATTTATATAATATAGATATCATATAGATGTAATATGTGTAATAAATATACATTTAAACATATATTCATATAATAAATAAAATAAATAAACGATCTTAATTAAGATATCAAACTCGCGTTCCAGCAGCTATATCTCACGCATGCGCAATACATAAGAACAGAGTTGGCTTGACCGATGCTGTAGAGGGTCTTTATAATTCAAGTTCCATTTTGACATGGCCATAAAAAAAAAAAACTACTGGACCAAAAGCTATAATACATGGTAATATTATACAAGAGGGCATGAGAAGTTCATACCTACCAAAAAAAATAATTAGTTCAAAAGGTCACCACCAGCATGGAATGGCGCTCTATGCAATATTCATATATGAAATTAGACACGAAGACACATTCAACATGCTTTCAGTAAATGGTGGAGGCCACATTCAACACGTAACTAATTTTAGTAACGATTAAAGACTTGTTAACCTGTGTCTTCATGTCTAATTTCGTATACGAATATTGCATAGAGCGCCATTCCATGCTGGTGGTGACCTTTTAAACTTTTTTTTTTTTTTGTGGGTATGAACTTCCCATGCCCTCTTGTATAATGTTACCAAGTATTATAACTTTTGGTCCAGTAGTTTTTTTTATGGCCATGTCAAAATGGAGCTTTAATTATAAAGACCCTGTATTTGCGTCAATGCGAGCTCATGCACGATCAATTTGTGACGGTGAGGGGTCGCCCTGACATCATGCGCTATCGCACAAGTCGACGCAACTTTCTCTGTTTGTGGCAGGCCTTAGAATGGTAGTTAACTGCCAAAATGCCCCATTTTATCATATAGTCAAATAAGTGGGCCCCGTATCATATAGGTGCAAATGCCCCTTAAATAATACATTCGTAGTGGAGAACTCCATGGAGATGATCAGTAAGCTCAAGACATTATTATAGAGCAGACCATATGGTACAGATATCATTCGACATAGTCAAGTTTACCAACACACCTTTTAAGGAAACTATCACAGCATATAAAAAAAACTTGAAAAAGATGAATACAGATAAAATCGGAAAGGGGAGACCTAAGAAGCTTATTACAACCTAATACAACAGCAGAATTTCGATTCAACGAAGACTATTATGAAATGCCTGAAGGTTTAACCATAGGATCCCTAATCAGTACCTGCTAGATTCTTCCTTCAACACATTGAAGAAGCCTACATCCATGATCTGAGGCAGCCCAATAAGATTATTATGTACAATTGTCGTCAAAACTTTTGTCCCTGTACAAAGTGCTGCCATTTTTCAGAATGAACGTTTTCTGGCACCACCACTACAAATAGATTAAACTATTATTTTGAAGGAGTCGTACCGTTTGTAATATATACTTTAATTGTGCTTCACAGAGTAAACAAAATTGGCAAGCGATACACTTCGTAAACAAAATTGGCATGAAAGTTCTAATCAATTGAGTATACTTTTTTTAATTAATGCCAAGAAATTAAAAAGGCCAAGCTAATATAAAAGCCTAATTAAATCTTAACAAAATAAAATTAGCAAATAAACCCCTACCAAATATTGGTTTAGATGTGGTGAAAATCGGTGGCGAAAAAAAACAAAAACATGTTTACAACATAATCTTCCTTAATTGTCGTTCTTGAATTACTTCTAGCTTGAAGCTTAAAACTATTCTAATCATTTTAATATATACAAGATTTATTTTTTTACTTTCATGATTTATTTATCTTTTGGAAGTCAGTGTATGGGTGATTTTATAATTAATAAAAGTGACACCATGCACAAGTTTTACCTCTTGTGATTAAATATCACGCTTGGCATAACAGTTAAGTTGTTTGTATCTGATGTTTGGCATTGATATCTGTATTAGTTGGCATCATTGTTGCCAACCTACTGCATATTCCAGTAAATTTTGTGAATTTTACATTATAATCATGCAAAAATTCACTGAATTTAGCAGATTTAATTTCATTAATACAATCGAATTCAGTGGATTATTTTGCACAGTTTTAAAGGAAAAAAACCTTTTCGAATTGGCAACTCTGATGGCTAAAAAAAATACGAAAGTGGCTACAAAAAATATGAAAATGCCTAAACAGAGGCTACAAAAAAAAAACATTCCCGATCCACCCCTGATCACCCCATACAACATCGAATGCAGGCACTGATGAACAGCTTCCAATGGGCAATGAAATACCCCATCATTAAGGAAGCCAGAAGAAAAATTATATGAATTAGCCAGAATCAATGGTTTTGCAAACAGCATCACTGAATCCATCTTCAGAAGAGTTAAAAAGATCATGAAGCCTCAGCAGATCACTGAAGACAATTCTAAGGGTTCGTCACTTTCACATATATGAACCCCAACACCAGGAAAATTGCCAATATTTTTCATAATCAAGATCTAGAAATAGCATACAGAAAAAAAAGACAATGGCAGGTTTCTTCTAAACCCTAAGAAGAAGATTGAAATCAGTTTATGCAGATTGCCCTGATTGTGATGCCTACTATATTGGATGCCCACAAAGTGTTCGTTTATTACCAGATTTAAAGAACACAGAAGGTTCTGGTTCAACAAGGACAAGAAGTCTGCTTATGATTAACATCTAATATCTATGAAACACAGGATGCTACAGATAGAAAAAAAAAAACATGAAAATTGTATGGTTCTGTATGGATGCAGAGTGGACCACCATCCATGAAGAAATAGAAATAAGAAAATATCGATCATGACTCTCCCCGATCATATCAACCAGAAATGAGCATACTATTAAGTCCGCCTTCAGTAACCATCTCCATTTTTCACTCCTGATTGTTGAACACACTATTCCTGTTTCACTATATTGCATAATGCGATATCAATATAAATTCTTATTTGTTACTAGAGAAATTCTCTGATCGAATTGTGCAATAGAATTTAGGGTAATGTTCTGGAAAGTTTGGAGTTCCTTCCATCTTTTCTTGCAATGTGTAGCCCAGACTGTTATGCCAAATAGCAAGATGACACGAACAATTACTGTGTTGCAGCCTTGATAATGGTGCAATACTGAAACGTGTCGGCAATAAATTTAATAATATCCATATTATCTTAAGACCTTTCCTTTATTTTAATTAGAAGTAAATTTTATATTTGTAATTTATTATAGGACTGAGATTGCTATTATTGAACCTGGTTTTAAAAGTTGACTGTAGTCAGTGTATGTTTGATTGGGTGGCTGTACAGTCATATACGCCCATATTATTCCCCGTTATAATCGTTCCCGTGGGTGGAAATAAACGTCCTGTCAGTGGTAGTGGTGGCTCGTATCGATCGCGAAAATTGAGGGGTTGGATTATCAGCCCGGTATATTTGCTTAATTAGAGATTGCTTATTGCTGTTGTGTTGCCATTTTTGGTTAATTAGAACCTGACACTGAACCCAAAACGTATTTGGTTAAGCAAATCTTTATGTAGTATGTAAGATTTTGTGATGCCAGTTTTATTTGTTGTCTAGTTAATGGGAGTACTGCTGTCTATCTAAGCAAACCGTCGGAGGCTGTAACAATTAAGTTGTGCGTTATAGCTCTTGTTTGTTATGATTAGACGTTTACCGAGAAGCTCGACAATCTTTTCTGCGTGTTTTTTGTTTTGTATTAAAAATAATAGAGTAGAAAAAGGAGCGGCGATGAGCGCGACGCGTTTTCGTTCTTTTTTTTTTTAGAAAAAGACGCTCATGCAATGTCGGCAATAGAAGAAGCCGCCATAACGATAAAATCTTTAATTTTATCAGGTGGATCCTACGATCTAGCTTGCAAGAATGTGATAATCATTAACATTTATTCAAAAGAAGCTAAGCTAGTTTGTTTTTTGTTAATTGATCGTCAAGAGAAGTCTGGTTTCCCGGAGTCATGCTGTTTAAAGTCAGTCTCGAACTTTCCGATGGAACAGTGTTCCATGCAGCAGGGGTAAAGCCGGAGCTTCTAAGTTAAGAAATCAACATTTCTGGAAGACTTCTAGTTTTGGTGAGATTGTTCCTTTACTGTTTTATTGAATAAGAGCCATGTGAGTTTTAGCTGCATTCGGACCGCATCAGTGTTGGTGAATATGAGTAGACAGTGCGCATCCTTGAGGGATTTGTGCTTAATGCTGTTTTATAGCGGTTAAGCGGAACAGTAATTTACCGTCTTAGTTTTTGACGATTGTCTGCTTACTTTAACGGCACATGTAGAAAAGAGCGATGTTAATTGTATTAGTGTTACTGTATTAGCTTATGCTTTTAAGTAATTGTTTTCCGAGTGCATGATCTCTGCAGCTGCTGGCTAGTAAGTCGCGCTTTGTTATAGCAAGTGTGTAGCAAGAACGTTGTAGGAATTTGGTTCGCAGTATCGCACGGGTGGAGCATTGCGTCTGTGGTTAATTTTTAGCCAGTATTTAAAGGGTAACTGCCTCCCTCCCTGTTATGTGGTCCTCTTGACTCTGATGCTGTCGCGATGTAATGGACATTTGGTCAGGGGATAATTTAAAAGGGAGGCGCGACGCTCTCCCAGCTTGCTCGTGTTTGGGGCCATGTGACCGACTTCGAAGTGTTGGCTGGTCGTTCAAGAGCAGAGAGCGTGACCTCTGATTCATGCACTGTTGCATGGTTCACATTTAGTGTGTAATGTGGCGCACGCGTCATAGTTGGATGATAATTGTGTGCTTATGCACCTTTATTGGAATATAAGAGGTGTTGTTTAGTTTAATTTAATGGCACTGTCCCGGGGTCCTTTTGCTGTGTTAAAGGGGAAGAAGGTGAAATGAGTATTTAGTTGTGCTCTCTATGGTGATTCTTTAAGTTATTTGGGCACCAAACGTTTACTTTTTGTGGGATATTTTTGTTTCTTGGCTTATCAAGACGCTTAATTGCACTGTTATATTGTTGTGTTGTTAATAGGTGTAAAAGGGGTTTTATGTATAATAAAATAGTAGTTCTATTTTTAGTTTATGTGTCCCTTGTTTGGACTTTTTAACCATACACAAGTCTTAAACTCTCGTCCCCCACGCGTCGGAGTTGGCTTTGCCCAGGGTCCTCGAGTAGGCCCCTCCCACGCACGTGGGTGGTCACAAAATTTGCTTCTAGTTTTTATTATGATAACATACAACTAAATAAAGATATTTTTTAACTGCACTTATTAACTTATTTTGGGGTGGCCTGTTGAGAGGAAAATTTCTGGGTTATTAGGGCCTTAATATTCTTTATGAACTTACCCTGGCTGTTACAATTAAAAAAGATTAAAAAGTACATAAAATTCCTACAAAATTAATAAATTAAAACTGCAGTTAATGCTCCAAATATAAGGTAAAGATATTAATGAAAAAAAAAAACAGAAGGAAAAATTGTGACCTGGATTCGAACAAATAACTGAGTATGACGCACATTTCTATTTGGGACCAAGTTAGTTTATTTAATCAAAAATGGGGGTTCAATAATTCAACATTTGATTGTTTGGAAAATATCTTTTTATTGTCCAAACACGTTTTTGACTCTTAAGTTTTCATCAATGGAAATAACAGGAAGAAGACAATAGCGATAAAGTAAGTGGAGAAACAGACAGTGAGAAAATGATAAAACAATAAATTGTTATGTAATGTCATACATTGACTGTAATCATTACAGTATGACATTGCTTGGCAATCTGATTAACAACAGGACACACTACCTTTTAATCAAAAGTTTTAAAATAACATCAAAAGTATAAAAATAACAAATTAAGCATATTGGTATCTAAATTACCTCTGGTATTTCCCATTCTTTAATTCCACACATTTCTTCCAAAGTTTCTTTTAAAGTAGATTTTATTGGTAAATGATTTTGTTCTTCAAAGTTATCTAATAGTATAGATAAAAAAAAAAATAATAAAGTTAAATTAATTATGTCTCTGCACTCTTTGCCTGATTGCATTCATTGTTGGTACCATATCTTAAAATTTATTGTATCTCAGAGTTCAGTCTCTGTTTACAAATTAACATCTATGATTATAATCAGTATCATTATATTAATTATACTGTATTTTTGCATCAATAACCAGTGGGGTATACAGTTCTTTTACCCCCCGAAGAGAGGGGTGTGGAGATTTAAGTAGGTGTGGGTTTTAATTTTTTTTTCTTTTTTTTTTTTTTTTTTTTTTTTTTTTACAATGACGGCAGATTCTGAACTTTCCTGAACGCTCTAGCTGCCATGATAGAATATACTAAGCAAAATTGGCACCAGAGGTCATCTTTCATATTAGTTTTTGGTGGTGGGAAATTCAAATAAAAAGTGAATTAATGTTCTGTATAATGAACTGTACATATTATACAATTAAAGTGCTGTGATGTATATTATACACTAATTTCGTTTAAAGGACATCAGGACAGAACACAACTTCGTAGATCGAAGCAGTTTTCAAATTGCTATCTTTTTGAGAAGTTACTTTTGTATTAATGGGAAATTCTTATAAAAAGTGAATTAATGCACTGTATAATGACCTGTACATTGAATATACGGTTCTTGTAAATTGTACATTTTTTTTTTTTGTTGCAGCCACATCCATCCACGAAGTTCAGGACCCTCCATTTTGCATTTTTTTAAAATCTTAAGATTAAGGAGCATAGAGATCCTTTTAATAGCTAACATACGAAAGAAAATGCCATTATTTCAGTATATTCTCGTGAGTTTAGTTTACGGGGAATACAATGGTGCAGGGCTTATAAATTTTTTTTTTTTTTTTTACATAAATATGAAATCTTCATGGGTTATTCAGGGGTGCAGGTTTATCTCGTTCGTGGGTTATTGGTGCAAAATTAAATTATTCAAAGTAACATTCAAGGAAAATAAAAATAAAAAATGGAAAATTGGAATATGAACAGAAATAAAAAAATTATCATGAGAGATCAATATTTCTTATTATCATATAATTGATTATCAATAAAATAATTTCAAGATCAATTCTCAGAAAAGGATGCACATCGTCATACAATTGTTAGTCTACCATTAAATATTGTTTGGTGGAGGGTGGAGGGTGGATGGCAGCTGGCTCCAAATAAAAATTGCTTTATAGGGAAAATGGCCAAAAAGAAAGTTCTTTGTGTGAGAAAATTCAAGTTGCAGAAGATGGGTGTAACTGAAATCATCCTATTTGCTTCAAAAATGATACGAGGGAATCTATTATCTTTAGTAAACCCATTTTTTACTATATCTTTGTCCATTTTCAGCATTTCTGCTCTATTATGGATTCATATTCGCAGTTTTCAAGGAATGACGTCATTTCTGTATTCTCGAAATCAGAGTACAAATTTTTCGTCATCATGTGAAATAGGCCTAATAGAATGTATTGTGAATTTCATTTACGTTAAATCGTTATCTTGCCAAATTTACTACATCGTTTTAGTTCTTTAAATGAGGTGTAAAATTACTATACATTCAATTATGGGTCATTTTAAAATCACTGTTTTATCTGGTTTTTCATTATAAGCAGTTGTTTTTTCTTAACAAACTAACAGGGACTATGAAAAACTTTGTTATTTCAGTAATTTGGTTATAACGTGAGTAGACTGTATTACTTACTGAACTGTATTCTCTTCTAGTGATAATTTAAATAGTGGTTGTTTATTCCTGCCTTTATAGAGGGTAAAAGCAGAAACAAGCCTTTATATTCCTAATACTGGTTCCATCACTGGTTGTCAATATACAGGATGATCACAAAAGAATTCACACTTTTTAAAATTTATTACATCAAAGCTATTCAGAATATAGACACACCACATACGGATTCTTAAAGAAAAACTCTTGAAGTTTATTTGACACAGTTAAAGATGTTCAATATGCTCCCCTGTAGTCGAATTCGTCCCAAACCCAGTAAGGGGAAGGGGTAGGTTGAAGACCTTGTCCTTTACACATCCCCATAAAAAGAAATCACAGCAGTGGATTGGTCGAGCAAACAAGAACCTGGAACTTGCAAAGTGGCCACCGCGGAGCCCCAACCTCACACCTGAAGTCACCCAAATGGCTGGATTTACAGTTTCGTGACACCTTATTGCCAAACGTTCATGATTTTCACCGAAAGTCACCTAAATGGGTGGATTTACAGTTTGGTGCACACTTTTGGCAAACTTTCATGATTTTCACCGAAATTCACAATAAACTTCAAGAGTTTTTCTTTAAGAATCCGTATGTGGTGTGTCTATATTCTGAATAGCTTTGATATAATAAATGTTTAAAAGTGTGAAGTTCTTTTTTAATCACTCTGTATAAATAGTACATGGAGCATATGCTTTCATTTGTTCTCATGATAAAGCCAGGAATAATCATTAAAGCCAGTTTAAAAATTCTGCCATTTCTTCCATTATGTACTGCATGGCCTCCAACTTTATCAAGAAAAACACTATAAAGAATTCTATAACATTAATTGGAAAATTTTGAACTTTCATATGACTATGAAGCCAGATTTTACAAGTTACATTAAGATGCTATAGAATTATGCATTAAGGAAATAAGCCTTCTTCAAGAGAAACTTATTTTAAAATCCTCGCATAATAATAATACAGCTGAACTTTGATTCATCATTTTTGGGGATGAACTGGAAAAAAAACGAGAGATGTGGGATCACGTATTAAATAAATGAAAACGCTTAATTTGCTTGTTCAAAATTAGTGATCACAAAATATTCAGTAGATATCCCATATTACATTAAAAAAAAATTCCATATTTATGTACATTATTATTAAAAAGTCATCAATTTTTGATTGCTTATTGGAAGCTTTTCATTTGACATTCAACTTTAAATCTTCAATGTTTGCTTGTTCAGTTTAATTTACATGGTGGTTCTCATGGAGTTGAACCCATGAAGGGCTTGCATGAATGTCGTCTTTGGTACGGATTCAGTGATTTACATAGTGATGTAAATTAGCTTGCCCACTCCTCCGTGCGACTTCTGTTTCCCACTTCATCACAGATTTCTTCTACAAATAACACACAATACATCATGAGATTTTGGTCCACGGACACTTAAGACATCAAAATTCATAACTGTGGCATTTGACACCAGCTGAAAAACGACAACGATCAATTTGGTAAAAAGTCCTTTGGGACCAAAAAATTCTTAATGATAGATCGAGGAACAATGGATGTGGTTTTATCAGCATGGTTTCAATAGGGACAAATGAAAAACAATGATGGTTCTGGGAAAACAATACCTCCGAAAATAATAGATCAAGGTTCGACTGTGATTGTTAAGAGGAGAATTTCACACACTTAATTAATACCTTGCAGCTGATGCAAATTAACCTTAAATTGATAAAATAATAAGAATATATTTACCAGGGAAAACCGACAACTTTATTCGTGGATCTAAAGCAGTTGACAATAAATAGACCTTCTCTTCACCAAACTGACTTAGCAGCTCCCTCAATGACGACATAAGTTCTTCCTTAAAACTCACAAGGAATGAAGACTTGAGGCATTCCATAACTGCAATAGGGTTCCAAAAAAAAATAATGTTTGTAAAACAATTAATTATAGCAAGATAAAATTGTCTGATATGAAAACTAAACATCTCTGTAACTTTTACAACTCTATATAAAAATACGAAATGATGATCAAAGTTTCTTGCAAAATTAAAAAAGCAATTCTCCCACTTTTTATTAACTTTTTGTGTGAAAAAAATTAGCAAAAAAATTTAAGATATTTTTTTTAGATTTTCATTCGAAGCCTGCCTATTTTGCAAATATATTAAACGCAATCTAAATTATTTTTAAATGATGAAATCCGCAAACTAGAATAACTTGAAAAATACAAGGGGCGACTGAAAAGTAATGCACGTTTGCATGTAATGCAAGAACAGAACATGGTAAGAAACGATGTTTGCCACCATGTAGTAGTTACATTCATCCACTACAGACATGCCACAATGTGAATATGTCAAGCGTTCATTCGTTCTTCGTCAGTAGCCATAAAAAGAAATCTTTGTCGAACCATTTTTTTGAAGGAAAAAGTGATTTCTCATATAACTTGGGAAATTTTTGTTTTCTGAATTCATAAATGATCCTTTTGATCTGAAAATTTTTGCAATAAATCAGAGATATTTATTTGTTTGTACCATTCATCCTACTTTCAGATAATGTTTTAATACTTTTTGAAAAATTCATAAAAACGTTAAATAATTTCACAGAAATGAAATATGAATTATATGAATATTTTAAAAAATTTTCTAAATACATAAAAGAAGGTTAACGAATAGAAAAAAAAAAAAAAAAAATTTTAAACATGTTTGTAAATTATTTTTCTATGAATTTTCATTTTAATTTATGCCAAATTGTAATTTGGGCTCATTTGATCTATTCACGTACTGATGGCACAAAGTTCATTTTATTCCTTGTTTGTTCTCTGTAATGAGGCTGATGATGTCATGCACTGGCACAACCAAAAGTGACGTTGCAGCAAGGGCAGTGATGATAACAAGGGTTTAGTTTTTTATTGAAATATTATAATTTCTGTTTCTCTATAAAAAAAATAATTAAGACTTCAAAAGCAACAATGTTTTCTACTTTGTTTGAATTGTTGTATCCTGTTCTGGACTTGTGTTATGGATACTTCTAAGCTGCAAAATATGAAAATTTGCCATATGAGGCTGCAATGCTCTGAATAAGTCTAAATATCATTTTTTATTTACATTCCAATAAATATTTCTGTCTAGTGCTAGAAAATAAATGTACTAGTTGAAATATACAAGCAGTCTGAGATAGCTAGCTGCATAAGATAATTATTTATAAGACATAGGCTGCTATTTCGTCGAGCAGCAATGCTCTTCATTATGAGAGCAGCATCGTATAAACATTATTTCCATAATTTTTATGTACCTTTTAGCAAATACAGGAGGGTTTCTAGTTTATAATAAAAAAATATTAGTGATTTAATGTTAATAGTTTTAACATTATGCCGTTTTAAATTTCAAGCTGTGAAAATTCTCACAGAGAAGTCAAATTTGAACTAAAGTGGTTTAAGAAGGTTAAGGGCCTTCATTTCACAATGGATAATGCAGTGAATTTGTTGTGAGTTTTAATTTAAGAGCCCTCATTTCACGACAATGTGATAAATTCAATCACTGCACATTGTCTTCAATGCATTAACATAGCAGGCACACCTGATGCCATTCTGTATCATTTTCTGTTAATTGCACCATTCTATACTGAACAAAAAAAAAATTACATTAAATTAGCCATTCACAAATATTTGTTTCATGCTAGATTCTTTAATATTTTATACCTTTTAGACTTCCTACAAAAACTGGAATGACAAGCGAGGACGTTACTCCATCTCCTTGCAATTGATCAATGGCTTCATTGAGAGGGTGTAAAAGCTCTATCAATTCTAGTAGTATTTCTCTATTGCAAATGGGAAGAGGTGCAGAATAACCAAGCTTCCTTGCTTCACATATTAACTGATTTACAGTTGAAAACACAGTTTTCTACACAAAATAATCAAAGACACTTCAAAAAATATCATGATATATAAAAACAGAAATTCTGCCTTGTAAATTAAGCAAAAATTAATCTTTCTCTTAATTATGCTACATACATGTAATTTAAACATTTAAACTTCACTTTAAATATTTTAAAAATCTTTATCTGTGGTATTTAAATGCTGGAATTTATTTTATTTTAAAATCATATCTAAATTATTTATTTTAATAAATAATTTAGAAAAAATAAAATAAAAACAAATATAGCAATGGTGGATGCTTTATTTGCAAGGCCGATCATTTTCAATATACTGTAATCATCATGGGCAAAATGATATACAAAGACAAGAAAAAACATCCATCATTTATATAAAATCAGCGACTGTAGACTATGTCACAACAAAGAAAACATCTAACAATGGGTTATTTCCCAATTATACAATTGGATGGGTTCGCTTCTACGAGGGTTGTACCAAAAGTAAGGTTCCCATATTTTTTACAAGTAGAAAACATTGTTTATTGTTATTAATTTATACATCGTTGAAAAGCTTACACTGTTGTCTATTTTAAAACATAGTCTCCATTTTTTTCGACACACTTTTGAAGACGGTGCTCCAGCTTTTGTATTCCTAAGTCGAAGAAGTCTCCTGCCAATCCGTTGAGGAAGCGTGTGCCGTGGGAACCTTCAGGAATGCGTTCAACAAGTTCACGGACAGTGACCCTCCGATCTTTCAGCAGCTCACTGTTGATCTTCTGGGCAATCGAATCCGAAACCGGCGGTCTTCCACTCCGTTCTTCATCGTGAACTTCCGTTCTTTGAGGAGAACAAGCTGCCTGTTGGCGTATTTCTTTTTGGTTTTTTAATTAAAATTTCTTATAGCTGGATACACGGTAGGGGGCAAAGGAGCTGAAGATAAAAGCGAAGATTGTTTTATATTTGTTATTTTTAAAAAATTTTTTCTCTTAAGTTTCGAATTTTCTTTAAAGTTTTGTTTTTCTCGTACTTAAATGTTTGCATTTTAACACTCGTAATTTTTTTTCATAATCAATGAAAAGATTATGAAAAAAGCACTGAAATCTAATAAAAAATCCCACCAGATTATAATGTCTGACAATAAATAATTATGCTTAAAACTGAAAGTTTGAAAGCACAACGAGTTTCTGTGGCAATTAACTCTTATTTACTAATCGAGCTTTTATCTCGATGCTCGGGACTGATTAGCCTCCCGTGAGCACGCGGGCTAAACGGTCACGAGAGCGCTCGAGAGGTTTAGAAGTACCAGTATTTTTATAAGCAAGAACACGGTGGAGTATATCTCCACCATGATCAAGAGTATTTTACAAATTCGCCAAAGCAACGTGCAAGCTTTTAAGCTAACAGCCAAGATTGAAAAGGCCAAAGAGCAATCGTGCAGCAGCAAGGCAGTTATGCTGGGTGCCCACTTAGCGCGATGACCGCGCGATTCTATCGCTTTGTGAAGCACGCATGCGCAGAGTGACGTCACGAGGGCGATTCTGTGGCACATCTGAAGGATTGAAAAGCTCTGCATGCCAGAGCTTTTTGATTGCGCGACTCTATTGCACCCAATCGGAAAACAGTTTCGAATCACGTAGTACATGCAGTCATGGCAGCACCTATTTCGAGATGGTCGGATATCACTATGGAAAATTTGATTGAAGATATCAAGAAATATCCAATTCTGTATAACAAGAATCATGCTGATTATGAAAAAGATAGGAAAAAGCAGGAGTTGTGGGAGATAATAGCAACGAATTGCGGCGTAGATAACGCATGCGCATTCAGTCACGCGGCCGTTGCGCCAAGTGGGCGCCGAGAAGCGAATTGATCGCCTGGCGTTTGTTGCGCATGAGCATATGACTCAAAGCGATAGAATCGCGCGATCGTCGCGCTAAGTGGGCACCCAGCATTAGGACTCGACAAAAAACGTATTCGGCGCTGGAGAAAGATATTAAGTGTACAAAATTAAAAAGTTTTTCCACTGAAATGTGTATTATTTTTATTGAAGCATATAAGAAAACTGACGTTAGATTAGCGATTATGTGTGTTGTG
>JAHWFO010026120.1:624131-652604 GCA_023313115.1 Rhysida immarginata
GCCAATCGGTCGCCGCGGCGTAACTTTTGGAGGTTTTACATTTTTGTTAAATTTTTGCTGCTGCGGCCTATCAGTCGTCGCGGCGTTACTGCCGAAAATTATGGTACTTATTAGAAATAGGCATTGGCAGTTGGAAGCTAAAGACTAACGTGATTGGCTGAATTTGAACTATAACGTTAATTGCTCAGTCAAGGTCACCCGCCAGGTTATAATAGATGGACTATTAGTAGTTTGCAACAATTGCATGTGTGCTGTAATATACCTTATGTGAACTTTACTCTGTGCTGTTTTATTTTATTCTGTACGTAATCCTAATAGATTCACTATCAAATAATACGAGGTCTGTTCAAAAAATACGTAGACTGACGTCATAAAACAAAATATACTTTATTCAGAAGTTACACATCTGGGTCCCCTTCAAAGTACTCTCCTCCCCGACGCACACACTTATCCCAACGGTGTTTCCACTTTTGGAAACAGTCCTGGAACGCTTCTTTTGTGATGTCCTTCAGCGCCTTCGTCGCATTTGCCTTTATATCAGGAATCGTCTCAAATATCCTTCCTTTCAAAGGTCTTTTGAGTTTGGGAAACAAGAAGAAGTCACAAGGAGCGAGGTCAGATGAGTAGGGTGGGTGAGGAAGAACAGTGATCGAGTGTTTGGCCAAAAACTCTTTGAGTTCTGAGGGCTGAATGGGCTGGAGCGTTGTCGTGATGAAACAACCAGTCACCACTCATCCACATTTCTGGCCTTTTCCGTCGGATAGCATCCCGCAGACGTTTGAGAACTTCGATGTAGTAAATCTGGTTCACTGTGGAGCCTTGGGGGAGGTACTCGTGGTGGACTACACCCTGAGCATCAAAAAAAACTATCAACATCACTTTCACATTGGAACGAACTTGGCGAGCTTTTTTTGGTCTGAAAGATGTCTCACCCACCCACTGGGATGATTGAACCTTTGTTTCGATATCATAACCGTACACCCAAGATTCATCACCTGTTATGATCTTCGACAAGAAGTTTTCATCATCTTCTGAGCGTTCAAGCAATTCCTGACAAACCTGGACGCGATGGGCTTTTTGGTCGTCCGTCATCAGGTGTGGAACAAACTTCGCAGCAATGCGGTGCATCTTCAATTTTTCGGTCAAAATCTCGTGACATGATCCAACTGCTATCCCACACTCTTCAGCAAGCTCTCTGATGGTCAGATGTCGATTTGCCCGAACCAGGGTGTTGATTTTGTCCACGTGTGCGTCGTCAGTTGACGTGGAAGGACGTCCAGGACGCTCATCGTCTGCAGTTGACTGACGACCATCTTTATAACGTGCATGCCACTTAAAACATGTCGCACGCTTCATAGTAACATCACCATAAGCCGTCTTGAGCATATCAAAAGTTTCAGTGGCAGTTTTTCCGAGTTTAACACAAAATTTCACAGCAACTCTTTGCTCGTTCAAGTCACCCATTCTAAAAATCCGCCAAACGAAAATAACACACTTCACAAACAACCGCGTAGCTAATCAACCAATACTGATATTTGCAATCAAAAAACTGCCTTGTAATCAGCGGATCTGTCAGAAGATGGCGACACCAAGCGATTTTGATTGGGACCAACAGGGCCCGTGCAATTCAAACAGTCTACGTATTTTTTGAACAGACCTCGTATATAGGGTGTTCCACAAAGTGTAACAGTGGAATATCTGAGAAATACACATTGGATCGAAAAAACAAAAAACACATGCTTAATATTTTTCAGAAAGCTATTCAATGAAACAAAACTCGATCCACCACCCTCATCCCCGACCCCCACTTTGAAATCTTATATAGAAACCCCTATTTTTAATGGTATTTTCAGATTGTACACAATATTTGAGGAATGTTTTATTCTTGGTGGGTTTTTTTTTTTCAACTGATCCAACCATTTAAGAGATAGAGGCACTCTAAGTGTGGAACTTTTAAAGTTTTGAACCCAATTTTATCGATGAAGACGAAGCGATAGAGGATGGGTCTTAAAGACATTCCTAATATACTTTTTGATGGTCTTTAAGAATCTGAAGTCAGAATTTCTAAAAAATTTTTGGTACATAAGCAGAGTCTGTGTATGTGTAGTAAAAAATTTTAGATATTTGATATTCTGACTGTTGCTATGATGAATGATTTTGCAACAGTAGCAGTAAGAAATGCTCAAACATCTATCATATTTATAGGATTTTTTAATCTCTTCTATAATTGGAAAGAACTTTTATGTGAATTAATCATTTCCAGTGTTCTCCCCAGAAAATTTTATCAGGTGGGCGGTAGCTAAAATAACCGGGCAGACAAAAATTAAAAACAAAAACATATAACTTATGCAGTGTTGTGCAGTTTTTCATGTATTCTTCAGCCGGGCAGACGCTAAAATCAACCGGGCGGCGCCTGGGGAGAACCCTGATTTCATTGTCTTACATGAATAAAAAATAAGCCTATTCATGGGTCTGATATCCTCCCTGACAAAGCTATAAACATGGGTGGGGTTTATTGTGAAGTTAACCTAATTTTTGTGTCTTACTGTTTAATTATGTCATCACTCATTATTTCCAACATTCATATTAAACACTAAACTATTACATGCTAAATTATACTTACTTCTGAAATTCTTGACAGCATTTCTAATTGGCTAAGCCATTTTCTTCTGTCAACCAAAATAAGTTCTTTTCCTATTACTGCTAGGAGTTTCTCATTCCATGTATTGTTTTGCTTATAAAACAACA
Organism: Rhysida immarginata; assembly: GCA_023313115.1. NCBI lineage: Eukaryota > Metazoa > Arthropoda > Chilopoda > Scolopendromorpha > Scolopendridae > Rhysida > Rhysida immarginata. Next base: position 626,880 of record JAHWFO010026120.1, read on the forward strand.
CTACTTGATATATATGTTGTATAAGATTAATTGCCTGATTACAATTTTGCAGTGCTGTTTTGACTGCTAACTGCAATTTATATGCAACACAATGTAGCTGCCCATCATTGAAATGAGCATACTCTTCAAAATTAAAATTGAAATTTTCAAAATTAAACTCTTGTGACTGATCTTTTAAATTTTCCTCATCTTCAAGATCTAAAGCATAATCCACTTCGAAAGCTCGAATGCTGCCTTTAGCATTGTCTATAACATTATATCCAATCTGAAAGATTAATAGTGTATATGTAATTAACTGAAAGGATACAACCTATTGAACAAACAAAACCCATTACAAGCTAACATACATATCAACTAAAATTATTATTGAAGAAAAGTTACCATGGTTATTGAAATTTCATTCATTAACAAAACATCTTCCAACAACTGGAGGATATTTTCACTTGTATGTTGACTAGCAAGCTGTTTATACGCTAACATCTTTGATTTTAAATTCCAATAGTCATCAATGAAATGCAGCCGAATTCCAAAAACTGATAACTGTTTGTGAATAGGCCACAATTCTAATGTTGCATGAACAGCCCCAGGAGGAACTCGCAGAAGTAATTTTGATAAAGTTACTAACTCCTGAAAAAAATAAAACAACCCAAATAACAATAATATTAATACATGCTTAGTCAGTATTATGTTAACAGATGAATATTTAAAAGGCCCCAAAGTTAGATTGCTCATCTTTATTTAAAATTAAATATTGTTCAAGAGGTTTTTCTGTATATTCTTGCATCTTTTATTTCTCATGACGAGTCAAACATGAGAATCACATTACAAAAGGATAAAATTGTTACTGGCTTTTTGGGCTCTAAAAGTGGAACTGCATTATACAAGATGCGCATTATAGTAGAATAATTATGGTATGTATGTATGTTCTGCAATAACTCTGGAATGCCTGGATTACTTTCAACCAAACTTGGTACACACATGAATTACAATACGGAAAATAAATACTGTGGGGGTTTTAAACCCCTAGTACTCCCAAGGGTGATACCCTTGTGAAGGGTGACATATAAACCAATCTTTTGTGTGAAACACTTTTACCGTGGCAATGATGCAATTATAGAGCACTTTGTTGCTTTGGCAAAGCAAGATTTGTTTGCAAGAATTATTAACAATGAGAAAAAAATCACTACAGCAGATGATATAGTTAGGACATTCTCTCTCAAGGAGACAAAGGAAATACACGCATCTCTCTCAAGAAACTCCCGCAATGCTGTGTGAGAGACCTGCTATATGTAGAGCTTCGGAGACGGTACAGCGGTGTCACGCCTATCAGCAGCGCAAGGCCCGACTACAGGATATGAAAGAGAGCTACTACATCTAGAGCTTCAGAGATAATACAACAGCGTGAGGCCCGACTAGAGGATAAGAGAAGCAGAGCTTCAGGATTTCCATCGAATTCACAGTGGAAGGGCTAGATGACCCATCAAAATTTCTACAATGATATTTTATTGGATATTAAGGGATTACCTGTAGTTTAAACTCTATAAGAAGGAAGTATGTTTTTTTAGAGGTCCTCAAACTATTGGGATGGCCGTGGGTCACTGTTGTCTCTGAGTAGAATTACTGAAATAACTTGAGTTATTATTTAACTTCTTAGGGTTGCTCTGTCTACAGTTCTAATTATCCTGGGCAACGCCAGTGCCTATGCTAATAATATATAAAATTCAATATGAAACATAATTATAAAGCTATCAAAAAGATTGCAGTTACTTCTCAAGATCAAGAATATGGTTGTTCGCTGAAACCTTTCCAGAGTGGGACAAAGAAAGGATTTCCGCAAACAACGTAACTATATATTTATCATTTTTTTAATTTTTTTTATCATTTGGAAAGAATAGCTAAAAACTGTTATTCAAAAATACCTATGATTTTATTAACTAAACCGATATTATGTCAAACTAAACAGCTATACAAATGTCAATCATAACCTGTGGCAAGAGCAGAAAAATTATAATGAATATAATAGCATACAAGTTTCCATATATACCTGATGAGTCTAAACTTTAATGGAAGCAAATGCAGGCATGAATGATACAAGCAGCAAAAAAAAAAAAATACACTCATGTGCCAAAAGTCATGGGAGTGTAGTATGCAAATTTTCAAGTGTCGGTTGCATTGCGTAAAAGGTGTATAAATAGACAGAGCGGTATCGGTGCTATGAATTTGACTATTAGCAGTTGTCTGAAACAACTTGTAACATGATTATGGCTACATGATGAGAATTATCAGAGTTTGAACGTGGAATAATAATTGGAGGTAGACACATGAGAGATTCATTTCTGAAGTGGTGTGGGCTTTCAACATTCCTCGATCCACAGTGTCAAGGGTGTACAGAGAGTACCTAATTTCAGGTACCTACCACCATGGACAGTGAAGTGGCTGATCACAGCTGCTAAATGCTCGTGAACATAGACATCTGAGCAGAATGGTCCTTCATAATAGACACATGTCACTACGTTATTTAAAAGCTACATTCAATGAGCGGCATACTAGAAATGTGTCTATGAGGCCAGTGCAGCAAAATTTGGTACTGATGGATATGGCAGTAGAAAACCAACAAGAGTGACTTTACTCATGAGCTTACCTAGGCTTGTGAACATATTCATTGGACCTTAGATAATTTGGTTTGATGAGTCATGATTCAGATTGGTACAAGCTGATAGTAAGGTTCAAGTGTGATGGAGACTCCATGAGGCCACTGACCCATGTTATCAGGAAAGCACTGAGCAAGGTGGTGGCAGCTCTATCATGACGTGAGGCATGAATACATGGTGGGGTTTGGGTCCTCTGGTCAATCAGGACCTACCATTGACTGGGATTCGTTAAGTTCAGCCGAATGTCCAACGAATGAATTGGCCACCTAGATCGTCAGATACAATCTCATGGAACACATTTGAGATATTACTGAATGATCCATTCATGCACAAAAGCTCGCAGCTGCAACACTCACACAATTATGGAGGCTATCAAGACTGTATGGCTGAACATCTCTTCAGAGGACTTCTGCCGAATGGTGGAATCCATGCCATGTCAAGTTGCTGCACTTCACCGGGCAAAAAGAGGTCCTACATGATACTGAATAGGTATCCCTTGAATTTTGGCACTTCAGTGTTATATAAAGCAATAAAGAATGAATAAGCCTTAAAACATTTGTTACCTTATGAACATTAGCTTCAATTTTTTTCAAAAAGGTATTTGGAGAAGGAATTTCAAATTTTGAATCAACTACTTTCATGAAATTAATAAAGCCATCATTCTGTAAAAAATTTATTGGTAATAAATCAACAGCAAACATTTTCAAAAGAGCTGATGTGATTTGCTGGTTACGTGAAAGCGGACTGTTATTTTCAAATTCTGGAGATGAAGGCTGTTGTTGAATTGAACATACAGTATCCAGATCTTCTGCATAATACATTTGGAAAAGTACACTGTCATTCACATTAGAAGCTTGTACCTGTTGTTGAATAGCATAATTTTGGGTTGCAGAATTTGAAACCCAAAACGAATTAGCTTGTAGGCCATTTTTTTCTTTCCCATATTCTTCTGGATGCTGAGTCTGGAAAGAAAATTGACAGTCCTATTAAAAGGTGGGAGAAATGGAGTTAAATTTTGCAAAAGCAAAAACAAGTCAATTTTAAGTAAGAAATTTTTCTTGCCCTTTAGGTAACTTAGAACTTAGACCCAGTGGTTTATTGATTGAAGCAGAAATGTTAATTTAAACTTAAATAAGGGGCCTGTGTGAAACACAAACATTTTTAATAACTTGATTTACAAAGAATAATTAAATTACCACCTGTTTTAGTCCATTACTTTTGAAAACATATGGTGCCACTAGGAAGCGACATTCCTCAAGTGCTAGAGGATACAGAGCGGAGTTTGTGACACCAGAGCATTGAAAGCAACATGGCACTTTGCACTAAAAAAGGGCACTTTGTCCCCCAAAAAGGGCACTTAATTTTCAAAAAAAGGGTTTTCAAATGTTTTCAAAAAAGATTTTTTTCTATTAAAAACGCATAGTTCTTTTTGAAGTTCCTTAACTCTTTACAAAGATTTTTAGATTTTTCTTTGCAGGCGCATTTTCGGGTATTGGGGCACGTGATCAGGATCAAAGGGCAGTGGGCTGGAAATTTTTCATCAACAGGGCAAACGGGTTGGTGTACCCCGTAAAGCATGCCTAAAATAACCCTGCAGTATCTGGCTATTGCCATTTTTGTTGTATCTTACACGATTAAAAGTTACGTTATGATTTGACCCCTTAAAGAGGTCAAAGGTCAAATTTGACACCACCATTGTTTAGCCCCTACCTAACTTCCTATATGCTGCTTGCAACTGGTTGGCTGCATCTCCACTCTTTTTGAAATTGTACGGTGGGGAGGGTAATAGACTTTTGACTTACAGGTAGATCCCGTTATACGCGATACATATATTCCGCGAAATTGCCGTATATACCAAATTCGTGTAAAACGAGTTCCATTTAACATGTACAGAATAGAGTTTGGTTCTCATAAGCATTAATTATTTTCCGGATATAACGTAAATAATTGCGTTATAGAAGCATAGGATTAGTAATACAACAGTTTTCTATTTTTTAGTCTTAAAATAGCACCTTATTTTATTTTATAAAACTCAAGATACACTAAAATACTTAAAATACATGTACACGTACAACAAAAAGAAGTGTCCACAATCTAAACTTTATATTGCTTTGGGTTCATCTGTACCAGAAGATTCTGATGCTGTTTCCAACAGTCTCCTTCCTGTAATAATGCTGGTGAAATCCCGAAGAGTTTGGAAGAGGAGCTCGGACTGGATGTTAAGGGATCGTTTGAACTTGCAGGATGTTTCGTTAAAAATTGCTTGATGGTTTGCTGTAACGTTTTCTTCATCTTCATCGAGGATCTCCAACTCTGTTTCTAACGGTAGGATTTTCGGGCCCGCTTTCTTCCTTCAGTAATAATATTTTCTTTACGTTTCGGCGGCATTTTAAGTCCTACAACAATAAATCTTTTCGCAAACAGAATAGAAACTCAGCTGATCTTGTTCAAAATGATGTATATCAACCTTATCATTCATAGATACCCAGTGACGTGTTAAATGTGCACAAACACAGGGATAGGAACAAAACAAAACTCAAAAACGAATTCAACTCCTAACAAATTAGAAGAGCTTTCGCATGTTGGCGATCAATGGTGCTACTAAATGAAAGCCGCGTATATCCGAAATCGCAGATACCGCAATCGTGTAAAACGGGATCTACCTGTACCTTGTATGTGGAGAAGCAACATGTAATAAGTGCCGTTATCTTGAAAACATGAGCTAACAAATCAATTTAAGCATCGTTTACGTGTTCAGTGACCTCGAAAACATGAAGAAAACATATTCTTTGCACGATAACGTTCAACTTTTCAAAATTTGTAGGCCAGTGTTGCATTTTAATTTTTAGCAGTTGGCTTCCCCTTCATATTTACACACACACACACACACACCTGTGCTCTATAATTTTTTTTTTTTTTTTTTTTTTTTACTTATTTTACCATGCAATTAATTTAATCCAAAAAAAGATTTTACATTTTCACTGAGATGTATAAACTCAGGCATAAACAAGTTAGCTTGAAATTTATCATACACAAATTAAGATTCTTCAAAAAAAAATAATCTTAAATTGCATGATAAATATGAAGTTAATAAATTTCATCTTAAAAATTCTTGATCAAATCTTATTTATCCAAGTGATCACTTTTTCATTCCCCCCCCCCCACCCACCCCAATCTTTAGTTATTAGAGGTTAGAGAAACTGTCTATCCCCTTAATGAATGCAGATTTTAACGAACGATAAATTTTAAAATTTAGATTTTTGATTCATTTTAAAACTATTTTGACGACATGAACATTATTTGGTCCCCTCCCTCCTTTTTATAATGATAAATGGTGAAATTCTGACACCCACCCTCCCCGAAATTAACCACGTGGTTTATGATTTGGTGGCACTGTATATCAAAACAAACAATTACAATCGATTTATGGAATACTCAGACGTTTTTCAAAATTGATTTTTATTCAAATTTTTTTTTTTGCAACATTAAGTTTTAAATTTATTTGCAACTTAAATCTAATATAATGATTCTGAGTATCCTACGTTTTCATTTTTATAAATTTAATTTGAAAAAGATTTTTTGCATTAAAAATACATTTACCATTAAACTTCGTTATATCGAGGTGAAGCCATAATTAATTTTTCCCCATCGCTCTTCACGTTTTATCATATTAAATCATTCAATCACTCAATCAACCAATAACTGATAATTAATTGACTGCTAATATGAAAATATCGAATCGATAGATGTATAAAATTTTTCAAGGAAACTTACTCTCAGGTGCCTCGCAAAATTAGATTTCGCCGTGACACTTGCTCGCTGATACTTAAAGCAAATCTTGCATTGGTAGACCAACTGTCGGCCATTTTGTTCTACGAAATTATAAAATTTTGCCAATTGCTCGGGCACAACACGATTGTTTTCCACATTTTGGGCGCTGGTGGTTGGCGTAGCATTTAATGCATTATCCATTTTCTTTGCTCATCCTTTTACTTTCTTAAGCATTATTCAAAAGGGTATTGCATTCATTCTCGGCGCACACAAGAGATCGCGAGTAGGCAATCAATCAAAATCAAATCAGTATGGCGCGCTGAAAACATCAAAATAACAAATGGAAACGATTTATCTAAGAATTAACGTTAATTTTCTAAATTTACTTTCGTTAAATTTTGAAACATTTATTTAAACTATTTCTCCTAAATTTAAATTATCATAAGCATTTTATTAAATAAAAAAAAATATTTTTTTTACTCATTCTGTAACGATAACCTTATCATAGCCATTGTGGTTGTAACTGCAAGGATGTCGCTGCTTTTTTGAGGGCAATGTATCATCGGTTTGTTGTTGGTTTTTTTTATCACATTAAGAGAAAATCTTTATTCATTTCCATTGAATTTTATTAATTATTTTTTATATACTTAGAGAATATTTTTTTAATAGTTTTGCTTTTGAGAAAGAGATTCTATTTTGAATTGAAGCTAAATCTACATTATCAATCGATTTAATCGTTTACGGATTTTATTTCGTTCATTTTATTCAAGATTTAATCTTCAGGTTATAGATCAAATCATTCGGGTAAACAGAGTTTATCTAAACTATGAGCACGATGGAATGTAACTCCCTCATATTTAAAAGTTCAAATGAAATGGATTTGCATTTGATCACGATAAAAAGTTTCATTGAAGAACGACAGTTTGCTTTTCTCTGAAGAAAATGTGAGGTAAAACGCTCATTGGTCCAACCTGAGATATTTTTTAAAGAACATATTTTGCTGTCTTTTCCCCCCCTCATATTAGAATCATTGTGACCATAAATATTTCAGATAAAAAAGAATTACTTGTATAATTCAATTTTTGATGATTTTTATTTTTTAAGCTTTTGTTTATTAACCCTCCGGTACTAACATGAATTTTACAGACATCATTACTAACATCGGTCTCTCAGACCGATATATTTACATCGTATATATTGTTACATTTATTTATATTTTTGCACAGTTGAAAGATTACATATGTTGTTTTGCTGTGAAACTTTAAAAAAATGAATTAAAATCGAGGAATATTTAGAAATTCTAAATTATATACAAATATTAGATATAAATTTGTTACATATAAGTATTTTGATAATAAAATAAAATAAGAAACGACGTATTTCAGTCTATAGACGTCATTTGTAGCAACAGAACAAATAAAATCACTTTGTTTCAAAATCACATTTTAAAATAACAATAACATATAAAAATAAAACAAATTAAAAATTAACAAAAAAAAATAATTATAAGAATTTTCCCGATTATAAATATCAAGAAATATTTTCTATAAAAAATTTTAAAAAAATAACAACGCAAATTTATTTATCACGACAGAATTTGTTCATGAAAAAAATGAAAGGCACGATATTAGAATTTCTTATTTTCATTGGAAGAACTTCACCTATTCAGGCCCGTAGTCAAGGGGGAGGGGAGGGGGGGGAGGGCGACAACCAACCCATTATGGAAAAAGGTCCGACTCGGTGGAAATTTTGATTTTCCCCCCCCCCCCCCCCCCCCCCCCCAAGATAGCGCCCTGGCTACGGCCCTGCTATTGGCTTTATATTTTCTAAGCAAATAAATTTTCTGTATTTTTTCTGTGTGGTTGGGTTTTTAGAATTATTTTTTAACCACAATTAAAAAAAAGAAATAAATAAAAAAAATAAAAAATTTCAAATGAAAATAATTACGCCATTACTAACATTCGTCCACAGGACCGAATGTACGAATATTTCACTAGCGCGTTTACATAAAAAGTGTTGCTTATGCCTGTATCATAGGACTATCTGAAAAGTGAAGGTACACAAGAAATCAACCATTTGTTTACACGCGTTTGAGCTGTAGCGCCGAAAATTATATGAGTCGGTCCCAGAGATCGTCTCTGAGAAAACTTATGTTTATCTCATACATTATATGGCTTTTGATAATTTTTGTATATCTTGCGATAAATTTTATAGCAAAACTGAACGATAACAGCATTTGGGATTTTTTTTTCATTAATTTTTGATTCATAGACCATGAATTATAGCAATGGGTCAATGGGTAACTGTTGTATACATAAATAAAACAAATGTCGATAAATTAAAATATTCTCTTCTCCCTTTAAAAACACTATAAAATGGATTTCAGAAGTTTCATAAAAATTCTATTAGGTATGAAGAACTAGCTAATTGTCATCAAAACATTTAATATATATCTTTCAAAATTCTCAATTCAATGGTAATGACATGTGTAGAGTAAAAGGGTTTAATGGGTTGTTTAAGAATTTTTGGAAAAATATTTTCTTTTAAACATATTTAAATTCTTTTAACGTGAAGGCGCAACTTAATAAATTCCCCAACCCCCACCCCAAGTTTTTTTTATTTGAAATGCACACGCCATTTGTTGCCATAATTATACAGATCAAGTGACTGTAACCCCCGCAACTCCGACCCCACTGGAACAATTGGGCCTAAATTCATAGTAATGTAGATCTTGCCTAGAGGAATCTGGATACTGAATTTCACTCCTTTACGTACCTAAATACACCTAGATCTTTTGTCCCCTCTGATTCCCATCCCCATAATTCCGGCCCCAGGGCACCAATCGAAACCAAACTAAATGGACATGCCCATAGTAAAATATATTCCGAATTTCAACCTTCTGCCTCAAAAAAATGTAGAAATTATAACTAACTCCATTCTTCCGCTACTTAATATTTACCCTTAATAATAATTATTATTAATTAATCCGTTATACTATGCGAAGAATCCGTAACGCTTATTGTTAAGAGTTTTCATCGCACCAACAATATGGATGGATTTTCAGCCCGCATCTCCCCTTTTATCCCAGGAGACTAGCTGTTTTCCAACAATATATAGCTCATGTCCAGCAATGCAAGGCAGAGTTTGTGCAACAATAGGCCAGTCGTGTTTGTGTCAAAAACTATAATTAAAACGATTTTTATTATAAAGGGTATCCCGAAATGAACTGACATTTTGATTTTGCCGCCATTTTTTTCGTGGTACACGCAGAGTAGAGATTTTTATATACTCTCATTATTAAACATTGAGGTTAAATTATGACCACCTACTGGTATCCGGAATATCCACCTTTGGTGACAAGCACAGCAGCTAGTCGACGTGGCAGAGAGTCAATAAATCCTCGGAAGGTGGTTGCAGGTATCTGGGACCATTCGGCGATCAGTGCATCCCGTAATTCCATCACCGTGCTTGGTGGAGGGTCCAGCTTGCGGACATGGCGATCGAGATGGTCCCACAAATGTTCAATGGGGTTGAGGTCCGGGGAGTTTGGTGGCAATGGGAGTAGCTTGAATTCATCCTCATGCTCCTCGAACCAGTCGTGGACAATTTTGGCAGTATGCAGGGAGCATTGTCCTGTTGAAAGGTGCATCACCCTGAGGAAACACTGTCGACATGAAGGGGTGTACCTGGTCTGCGACGATCGTCAGGTAACGAACAGCATTCAGTGTACCCTCCAGCGGTATCAGTGAACTCAGACCATACCATGAAAACATCCTCCAAACAGTCACATCTCCCCCGCCAGCCTATCGTCTGCCAACGATGGTGTCGGGATGCCTGCTTCCCGGCGAATTCTCCATCGTCCGTCCACTCTGTTCACCAGAAATCGCGACTCGTCAGAGAAAGCAACCCTTTGCCACTCGGCCGAGGTCCAATGGCGATAGTCCATTGCGAATTAGAGGCGTTTTCGGCGATGCACAGGCGTCAACTTGGGTGCTGTTACCATACGCCTGCTCCGGAGCCCCAACCTCAAGAGGGATCGTCTTGATGCTGACACGCCTAGTGGCCCCACTGTTCATTTGCTGTGTCAGTTGCTCAACAGTGGCACGCCGATTGGTCTTGGCCAGGCATCGTAACTGCCGCTCGCCTCTAGGATCGATGGCCCGTGGGGCCCCACAGTTACTCTTCGGTTGCTCGAAACTGTCTGGCTCGTCTTCACACGGCAGCCCTAGAGCAGTTCACAAAGGTGGCAGTTTCCTAAATGCTGCCCCCCTTGGCCCGATAGCCAATGATCATTCCCTTTTGGAGGTTCGACAGGTCACTTGCTCTGCCCATGAAGGCGACAACTGCTGTGTTAACGGATGCTACTACACGTTTGCTATTGTCAGCTTTTAATGATATGCAATTATTTTTCATCTGCATACCATGGGACATTCCAATATGTTCGAGGAGAGGTGGTCATATTAATGTGTCCCGACCCTGTAAAATGGAATATAAAAATGGTGTTAAAACAATATGACATGTAATTTCTGCATTTAAAATTTTTCTATAAAGTTCAGGGAAGAATTTTGTGAAAAGGTCCCATTTCTCCCAGCTCTTCCCTACAGCATGAACATTCAATAAACCTCGTAAGTTAAGCCTTGGGACCAAATAGGGAAACTATAAAGAAATCTCGGCAAAACAACACGTAAGTAATAGAAGAAATAACAATGAGCTGTCGATAGAAGTTGGCAAGACATTTAAGACGGGATATCCTATAATATAATGAAAAAATTGCGTTCGTTGTTTTACAGGAGAACCGAATTATTTTAGATTTGTTTAAGTTGATCTTTAAACCATTATTAGAAAACCAATTACTACCCTCAATAATCTTCGCCTGGAGAATCAGAGCATCAGCATATGTTGAAATTTTACTAAAATATTTTAAATCGTCTGCAAAAATCAGAGCTGAAACAGGACCTACAGTAAAAACATTTAAATCGGATATCAAGAAATTAAAAAGCAATGGGCTTTACCAACAAACTGCAGTGAAAAGTTTACGCCTGTTGTGCAGCAATCCAGTGAAGACCGTATAATCCGTATTTAGGAGGGTCACACAGTCGGGAGCCGTAGTTTTGGGGAGCAAGATGATCTCCATGGTGAATTCCGATGTGATGGAGGAGGGCTCTCTGCTAAGATGGGAATCGAATACCGCACAAGCAAAGGCTGAAGATTCCGTGTCTTGATACAGAAGGAGTATGGGAAATCATCTACACTTGGACTAAACTGCAGATGGCCGCCCGCAGACAGGAACTTCTTGGCTTCGTCTTCAGTGACGGGTCTTATGATGAAGACGTCTATGTCATCAGCAAATGGAGGGTATCTGACGTGAAGACTGCGTGATCAAAGAACGACGAAAAGTGTTCGTGGAAAGCTGACACGATTTTTGCAACAGATACCACAACCCTATTATCCAATGTCAGACGTCAACATCGTTTCGTAGTCAGAGGATGTCGCTTCTCTGCAAATACTGCCAATGAAATATGACCTAGTCAGCAACCCAGGTGAATTTGGCTCAGTGTGCTGCGCTTGCTGCTATGCGAATCATTAGAGCATTGATTTCGCTCTTAACTTAGCGGATGTTGGCAGCGGAATTTCGGATAAGCCTCAGGATCTCTTGTAACATGAAGAGGTGGCGATGGCGAGCTCTGGCTTTATTGATCCCAATCTTCCGGAAGAATTGGCGGATTTTGGATTTTAGAAGCAACCATGAAGCTATTATGGGCAGCAATCCCTGGAGATGGCATTCCACGAATTGAACGAAAGATTCCATAAGGCTCTCGTTGTTCGGTAGAGAAACGTTCACGATCCAGCTACGAGAAAGCACCGGTTGTTGAGGATGACGCTGAGATGACGCTGCCAGAACCAGACGATATCACTGTGGTTTAAGAAGGAATATCAGCAAAGGCATTATCAACAAGAAATAGACCGAGTCTTGATATATTGGATCCTCGCTGGAAGATGAATTCAGATTGATTCTTATGTGGAAAGTTCCACCAGCCGAATAATGCGTTTTGCTGATACAGAAGATGCACATACCCAACTGAAAAGATTTTGCTGTCATCTAGGTGGCAGTTGGAATCGCCATCAAACACAAGGAGGAGAGATAAACACAGGAAACAGTCAATGTCACCAAAAATGTGACAGGTGAAATGGGGCATGCGTTAAGTAGATGGAAGCTGAAATCAGATGTCAAAATGTCCAGTCATCCTGCAATCATAGTTATAACAACACTGTCTCTTCCAGGTTATAGTTTTTATTCACACATTATTGGTTATCTGAATAGATCGATTCTGGTGGCTACCCCTTGGCCACAAGGGGAAGATGAATTAATGAAAAGCTGTCCATTAGGGTAGTGACTACAAAGGTCATGAAGGTTGAGGCTTGGATGCGATGGAGTAAGCTTCAGTTCTTGCAGCAGAAGAATGTCTGCTGCATACCGGACAATAAATGTTGAAAGCATTGTCTGCTTAAAAAGAGAGCCAAGAGTCTGCTCCTGGACTTACATCGTCCTTCTCGCTGATCGGCTGTTGTAGGGGAACTCGTCACGCCAGCTGCTAGCGCCATCAAGGCTTTTGGTGTTTGGGGAGACGATGGACAAGACTGGGATGACCGCGATGGCGGAGGCAAAGGTGGAAATTCCTCCATCGAGATGCTTAGCTCATGGCTTATGAAAAAATTTTCATCCTCGTCTGCGGAAATAATAAGCTCATTTATCGGGATAACTTCCAATGAAAATGGTTGTGAGATAGATGGCATCCGCAGCGACAGAGGTGATAACCTGCAGCTTTGAAATGAGTTGATAACCTGCAGAATGAAAATGCGGGGGGCTTTGATGGCGTACACTGTTGTCAAGAGCATTTTCTGGGCAGTAGAGGTTCTGCTCACGTTAAGAAAGCAAGTCTCCCATTTCAGCAGAAGACGTGACAATCCAGCAGCACTTCCTCATTCGCTTATATGTCACAAATATCCTTCTCCATGCATAATAAGGGATCTCTTTCTCCAGGTGCATATCGAAGAGAATGTTGCCGTTCAGGACACTAGGGATGTCAGAGTGGTCTGGCCTAAAGTTTCCTAAGGCTTCTCCAAACTTGCTGAAGACGCCTTGGAGAGGAGGAGCGATATTCCCTTGACGTGGTCCTACAGATGCGTGGGGTCAGATAATGGTTTTGCCCACTTTTACAAAGTCCGATGCTACCATGCGATCCCGGTCGAGGAGAGTTTCTGGAGACAGATAACAGCAGAATTGCCAGAAGCAACTTTGGAGCTGTGCCAGTCTTAGTAGAAGCGTCTTTATTAAGTCACAGATGAGGTAGTGCCGTCACTCACTACCAAAATAATAAAAAAAAAGTCACAGACAGGGATGTCGGTACGGGAACTTCCCAGGGTTTACCAGGGAGCACACCAGGGAGTCACAAACGATCACAAAGTCAAGTCGGCAAGAGTCACAATCACTTATTTTAAAAAAAAGTCTAGATGGTTGAAGAGCTGTGAAGGCTTCACTCTTGAAAATCTACTGGAGTGAAGGCCCTTCTAAACTGCAAATGAGGCCTTTAATAATGAGCCACAGCACAACAAAGATCATTTAACTTGATATACAACATTTATGATCATTGTTGAAAATATCAATTGTAATGATGCTTAGCAACTAGGTAAATAAAAAAAATGTGATGAATAAACTTTCACTTCATCACATAAGCATTTAATATATGTTCAAATGTTGAATTATTATTCTTTTATTTCTCTCCCCAAAAGGATAAGTTGAGGAATAATGTGAACCTGCTCGTAAACGTCCCCGTTTTTATCAGTGGTGAAATGACGGTAACTTAATCTCCGAGATAACGAAAATGATTTCTCCAAGGGAGAGGCTTTTGTGCCTTCTCAACTATTTAATGGCTTTTTTTTGCAAATAGGAAACTCCTACTTACTTTTTTAATTGTTCAAATCTTAGTTAAACTGATGTTAATTGTAAATTTCAAAGGAATATGAACCTTTTAACGGCCATCATTTGGATCGGAGGTGTGACTCATATTGGTAGGTTTTAAAACGTTTTTGTGTAGCTAGATAAAATAGCATGACGCCCATGATTAGTGAAAAAATGAAATTATTTATTAGTTTTATTTCAAATGAAGAGATCAAATCTGATAATTTATGGTAACTGCATTTGTTATAAAGTGTAGAAAGCATTATACAATGTTTTTCAAATTTTCAAATTAATTTTCTAATTAAAAATAATCATGTAGATTTTGCAACGCATTAAAGTAAATTGTATAAAAAATTGACAAATATAAGAAGACGTTCAAATGCAAGTGAATATTAATTTTTTAACTTTTTACTGAGTTTTAAGAGAATATATGATTTTCATTACAGGTTTTATGTTTTTTTCACTTAACTGAACAGTCATTATCAATGTAGCTAATTTTGCTAATGTATTATCCTACTTAAAAAAAAAACAAACAAAAACTTATGATTAATATGGTTTGTCTATTAATAATTCTATTTAACGGCATGCTATAGATATTTGTATTTTTTTTAGATATTTAAAATATGAACCAGATTGAATGATATAATACCGTACGGAATAGCCGGCCAGGTGGCCGAGAGGGCTAGGGCGTAGGCTTTCTAGTTCTCGAGTCCGCCTGGCCGCGGGTTCGAATTCCGCCGTGGGCATGGATGTTTGTGTTTGTCCCGGGCTGCGTATAGATATAACTTGTGTAGAAGGCGCAAAATAACCTAAGTAGTCGACGCCTAAAATTTCTAGAACCCCTCCCCCCGTACGGAATATACTACTAAAAATCTAGAGAAACCCTACTTTAACGAAAACATTTTAAAATAGACGAAATTCACTGACATATTTACAATATTTTAATAATAAATACTTTTTATTTTTTTTAAAATAAAAAACAAGCGTGTACAAGTGAATGTTCAAATCCGGCGGTGATCAGCCCTTCTTCTCCTATAAATACGCCAGAAGACTCGAATCTTGTCGTCAATTGTACATTAGCGAACTGTACACTTCAAAGGTGCGAATGGTTTAAATCAGATACCAATATGACGTCCTCTGTTGAGAGCATAGATGACCTGGATTCAAATTCTTGCATTCTCAATATTACCAACGTGATGTATAATAACCACACTGGAGAATGGAAATGTGTACTAATAACCATTGAAAGTGATTCTTCCAACGTCACTGGTGTTTTTTACATTAATGTAGTAGGTTAGTCAATAATTATGAAAAATTATTTTGTGAAATAAAATTAAACAGAAAAAAACTTAATATTATTTTCAAAATTCTTTTTTCCAGCCAAACCGAACGATTTTTTATTTATAGTTAACAATATAAAAGCAGACAATGGTACTGAGCAAACTGTGACAGACCTTAAGCCAGTAAATATAAATTTAATAATCGTGGACAGTAATCCTCCTTCTGAGATGCAGTGTAGAATTGAAGTCACTGAGGACAATCCTATTAAGAATATAACATCGGCAGCAGTGGTGAATCGCTCTTATGATACAATAACGAAGATTTTTAAGGTGGAACTCGAGTCTATATTGTGGGCAAGCAACACAACTCTTCAATTGCATAATGGAAATTTCATTCCTAACACTGTGGAAGTTTCGTGCAATTATTACGTTGCTACTCAGAAATTTGTGAAAATTACTATCACCCAAACGTGTACGTAAGTACTGTCTTTGTTTCTGATATAAAAATTTTTAAGATTTAAAATTAACATTCACATTCTTAACTTTTAATCTTTTTTGATGAAAGTGTTCTTTTCCCCTAATGAAAAACGGTGTTGACCCTCTTTGCTCCAAACTGCTGATCTTAGAAAGAGATTTCAATTCAAAATCAAGTTTTTGGTAGTTTTTCACGCAATGTGCTCTTTCCCTCTACTTGAAAAGTGGGGTTGCCCATGGATTGATCCACAGCTGTCATTGTTGTAGTGGTTGTTGCTGCACATGAAATTGTACTAGGTAACCACAAAAGTTCTTGCCGTTTTTATGTTGCCATAAAAGGAAGTGATAGGAGATATGCAAATGAGTGTACAATGTGGTCCAAAATCTGTCAGGGGGGAGCAGGAAAGTTAGTCTGTATAAATACAGGGTTGTTGGGCATTCACATCAATCACATCTTTTGCAGAAGTGAAGAGAAATTGAGGTATCGAAGATGATGGTTAGGTGTTGTTTGATTTATGACTTCAAGGTGGGCTTGTCAGCAGCAGCATCAAGTCGTCGAATGCGTCTTGCGTTTGGGGATGATGCTGTGAATGAACGCACCGCAAGGCATTAGTTCCAGAAATTCAGGTTGGGAGAATTTGCCTTTTCTGATGAACCCCGTAGTCTGATGGACTAGATGCCAAATGTTTCACTACGAGCTGCTATCAGCTGGCCAAACCATCACTGGGGACCTGTACTCCCATCAGTTGGAACGTGTGCAACAGGCATTGCAGCAGAAGGAGCCAGCATTGATGAATCGTAAAGGGGTACTCTTCCTCGTGACAATGCCTGGCCACATGTGGCGCGGGCAGCCAGAGAAACCATAGAACGGCTTGACTGGGAAACATTGTGTCATCCACTTTACTCACCAGATCTTGCTCCAACGGATTATCACCTTTTCCATTCTCTGGACAACCATCTTCGTGGAAAATCCTACACCAATGATACAGATCTGCGAAAGGCACTCACGGACTTCTTTGAGTCCAAGACAGGCAAGTTTTACAGCTAGGGGATTGATCAACTGGAGACACGTTGGCAGAAGGTGCTAAATACCAATGAGGATACTTTGGGGACTAGCGTTACGCTACTTCACCTTTTCCCTCTGCTGAAGTTCAGCTAAACTTACTGGTGGTGTTTCATAAACTGTATTTTTTTACATGGCTCCCATAAAAAGAAGTCCAGAGGTGTTAAGTCTGGTGACCTGGGTGGCAGCGAGAGTCATCAACCTAACTTCCTTAATTTTTTTTTAATTTTTAGAGTACTTTAGTTCTACACAATAATAATTTTACAATGTGTGATAACTCTCTCTCTCTCTCTGTATGTGTGTGGCATTGGTGGGTATGTCATTCCAAAACAAATGCTATCTATAGATATACACTCACAATATTGGTTCAGTATAAGAAAGAAT
This sequence comes from Rhysida immarginata, assembly GCA_023313115.1. Taxonomy (NCBI): domain Eukaryota; kingdom Metazoa; phylum Arthropoda; class Chilopoda; order Scolopendromorpha; family Scolopendridae; genus Rhysida; species Rhysida immarginata. The sequence continues at coordinate 644,463 of JAHWFO010026120.1, forward strand.
CTTTAAATTGGTTTAGATCCTCAAATGTATTAAAGTAGGGTGCAGTCTCGGTTATCCGGATTATTGATTGTTGGGATAATCGAAAATCTATCTATATATATATAAAGAAGGATGTTTGTGGGTCTGTGCGTCTGTGGGTCTGTGTGTGGGTCTGTGGATCTGTGTGTACGTTTTTTATACAAATCTACAGTTTTATTCCGATCTTGATAAAATTTCGCATACATGACCTTTAAAGCATGAGGAAGGTCACTGTCTACCTCAGATTTCGGAAAAATAATAAATATCGATAAAAAATCGATATTCATGGTTATGGCAAGGCATATTAATGAGAAATATCTCATGACCAACAATGCAAGGCAAAGTTGGTACAACAATAGGTATCAACAATGGTATCAGCACGCAATTCACAAACACACTGCATGAACCAACAATATATATCTCATGACTAACAATGAAAGGAAAAGTTTGTGCAAGTGTAATTATCCCGGGCAACGCCGGGTACCTCTTCTAGTTTCGAATAAAAGAGTTTTCACACTAACATGTAACAATTCATTCGCACAAATTTAAACATTTTAAATACACTTTATTTCAGACGTATTATTTCTTTGCAATAGAAACTTTAATTTTTATGAATAGTATATGAACATAAATATAATAAACTCATAAAATACCATGATTAAATAACAATAGTAAATTTACAAAAATTATAAAGCAGGCATATTTTGGAAATAAATAATTAAAGATAAATTGATACACAGTTTTCGAAACACGTAATTAAATAAAGAAAATGTTGAAGAAAGATTTTAAGTTGTGAAGATAAATTCAATCAAAATATTGTAACAAGCTGTACAGTTGTATAATAAGGCATTTTAACCAAATTCCATGTAAATCTGAAATCACAAAATTAAAATACAGTCAGTCACTTGCCAATTCAAAAAAATTGAATACATCAACAGAAAAATGAAATAAATAGAAAAATGAGGTTTTACAAATAAAGAAAATTTCCGGATATAAATACAATGGCAAATTTTGCACTTTTTCCAAGTGGTTCAAAATTTCTAGTTTTCGTTCATGCTTTAACCCACTCGTTTTCTTGTCGACATACATGTAAATTAGTTGCCATAGTGTTATTTTGTAATAGAGCACAAATAAAACACAAATGCCGTATAGTACATTCATGCAACTGTTTTTCCATATTCCATAGCGTGAGGGAACTTTAGCATACTCCTTAGCATATTCCCACGAATCATCCGGATAATAGAGGAACCGGTTATTAAGGGTTCGGTTTACCGAGACTGTACTGTAACTTCATTTTTCCAGTCGGTGATGGCGATTTCGTTGAAGTTCTATTAATGGGGCAGTACTTTAAGTCGAAACGACCCGTAATTCAGGTTCGTTCAAAGATTTCCTCTTTATATACTCACATGCCAAAAGTCATGGGATAGTGGTGGACAATTTTTCAAGTGGCAGTAGCATCATGTGTAAACAGTATAAATATGCAAATCAGTGTCAGTAGGTTTTTTAGTTACGCTGTCATGAGTAAGGGGTGAAGTGTTCTGGAACACAACGTATGGGTCATTCAATATCGGAGATGGCTCAAGAATTCAACATCCCTTGATCCACAAACCAACTTGACGCCATTACCTCCCACCATGGACAACTCAGTGGTCGACCACACCTCAATGAACGGAACCAACGGCGTCTGAGTAGGATGGTCACCGCTAACAAGCAACTGACACTATGCCAGATGACATCAGATTTTAAGCAGGGTAATACTATAGCTGTATCGATGCGAACTGTGCAACGAAATCTGGTGTCCATGGGATATGGAAGCAGCAGATCCACGAGGGTGCCCTTGCTAACAACAAGACATCGTCAGCAACGTCTCTCCTGGGCCCATGAACACATCGATGGACACTTGACAACTGAAAACGTGTGATCTGGTGTGATGAGTCTCGATTCCAGCTGATACGAGCTGATGGTAGGGCTCGTGTGTGGCCCAGACCCCATGAAGACCATGGACCCAAGTTGTCAAGCATACACTGTGCAAGCCGATGGTGGATCCGTAATTCGGAATGGTTGGCAATGTCTTCAGATGTCTTCCACCGACTTGAGGAATCAATGTCACGTCGCATTGGGGCACTTCGCCGGGTTAGAGGACGTCCCACACGTTATTAGATATCACATGACTTTTGGCATGTGAGTGTATAATTAATCGACTTTATTGTGCTATTGGAGGACTGAAAATTAAATAAGTTATGCAGATTGTGTGTGGCATGTTTCAAGATACATTGTACACCCTGTATTTCTTTCTCATCATACTTGAGTATTTGTTACAAATTATTCATTACAAATTTAGATTATTGATTTAAGGAGTTTAAATGATTAATTTAAATTTAAAATGAATTTAGTCTCCTTATAATGGGGAAAATCGTGAAATAATAAAAACAAAATTAAAAAATTAAAATTAAAGTCACCAATCTTGAAGAAACTTGGGAGATGAAAGAAAACTCAAGGATGCAGTCTATTGAAGATTTGTTGATGGTAGAAATAAAACCAGTCTATTGAGGATGTAGATGAAGTTCTTGTGCAGATAATGTTGATAGGGGAAAACGATAATCTTGAAGTACAGATGAAATTTTGAAGGGTTGAACCAAATTTTTGGGATAAATTTCATATAAAAACGTTTTCGAGAATTTTTTTCTCATCATCAGTTGATTAAATCTGCACAAGAACTTCATCTACATCCTCAATAGACTGGTTTTATTTCTACCATCAACAACATCTTCAATAGACTACATCCTTGAGTTTTCTTTCATCTCCCAAGTTTCTTCAAGATTGGTGACTTTAATTTTAATTTTTTAATTTTGTTTTTATTATTTCACGTTTTTCCCCATTATAAGGAGACTAAACAAATTTTGATATTTAAGCTTATTTTATGCTTCGGTATTCTATAGTTATTCTTATAAAAGCTACTTGGTTCTTTTCATATTCAGATAATATACAGAACATTGCCATTACTTCTGATAAGGGCTGCTCTGTTGAGATACGTACGCCCATAACGCTGACATGCAATTTGGATGGTAACCCGCCTGTGGACAACCCGAAATTAGAATGGTATTTTTGCACTAATGATAGTTTCGAATGGGAATACCGTGGAAACGGCTCTTCTTTTAATTTCAATGCTCAGAAAGTAGACCAAGGATATTACAAATGTAATACCACGACTGGAAATACACGTATAGAATCTGCATCGTTTCAATTGTTTGTGCAACTAGGTGAGGTTATCACAACTTAATTAAATCTCGAAGTATAATCACTAATCATCAAACCTCTAAGTATATTTTGGAATTTCATTTCAGTTCCGATTCCTCCTACGGATGCTTTGCTTTTTCTATATAAAGCCGATTCCCCAAAACGTGTATCCGTGCCGAAAAATACTTCTGTTTTCTTAAACGAGACTAGTGAAGTATATTTGGTTTGCGAAACGACTAAAGGCTATCCTGCAACCGATATAACCTGGCTTGTTTCAGGCTTGGAAGGTAAATCTTTTAGTTATGAAGATTGGTTTTCTTTAGCTATATGAATCCCCTTTTTGAGGTACATGTATTAAAATAAGTAATATGCAATACAATTAGTTTTTAATCTTTTTATGTATAATCATTATCCCATGGTAGGATTAATATTTCGGTTTTTTCCAGCATGTTCTCTCTTATAAATAAAAAACAGTAAAAAATGCTGAAGTTTGAAAGTGGCACAATGTGATTTATAATAAGGGCTCTGAAGACTGAGCAGTTAATCAAAGCGAGCAGTATTGCGAACATTCTGAGAAAAAACGAGACATAATCATATTCTTTTTCCAAAGATTTCTTTTCATTGTTGTCTGTTTAACTCAACAAAGGCAATCGCTCATTTCAAAACCTAGCTGTTCAAGAAGAATGTCACAGAAATAGTAAATGAGATTAACGTATTATAAGGAAAATTGACTGACCCTTTATTTTATACTAACTGTACCATTAAAGTAAAGCAATGGTTACGTAAAACAAATTTTTACCTTGTGGATCTTGCTTCATGGATACAAGAGCCAAATTTATTTATTTAATTTATTTATTTAATTTTATAGTTAGTAAAAACCGGTTACAATAGTGCCCAATGAGGCCGGTATGATACTGAGTTAGGCCAAATGGGCATTGAGTAAAACAAACTAGAAAATCCATGTAGGTTAACTTAAAATTAATAATTAAACAACAATGCAGAAAAACGTTAGTACAACATAAACAATCAAACTAAGGAAAACTAACTAGAGCGGCCTAAATGATAAAATTTGGTACAAAACTTTAAGTAAATTAATAAGTACCGGGGAAAAATAGTAGAGACCTAAAAAGGGAACTCATCAAGGTCTGTAAAGAAAAGTACAAAACAGATAGGGTAATGACGTGAGTAAATTGCAATATAGTGGCAATATACCGCAGTAAGGGAGAAACTACATAAGGAAAAGGGTGATTCTAGTGAACTTTCGAATTTAAAGGTAGATGATGTAAACAAAAGTTGCGTAATGCTTTCCGGAATAAAGGATATGGGGCAAGAGAGCGAATCGAAATAGGAAGTAGAGCCCAGTATTTGATCCCAATATGCGAAACGCTATTATTTCGATAGTTTAAACGGGACAGTGGTGGCCTTATTTCTTTGGAGGATCGGGTATTATAGCTATGAGAATGGAAGTTATGCCGGATATTAAGTGGAGTAGATAATAAAAGAAGAGAATTGGAAGTTTTATAAACAAATGAACATAAAGAGGAAAAGTAAATTTCATAAATAGTTGGTGTACGTAATAAAGAGAAACAATGGGACACAAAGGAAGAACGAGAAATATATAGGAGAGTCCGGAGGAACCACTTCTGTAATTTGAGTATATGAGTAAGATTAACGGTCGTGGTAGAACCCCAGAACATGACACCATAACATAGTGCAGAGTGTATCCAGGAAAAATAAAGAAGGATCTTAGAGGGTAAATAATAGATATTACCTTGTTTTTTGATAACTTCAGTTAATGACGCATCGATATGGGCGCTCCAGGACAATTCAGGCGAGAGGGTGATTCCAAGGTAGGTAAAAGTTGTTGTGGTGGATATGGGAGAATTCCCATAGTAAATTGCGGGTAATAGATGTATATTCCGTTTATTACTTTGATGGAAGAATTTATCTATATTAACTTCCAGAGAATTGACACTATTCCAGAGTCTTAAATTCTCAAGTGATAAATTAAGTGCTAAAAGTAAAGTAGATATTCACATTTGAGAGTAAGAGGGACACATCATCGGCATATAATACAAGGTCTTTATAATTAAAGTTTCATTTTGACATGGCCATAAAAATAAACTACTGGACCAAAAGCTATATTACTTGGTAATATTTTACAAGAGGGCATGGGAAGTTCATTCCCACCAAAAAAAAAAATTAGTTTAAAAGGTCACCACCAGCATGGAATGGCGCTCTATGCAATATTCGTATACGAAATTAGACACGAAGATGCAGGTTAACAAGTCTTTAATCGTTACTAAAATTAGTTACATGTTGAATGTGACCTCCACCATTTACTGAAAGTAGGTTACACCTGTGTCTTCGTGTCTAATTTCGTATACGAATATTGCATAGAGCGCCATTCCATGCTGGTTGTGACTTTTTGAACTAATTTTTTTTGGTGGATATGAACTTCCCAAACCCTCTTGTATAATACTACCAAGTATTATAGCTTTTGGTCCAGTAGTTTTTTTATGTTCATGTCAAAATGGAACTTTATTTATGTATATAAATAATATCTGCATTGCAGCCATTCGATCACACGCGGTAGAGCCAACAGAGTTTTCTCAGATTCTACAACTATAATAGAAGTAGAACTTAATACAATCTGGAAAAATACTTGTATAATTTAATATAGAAAACTAAAGGAAAAATTCCGCGCTAACCAGTTGAGTTATCGCGGACACTGAACAGCTTAATATGTACCTCTATGGATTTTCTGAAGTCGTACTTTATTTTAGTTATAATTTTCTCATTAATATATAAAGTCTTTTATACATGGATAATTTCATTTCAGATCGCCAGTCTGGTAATTACGAATCAAGGATATCTTTTGTAACACGACCGGATAAATGTGGAACACTCTTAACAAGAACCGTTCTTCATTTGTCTTTTCAAAATAATAATACTTATCAATTGCAAATCGAATGCTTAGCTATTCACTCGGAATGGGAAAAACAACAGATAACGAAGACCAATTTGAAGATTATTGGCCAAAGAAATTCTGGTAATTATTTCTATTCACTGTATTCTTTAAAGCATGAATGGAGAGAAATGATTCTTTCTTTATGTAACTTAAAATAAGTTTCAGAACTTTAATGAAGATGGAAGATAGGTTATTTTATATTACTTATTATTTTTTTCAGCTTCGAGATTTACGATTAATTTCTACGTTTTTCTCGTTTTGCCAATTTATTCGTTCTTCATTGAAAAAAGATTTGGTGCACTCTGAAGATAACTTCTGTAATAGTCTATGCTATAAGCTAGATACATAACAAGAAAGAAGAACATCACTTCTGAAATTTACCATTATTTAATTTGCGGTATTTGAAAAAAATTAATAGCTGGAGAACGTGTAGAAAAATATTTATTCTTTTCAAAACCGCATTGACTTTTTTTACTGTATTTATTTTGGAAAATAAATCCTTTTATAAAAATAAGCACCGAATTTTAATCTTTTCAAGTTGATTACCAAATAAAATTTTTCTTTCCACATTAACTTAAATGAGTGATCAAATATATATCCACGATAAAGTAAATAATGTTTCAGTGATTAAAGATTGTCCTAAATGCCATGAATATTACAAGGGTGTGGAAATATTAGACTCAAATAAGGAACTTAACAAAACTAACACGCTTTTATTGTCACGATCTTTAGGCACTTATCTAAGTCTTTTTTTTTTTTCCTTTCTTCTTCTTGCTGTTAATGTAGATATGCGGAAATTTTCAAGCACCTCACTTTTCAAGAACCTAATAGCTCAAATTAGATAGCACAAATGAAAAAGTATCAGTAAAAAAGATAAGTTGATTTTGTTTCATGGAAAATATCAATGAAGTAGACTCCAAAAAAGCAAAATAAAACGTAAGATCCATAATGGTCTGTATAGCTGAAAATAACCGAATGAAGACAAAAGACAAAAACAGCAATACAGTAACTTTTATTACCAAGCGTTTCTGTATAATTAACATCATAACTGACCATAAAAATTACAATATTGTACATAATTTATAAGCCTATAGTCTGTCCAACGAAAGTTGGGCTGAGCATATCTAGCATAGAGAAAGATAGTAACACGGCCTGAGCATGGAAAGTAGAAACAAGCATCATAGTAAAACTACCAGGCCTGAAAATGGAAAGGGTAAAAACATTGTTACGTTCTTCTGGTGGTGCCTGAGAGATGAGAAAGAAAGCATGCGCAATAAAACTTAATACATTGTTACATCATCATACACAAGGCAAATTTATGGCTTATTGTTGATAGAAATACCAATAACAATGCCTATCTATGATGTAACAATGGCCGAGGTCAAAAATGCAAACACCGAGTTGGTTTGGTGAAGCAATGGTTATTGCTCGACTGTTAACGTTTATTGACTATCTTAACAACAATAGTTTTCTTCACTAACTTCGTGCTAGCATTTTTGAACTCTCCCTCAAAGCTTGAGCGCGAAAACGTCATACATTGTTACATCATCATGCGGACCCCGAGGTCAACGAGAGCAGGCCAGGGCACTAAAAAATCACATGATCATCGGGGTCCGGACAATAATCCATCCTTCATTGTCTCCATCTTGGATTTTAACAATCAGTAATTTTTCGTTTGTTGGTAACAATGAAGAATGGATTGTTGCCCAGACCCCGATGATCATGTGACTTTTTAGTGCCCTGGCCTGTCTCTCGTTGGCCTTGGCGGAGCCTTAATTTAGGGCTTATTATTGGTAGAAATACGATTAAACATGACTCCGTATGATGATGTAACAATGTAACGTTTCCGCGCACAGGCTTTGAGTAGACGTGTTGTTACGGCTCGAGGCGTATCAAGGCCTGGGCTCGTGGCCACT